>JAJAGP010001417.1:0-195020 GCA_025084515.1 Ancistrus triradiatus
TAACAGTGGTCTTGATTTTCCTCCATTTGTACACAATCTGTCTGACTGTGGATTGGTGGAGTCCAAACTCTTTAGAGATGGTTTTGTAACCTTTTCCAGCCTGATGAGCATCAGCAACTCTTTTACTGAGGTCCTCAGAAATCTTCTTTGTTCGTCCCATGATACACTTCCACAAACATGTGAAGAGCAGACTTTGATAGATCCCTGTTCTTTAAATAAAACAGGGTGCCCACTCACACCTGATTGGCATCCCATTGATTAAAAACATCTGACTCTAATTTCACCATCAAACTAACTGCTAATCCTAGAGGTTCACATACTTTTGCCACTCACTAATATGTAATATTGGATCATTTTCCTCAATAAATAAATGACGAAGTATAATATTTTTGTCTCATTTGTGTAACTGGGTTCTCTTTATCTACTTTTAGGACTTGTGTGAAAATCTGATGATGTTTTAGGTCATATTTATGCAGAAATATAAAAAATTCTAAAGGGTTCACAAACTTTCAAGCACCACTGTATAGTGTTTAAATATACAATACAACTCCATTAATGCATATAACCCCTTCAGTGTGGCACCATGGCCTCACAACAAGAAGGTACTGGGTTTGATATCCGTTAGTGCCTTTCTGTGTGGAGTTTGTAGGTCCTCCCCGTGTTGGGTTAAATGGTGTTTCTAAAGTGTCAGAGCACGAGAGTGTGTGTGTGTGTGTGTGTGTGTGTGTGTGCCCTATGATGGATTGGCGCATTGGCTAGGGCTGTTGCTGCTTTGCACTCTGTCGCCAGCTAGGCACTGGCTGTTCTGCAACCCTTACCAAGGATTAAGTGGATACGAAAATGCCTATATAAGATTTTGATTTGGTTTGGCTGGTCAGAAGCATCTGTACTGTGTGCCATGACCAGGATGCATTCCTTCCCAGTGTTTCAGGGATAGGCTCCAGACCCACCAGGACTCTCGCCAGGACAAAGTGCTTATAGAAGTACAGGACTAATTACACGTTTGCCGTGTATTTTTCCCTGGGTACGGTCCACACCTGAGTCCACTTGTCCAGGTGGAGCTGAACAAACACAACTCTCAGTTCAACTTAAGTTCAGAACTAAAGTGCAAAAGTGTGAAACTAAGTCCTAACTGGTAACTCGAGGCCCCGTGACCATGAAAGAGCTGGTTGGTAGTAATTACCGGACGAAGCGTTTATGCACCACTGAAGAGTACTTGTGTACAATCTGCTTTTGTCCACTTTCTTCCTTTCAGTGTCATAAACGCTGGTCAGTTCAATTACATCAGGTGCTGAGGTGCTTTCATTGAGGCCTGGACTCATTTCCATATCCAAAGGGGGAATGTAAAATAACTTGCCCCAAGACGTGGGCTGCTGTGGTTGACATAACTAATAAACGTCCTGTGCCGTGATTGCTTGCGTTTCTCCTTCTCGAAATTTCAATAAAAAAGCGAGACAGTGGTGGAAATCCATCACTAAACTCATAACACACTTGTCACACAGCACGCTGATTGCTCTCGCGTTCGGGGTCCCAGTATGAAAGCAGATGCGTGCATTAAAGCACATTTTAATGATATAGAGGGCAATGGGGCCGGCGTCATAATTACCACTGTAACCCCCTTAGATCGATGAAGGCCTGACCCAAGCTCACCAAATGATTATTTCTAACTAGTGCCCTGAGATTTGGTGCTACCTTACATAAACCGGTTCAACCCGGACATTGATGTACTGCTATCTTTTGGCACTTTACCCAAAATGCGGCTGCAGCTTTGGCCACAGTGGCATTTTTGAATAACAGTGATTTAATTCTGCTTTTCTCCAATCCACACTACATGTTTCTTCCGTTGCACAGAAATGTCATTTTGAATTGTGGCCATCATAAACACAGACATTCATCTCCAAGGCCTGCTTTTCATCACTTAAGTCTGGTTGAAATATAGATAATGTAAAGGTGTCAAATGAATACGAGGGTGGAGGACGGACTGGAGGTATGCAGCAGGGGATTTGACCAACATAAAGCAGGAAAATGGAGTGCCAGTAACGTACGTCTTGTTCTCGCAGGCTGTGTTTGCTCAGCTTTGAGCAGTGTTTGCCCAGGCTTTTTGTACATGCGTTCTACAGGAATTTGGTAGACCCCGTTTCATCTGAAAGAAGCAGTTCAGTCCATGTTTTGGTGCCTCACACATCCACTTCCATCATAACACTTAATGGGCTGATGCATATCAGCTAGCGACGAATGCAAACCAGAGATCCAAAAACAACGACATACAGTATGACCGTGTGACATATTTAGTTAGAACAAGCAGAAACCATTCGGTTCCAGCAAATCCATTATGAACTGTTCTAATGCCAATAACATCCAAACTCTCTGGAACTGACAAACCATAGCTGGACAAGCAGATCTGCTTTTACAGAAATCCTTTTAAGCTGTTTAAGTCCACATTCTGCCTGAATACCATCTGTCTTATGTATAGAACAAATACATAAGCTTCAACACAGAGTATGTGGGATGTATGGCTGGATAAAAGGACGAGTGGCCAAAAATAAAACACATCCAGGCAAACGTGATAGATTTGTATATTAAATACACCCTAGCAAAAGCAGGTGGTTTTCTCTTGATCCAAAAATTCAGCATGAACTCTGACCCACTTTTGACCCCTTTCTCCCTCCATAGTCAACTCCCTACTTCCAGCTGACTTCTGTATATCACAGTTTGAAGACTTCAAGGCTTAAATCTTCCTCCACAATTTACACATAATGAAATATACTTCCAAAATTATTTTTGAAGCCGCCAACACAGATCTAATTTGAGCCCGGGGTCTATGGCATATTCTGATGTTACAAACTGAATTTGCATTTCGTCTTTAGTCGAGAGCTTTTTCCCTTTCTTATGGGGGCACCAATTAAGGTCCGCTTTTAATCCTGGTGTTTTCTGATAAGCCTTCCAAACGGAAATCTCAGACCCACTGCAACTCCTACTGTGGCAAGATGGAGACCCGCTCCGCACCGTCTGCCATCTCTAGCCCTTAGTCCTCTTTTCCATGTCCCAATAAAAAGAATGACATTTGAAAATTTTATTAAAGCCGTGTCTAATTACTCCTGAATCGACCACAGACCATTGCAATAGCGAGGCCTGTCCATAATCGCACCATAATTTTCTGGTATTAGCAGGGCAAGCTGGTTTTGGCACGGTTTAACTGGAACAGGCCCCGAGCCATGTGAATTTCCAAGAAGAGAAGTGGCAAACGAAAGAGTGCCTGTACGGGCGCTGAATAAAGCAGACACGGCCCGACAGACGAGACGCTCCTGCCCAAGAGCCTGAAGCCACTTGCAATGGACGACCGCAGAACTTATTGCAAGTTGCAGCAGAGGGCATCATCCCTGGCCCTTGAGGTCTGTATGACATGACCGCACACCATCTGAATGTGCTAATGATAGTTGTTGGGCAGGACTGACGTCACGCGCGCACAGCCAGCCCTCTGGAATGTCAGTAAGTTTTTCCCGTGGTTTACAACAGACTAGATGCCTGCCTGAACGGTGCTCCACAAAATTTCCTTTTTGGAACGAAGCCCACCGTGTGTCCTCCTGTGCCTCTGTGGTCCTTGAAAGGCCCACTGGGAGTCTCGGGGCTCTGGTAGCCGCCGGCTGCCCTTGGGCAGGGTGACCATCTTGCCAGTTCTGGTATACAGCCAAATCAGCCCTCCTTAAGCCCTTCTCCTCATCTCTAGTGGCTTCCTGTCTTATCTTTTCTTTAAATGTTGCCCTTGCTAGACGCGAGCCGTCCCGGTCTGTCCTGTGCAAATTTAATTTCACTTGAAGGCGTAGGACTGCAACCCGGATGTGAGGTTTGGGAACTGAACTTTGTTGTAAATCAGCTGTCACGGTGTCTGTGTAAGATTTTTTCCAGACACCTCTGGGGAGAACGTAGACATTTGCCTAATGCTGGCAAACATGTACATATGGTCGCACCGAACGTGCCCTTAGCGCGGCTCTTGAAATTACCCTCATCTGTCTGGCGAGTCTCGGGGGGTCAAAGCAGGCCGTATTAACCTTTAGGTGCCCTTTGTTGCGATGCTGACCTAAGACTTACTAAGAGTATAGTCCACTGGAGACGAGGTGGAGCTCAGGCATCTTCTGCTTCTTTAACTCCTACTGTTTTTTTAGATGTAATACAAAGCACATATTTAAACAGAGCAAGAACACAAACAGAGGAAAAAAAGTGTTGTAGTGAAGACCGCTAGAGCCAAGAATATCATATGGGAAGACAATGGAAAAAGACTAGCTTGTGATTCACTTTACATTCGTTATCTTCCATTATACATGGTATTTATGGACTAAAATCATCAATTATTATTTTATTATTATATTATATTATCTTAGACAAACTAAGGTAATACAAGTTTTGGAACTTAATCACCACAAAGTCACCTGGATATAAACATCCATTCGACCCATTTTTATTGTTAAATAATTTAGGAAAACAGAATAATAAATTCAATCTGCCCTCATATTAAAGCTGTCTTAACCCTTACTAAGTAAAGCGAGCAAAAAGCTGGAAATGCACACTTACAGTCTTAACGTCAGACGGTTCCTAATAAAACGTGTTCTTTGATTGGATACTGAATGAGAAGAGCAGGAACTTGTTTTCCTTGTGCAGATTTTATTTAGGCACATGGAGAAAGGACTGATTTATTCTGTTTGAATAACGATAGAAAAAAGTTCAGTTTATAATTAATGTAACCTCAGACTCGTCTGCTCTCGACAACATTTTCCAAGTCCATCTTAGCCCGAGACCGGACCCGAGGACTACAGCGCTACATTCTCCATTTGAAAATAATATAAAAACAAAAGCTCTCGCTGAACTATGGCTGAACTTCAGGTATGCCATGCATCCTCCTCTACCAACCTAATTATCACTCTTTCATTCTTCCATCCTTGCTTTTTATTCCTCTTTGGTCGCTGTTCTGTACCAGAGGTTCTCTCTGGGCTGGGGGCTGGGGAGGGAAGTCCCTGTGGATGTCAGAGTACATTAATTCTCATCAGAACCCAGACGCTCTCAGGTGTGAATGGCAGCGAGCAGCTGTCGATGGGGCTCTCTCAACCTTAAAGCAGCTCATACATCATCCCGCACGTTCTCACACGGCTTCTGTCACCGAGAGGCCACGCGCACCCGCCGGACGGACCGCTGCCCTTTTAAAGCGAACTGACTCTGGCGTTCTCGTTACCTTTTCGGATAGCACGCGGCTAAATGAAGGCACGTCTGTGACGCCGTATGCAAGCTGTTCATCTGTGCAGCGAGAGGAACTCGGCTGGTCAACAGCGCCGGAGCTGTTTATGGTGATTCCGCATTATTATTAGTACTGAGACTCCCTCATGTAGAGGCAGCACTTTTGGCCTTTCTATTGTCCGGCTAAATGATGCCGGTACTTAAGTTTCCGCACTGGGGAAACTTGCTCGTGGCCAACTTGTAATTGCCGCAATGACAATTCACTGCAGGCCGCAACCGCCAGAGCTTGGAACGAGTCAGTTCGAATCAATCACTTCCCCTCTAAACACACAGCTTACCGGGGAGCCGGAGGACTTCTCTCTTTTTAGTAATTATGTGAAGTAATTTCTCCCAGTGTGGTTGTTACGGCTCCCGACAGGAACATATACAAATTGCTCATATCTGCACAGTGGTAGTGACGCTGAGCAGTCTCCGAAGACCGGAGGAAAACAGAAGATAATATGAGCTTTGGCTTTGGCTATTAAAGCCATTCGTTAAGCTTTTCACTCAGCTCTACGGGGCTGCCAGAAAGTTCACCGTGCAGACGTGCTGTTAATTAATGCAGTTTGTTCCATGGAAGGATCAGGGAAGTGAGAGCAAGACAGAGATCCTGTCCAAGGCGGTATAAGCCTGTTTTTCTTCACTCTCAAATAAGGGTCGTTAAAAGGCATGACAAGCCGAAAATTCACATTACGCGAAATCCAGGACTCATAAAGCCTCCTACGCTCTTCCTTGATCATTTTGTCATTTTTGTCATCTTCCTTTCTCACGTTTCACCACTGCACATGCTAATCTATTGCACGGATGCCTCTCCATCCTCGCCGAGCTTACCAGACCTATTAATTGCTAAGAAGGTTGTTTTTAAATTGAATGGAAATACACCAGGAGACGGCCAAGTTGAGCTACGATTCCCTGGTTTGGATTCCTTGATTTCCAAGTATTGGGTCTGTATAATGTAGTCCACACCAGCATGTATTGCTTCTTAGGCACTTTAAGAAACCTTTTTCAAAGCCTTGTTTCCAAAACTGAGCCATGTACCCCCAGGGTTAAACCCAAAAGCGACTACAGTATTTAGCTACGCTTATCCAGAGTGACTTACAATTGAGTTAAAGCTGAGGAGTTTTTTGCCCTCTTAGATTTATGCATAAAACACACAGGTTTAGAATATGAACAGTTTCCAAATTCTATGAAGAATCCTTAAACTGTTTTCTCTAGTGCCCAAACCATGCAGCTTGGCAGACTGGCATTACTCCAAAGACAGTGCAGTGTCTCAAAGAGGGTTTTGGTTTTAGTAACTAATTGCATTGATACCAAAGTGCAAAGTAGGATCAGTGTGGATCCTAAAAAGTCCTCCTCCGTTCCCAGCTGCTGAGCTGCATATGGAGCTGGCGTGAGACCAAAGGCTTGCTAAATACCTTGCTCACCCTTCCAGCTCCCCTCCAGACCACACCTGTTCCTCCCCTGTTCCTGCTGCCCTTGGAACATGCAAGTCCCTCATGACCTTCAACGAATGTGGTCTCCATCCAAGCCCTGACCAAATAAGGGAAGCAAACAGAAAAGCAGGAGGGTGATACGGAAATGCGGCATAATTATAATTACTAAATGTCACTCGCTTTCCCAGACATACCAATGTATAGCTTTGACATGGTCACTTACAACCCAAGTTAATACTTAATAGTGACTTTAGTTTAATATTTTGCTTTAATTACAGCTGTCGGTCTGTTTGGTTATGTCTCTACCAGTTGTATACACGTAGCTGGTGAAATCCTGTCCATTCTTTAGTGCAGAACTTTTGTCCATCTTTTTCTTTCTTTCTTTTACAATTTGTCACTTTATTGTTTTTATTTTATTTGATTTGCTCATTTTTTTGGTGCAAAAGATGAACAGAGATTCAGACGTGATACCTTCCTTCCTTTCTGCTTGTTTATAATATTTTCTAATATTACTTTCTTTGTTTTTGTCTTTGCGTCAGTACTTTTTGTTTCAATTATTTATTTATCTTTTGGTCTGTCGTTCTTTCTTTTATGATTTTCTTTTTCCTTATTTATTTATTTATTTACAATTTGTCTTACTGGTTTATTTTATTTTATTTTATTTTTTGGTGCAAAAGATGAACATGGAATTGGACAGGATACCAAAATTCCTTTATGCTTGTTTATAATATTTTGTTTCTTTTTTTGCTTCTTCCTTTCTATTGGAAAGCTCAAACCTTTCTTTTGGCCTGTCTTTCTTTCAGATTTTTTTATTTTCCCTTTTTATTTATTTATTTATTTATTTTTATTTTATTTATTTTTTTCAGTTAACTTTCTGGGCAAGTTGTTAAATCCCTGCTGATTTTCTGTAGTTTTTAGGCCAGTGGAATGGAGCTTTCCTGCCTTGTTTCATTATGGATAAAAGAGGCTACAGAAACGATAAATCAATCATTTAATCAGTCAAACAATAAGAAAAGATGGATACAATAAGAATAAGTAAATGTTAGCCACTAATGCTTTCATGAAATTCACTAGTGGGATTTTGATCCGGCTTTGAATACATGTTAAATATTGGCCCGTGCTTCTACATTATTTTGATTTGATTTGACATTCTATTCGATTTCCCTGAAATTCAATTCAAATCAGCTTTGATGGATGAGTTTATAGTTCTCGCTTTAGGAGACAAAGCGCAGCCCTGTGTACTGAGAACGGAGCCAGGACTCGCGATCATTAAACTTTCCTGCATGGCTGATCCTTGGCTCCTCTTATTGTTCCTGGATGAAGTTGCTGGTGTGTGACTTGGACCGCGGCCCAGTTCCTGTGACTACAGTCACAATATTACTGTATCAGGGCTGCTTCTCAATACCCATCTTTTTTTCATCCCGTGCTTGTGAGTAAACGTTTTTGCTTCTTCGTGTAATGACTGTTCCAACGTGTTTGCTTTGGCCCATATCCATTCCTCCACAGAGGCTCCTTTCTCACCTGAAGCTGGCTCCGTTATAGAAAAAGATTCCAGCATGAGAATGGTGTGGAGAGTGAGAATGTGGGCTGTGAAGGAAATCGGGTTTCTCATAGCTGGGCGTAGATGGTCCATGCTAGTCCAGCCACTTATGGGCCTCTTAAAGTGCTCATTTAGTGTAGCTCATATTTTCTCAGGTGGTCGAGTGAGATCGGAGCGATGGCCTGCAGGGGAGGTTATTAATGCTTATCAAATAAAATTTGCACACGCGCTCAGTTTAAGCACCCTTAACCGGTAAGCATTGGCAATGTGGCCAAAGTGGGCAACCGTAAGGGACCTCACACCGAGTGCATACTAAACAAACACAGAACGCCCTTCAGAATAATTACACACCATCGGGCCAAGGAGCCACATTCCGCAGCTCCCTTTACAAAGGTCCATTACCAAATCAATAGAGGAGGGAGGGAAGCCCGGGACAAGCTCTGTGTTGATTGATGAGCTCATCAACATCAATTCATTTATCCAGAGCTGGCATTTGGCGTTTGGTGGAGGGCCCTCGTTTCTGGGTGTGTATGTTTGGCCGGGCCGCTCCACTGCGCCATGGGCAGGGGTAGCCCCGTCTACATTCCCACAGCTTAACCAAGCATCCCGTGCCGGCCAGTGAAGGGAGATTGATTTTGGCCGAGGATTGAGTGCAGATTGATTGGATCAGATGAGATTCCACAGGAGGATTGACCATGCACAAACCCCTGAGTGGCCTTCATGCCTTCGCCCAGCACTAATCCTGGAAGGAACTTGGAGGCGGAATTGCCACGGTGGCCTTCGCTGGAAATGCAATATAATCTAATGCTACGAGAATTCATGTCTGCAATCTTATTTTGAAATCAGACTGTGGGTGAAATCTAGAAATCCAGAAAGCTGTCGTTAGCATACTTAACTGAGACGTTACATCTCTGCATATCTGCTCTTGCTGTACGTTTTCCTTTTTGCTTTCCAACCCTCATGTTCTATATCGCTCCGAGTTGAAGGGCAGGCTGTTTTTTTTTTCTCAGCACACGCCTGTTCTATGCTTGACAAGGACAACTTTGCTCCTCCAAATGAAGAAAGGTCTGCTCCGACACCTCTGCAATCGTATGGGGCAGAATCAGGCACTGTGGGATGATTAGATAATAACTAACATACGGGCACATGACGTGTGCTGAGTTTATAAACCATTAAACTAGGTGCTTGAAGTCCTGAACTTGATCTGAGTAAAAAAAAAAACAGGTTAATTTTCAAATGTATATCAAAAACAAATCCGTCAGGTTCTAATTCCAAGCTGGCGCTCATGATCAAGGTCGCCATTATGCAATCTTCTTGGAAAACGTTGGCGCTGTTTCAGTTTATTTTATCTGGCACGGTTTGCATCACCAACAGTCATATCTATCACGTCCAACCATATGCCAGTCAAATCCGGCTTTAGTTTGGCTGCAGAGACTCCTGGGACGTTGAGTTCTTACCTCTATGGTCACACTCCCCCGCACAAACACTCCCCTGCTGTTCAGATCGATTTTTTATTTTTTTTTTCTCTCTGCTTCAATTCCTCTTTCCTTCTCTCAACGCTTTTCTGCCCGGTCTCTGAGCTGCTTGGTTCTGTTTGCTCAGCTGCTTGGCTTATTTACCTGAGCTATCAAGGAAAGTCTCCTCAGACGTTTGGGAAGGAGCGAAAAGCGAAGAAGTTTAAAAAAGCAAGTGGGGCAACGCCAAGGCCTACCAGAGAAACAGGAAGCAGGAGGGTTAGGCTGTCTGAAAGGACGGTGCAGTGAACGTGTTGGGGGGACGCCAAGGAAAGCACCAGCGTGGGGAACCTGAGACCATCTCCCACTCGATTCGGCAGAGATGTTTACATGTAGCGCTACTCATTTCTTTCTCTGACTTGAGCCCTCGTGTTCTCTTCACTACTTCTCTGTACAGAATAAAGCAGTTGGTAGTGATGGGAAAAGGTAATATGTGCTGCAAATGATAAAAAGACCTGCTGAAGACCATTGAGGAACGTTTCTCTGGTCTCCAAGTGAAATCAGTTTCAAATGCATAACCAGGTACTGAGAAGTGATCACTGATCACCAACCAAATGAAGTTTTGATTTAAATCTATCCAATTGCACCAAGTTTAAGCTTTTACTCAGACATAATTTATTATTACTTATTAACAACATGACTATTGATTTATTGCCATCGTCCTGAACCTTTTATAAGCAAGTAAAATGTGATTCTGTGATTCTGAGGATTAGAGGGAACAACAGATGCGACAGGAACGCGACGACGACAAAATGCTGTTTTTACTCAGTTTAATTACTAATAGGAAGACCGAAAATACAGGAGCTGCTCAGTGAGTTTGGGAGACGCTGCAATTGCCAACTGGTGTGGAAGATGCACCATTATAGACAAGCTCTAATTAATTTTCCGTCATCTGAGTTAATCGCTGAAAAAATCACGTTTGGTGTGTAACTGGCTTAAAAATGGACCAATGGCTCTTAATGTTGAGCCACAGGAGCTCCTCTGTTGTGGTTAAATCCCAAAAAACATTGGTGTCAGTACCCTATGTGGATACTTTTTCTTGTTCCAGTGGGTTAACCCCAGTTAAATTTTACAAAGGTTTATTAATGAACCAATCACTTATTCCATAGGTAGAAGGTAACTGGAGCACTCAACATATGGACAGAACTAACCCCAAAAAGTAGGCCAAGTTGAGGTTTGGTGATCACTTGTCAATCCACTGTTTTAATTTGCTGGAAAAAAGAGCAAGTTGTGTTATTTGGCTCAATCAAGGCACTCTTGGTCTTTCTAGGAGAACCTAATTGAAACCATTTCGCGAGCGAGAGCTTGCTGACTAATGCATACTGGCCTTGCTTCAAGTCTCTCTGCAGCATTTTAGGGAGGGAAGGGCAACAGCACGGCACCTGCGGCTAGGCAAAGTCCCACTGAGCCGAGGTAACCAGGGCCTGGATATCCCCTGGCACACGTTCACGTTCACCCACCCGTCTGAACATCTAACGCAACCCAATATCAACAGGACAGAGGTCAGGAATTTGTACCAGGCTGGACAGAACATCTGGTATTACGCTTCCATTAACGTCGATGGATTGCTGAATGTAGATTTATATCTGGAAGTACATTTCCTAAGGATGAAGGGGAGAAAATATAATCATGTCTGAACCCTCGAATGTTTCTCTCAGGCATCACGTTCAGTTAGACTTACAGTGGACACATTGTAATACCGCACAGATATTTACGCTGAGCCTGCGGACATTTTATTCGTTTTATTTTAATACGCCAATTCAATTTGCTGCCCGTGTCCACCCTAATATCCAGCACGTCTAAACACGCGCTCCTTCGCCTTGAGTTGTGGAGTGGTATTAACGTTAGTGAAACCTTATGATCCAGAGATATTTCCAAACACAGTGCGTCTCTGTGGGACAGTCACATTACTTTGTTTTTTGCTTTTCAAGGATGTCTAGGTTTAGGTTAGGCTTTGAAACCTACTTTTAGGTTACGACAACTATCCATATGGACAAAACAAGCTTATGTTGGACTACAGTCTGATCTGCACAAAGTGTGTATGGACACACCGACACACCGTATGATGTGTAAACAATGATTAGAATCAGTGACTGATCGGGGCACCCGGGGAAAAAGAGGATTATGTTGGAAAATAGTTCTTGGGTCCTGTTCGTCGACAGTGTGTTATATAAAACTAATGGTGGCCTAAGACTTTTGCCCAATATTGTATAGAATTACTGTTTTGTTACCTACACCATTCACTATTGACTAAAGCTGGTTTGTTGAGTCTAGATATCGTGTTCTCCTCCTGCAGCGTCTCACGGCTTTGTCGTTCCACTTGGACACGCTTGCACACCGTGAACTTTTGACCAAGACCAGACGATCTGCTCTTCTTAACAAGAGGGGAAAGAGTGGATCCTAACAAGTCCCTCTGAGCATTTGGGATTCCAATCACACAGCTAAAGGAGCAATGTTTAAGGGGATGACTCACTTAAATGTGACATGCCTCTGCGGATCGGTCCTCACACCCTGAACTCATCTTCTCAGCAGCAAAGGCATTCAGGCCCGCTGATGGATATTTTCCAGTTCAGCTAACAAGGCCTCCGCTTTGCCGTCTGGGCTCCGGCTGCTGCAGAGACGAACGTTTAATGAACTGTCTAACAACTCGCTCAACAGGCTTATCATTTACCGGCGCTGGGTTCTCATCAGAGACACTTGGAGCCGGCCGCTGTGTCCGGCAGGGGTTTCCCACTTTGGAGGTAGTTATGGCGGCGCGATGTCGTTTCCTGTACAAACGAGACTCTCGTGGATAGGTTCACTGAGACTGAGGATGACTGGCACCGTGGAGGTGAGAGCAGTGGGCTGGAACGCTACAGGGCAAAAGTTTGATGCCCCAGGGCACCGTTGCTGCCTCGAGAGCGAATGAGCTGGCAGGTCCACCTAATGGAGTCATAATTGGTGATTAGGACCTCAAGGCGTGAATGCAGGGCATCTTAAAGCCGGCAGGATTCAGAAATGGAAATGGTTGCAATATTGGGGTTATTTTAAATAGCTTTCTTTGTTGCTTGACTTTAATACACACATAGGGACACTTTAGAGAGACCAATTGACCTAATGCCTGTCTAATGTGGGATGAAACCCATGCTTAGATCATGCAAACTCTATAAAACCAGAGTCCATAAACGCATAAAACCGTCTTGCTTGGTATCAACAGTTCAGGCTGCTGGTGGTGGTGTAATGGTGTGTGGTTTTTTTTTTTTTTTTTTCTTGGCACACTCTCAATACCAACTGAGCATCATTTAAACCCCACAGCCTACCTGAGTATTGTTGCCGGCCATGTGCGTCCTTTTACGAGCACAGCGTGCCATTTTCTGATGCCTACTCCCAGCAGGATAACGCGCCAAGCTCAGATCATCTGCAACTGGTTTCTCGAACATGCTTTCTTCCACAGTCACCAGATCTCAATCCCATACAGCACCCTTGGGATGTGGTGGAACGGGAGATTCGCATCATGGATGAGCAGCCGACAAATCTGCATGGACTGAAACCTCTGAGCAATGTTTCTAACACCTTGTTGAATCAGTGCCACGAATAATTAAGGCGGTACTTAAGGCAAAAGCCGGTCCAAGTACTGGCGAGGTTCCCTAATAAAGTGGCTGGTGAGTGTGTATGGTAACGTGCATGACGCGTTAACCCAGAAATAATTGTTGCGAAATCTTTGTGATCTATGTAACGGGTAATTCAGTACAAAACGCTGTGGCTGCCACTTCTGTAGCTGGACGGATGATGGTTTATGACTGAGTCTGGACCAGAAGCAGATAATGCGTCGAGCAGATAAGATGACGTCTGCGTGCTGTGATGACAGCTTCTTTTTTTTTTCTATCTGCTTCCAGTTCCGATGCTAATCCCGTGCATTAGGTTATTTTTAGAGACCGCAGGATGTGAATAGGCCGTCCTGTCTCACCTTTCATACAGTCCGGTCATTTAAGTCCTCACTCCTTAATGACAAAGGCTTGGGTCATGGGATAAATGATGGTGTCGATACCGAGCGTCTGTAATCGAATCTCCTTTTCGGTAAACAGTGTGTACAAAGTTATGGCTGTGTTGTGTGCTACAGCGGTGGGGTTAAATAAGGAATATAACTTCCAGAACTTCCTAATTACCATGCATGCTCAGATATGTTTAGCGCTGTCCTGTTAGTAATGTCAAGTCTGATCGAGTGGCTCTTTGAATGCATGTTCAAGTAGATAAAACACTTATTTGTGCCTCCACACACACACACACACACACACACACACACACACACACACACACACACACACACACATGCTAGGCTTTGTGCTGGTGGATATTCCATCAATCACAAGTCATCATGTCACCCTATGCAGGCAGTGCGTCTCAAATCGCACATTCACTCTCACAAGAAAGCTTCAACTCGTTTGTGGATGTTTTGTCGATTTTTCCAAAACAAAAAGACCTTAACGCAACCTTTTCAAGGAACAACCTTAAATATAACACTTCTGCCAACACTAACCCCCCCGATCCCAATGTCCGCCATGCACCTTGTCCAGTTTTCCATTACCAAAATCTGGCAACCCTACGTTCTAAAGCATATGCTTTCAAAATATTTTTTATTACATCTGCAGCACAATTTGGAACGGACGGTAAGCCAGGTTCTTTAAGAGTTCACAAAAGGTTCAGGTAACTTGTACAAAGCACACAATGTATTACAGATATTACACACTTTGTATATAGAAATTTGTGTCAAATCCATTAGAACTTTAAGCACATGGACCCTAAATGTAACATTAATCCTAACCTTAAGCAGAACCCTAAATCTTCCCAAAGCAAGTTTTCTGTAGCAGATGTATAGCATTGGAACATGTTGTAAATCACAACACAGGCTATGGAAGCGCTGTATTAGGTTCTGTGAAATGGACGTTGACTGGACATTTGTATCTGTTTATAAAACTTGCAGCACTTACTGAAAACAAGACAAAAATGCATTAGAACGTCACTGTTTCTGTCTGCCTTTTGAGACTGCGATTCTCTTTTCTGTCGGCGGGTGTTGCAAGGCTTCGCTCGTACGACTAGACGAGAATTAGATTACAATATAAGACCGGTTTTTTTCCGATTATAACTCTTAAGACCTCGGCTGTTAATTCGAACGCCAGATTTTTATCTAAACTTCTTACTTGGGCTTGCATGAAAATCAATGATGCCTCCAAATAATTTATTTTACAGAACCAGTTACAATCTATGGTACTTTCCTGGTGGTGTTCCCATATTTCAGAACGATAAATCCATCGTACATACTGATAAAATTACCCAAAGGTGGTTTGATGAACTCCTATTCAAGCTCTTTCCGTCGTTGAACCTCTTTGGGACTTCCAGAATTGCACACTAGCTCCATAAAACATGTTCTCCATAAAGAACGGTTTAACATCCTACCACAAACCATACAGGACCTATCAAATCCAGAACCGGCAAGTCTTTGCGTAGTTTACTATCCGTAGATCTTTCGTGGCAAGATATGGAGGTGGACGACTGGGCTTTTCTTCCAAGCAGTTAATGATGGCTTTGTGTAGGTGAGCCAGTGTGGCCAGTGACAACATCAACAATGTCCTCAGGAACTGCTGTCTCTATGAACTCGTTTTCAAAAGTCACTCTCAGGCCTCTTAAAGGTCAGATTATCAGTGGCCTTACATGTGGTAATATGAAAGTTTTCGTTGTTGTTGAGTAGCTTTGTTGCTGCTAGCACTTGCTTCAGAGTCATGAGATCATCTAAGACTCTGGAGGTGAGGTGACTGATGAGTAGGAATTAGCTTTGTTGTTTTCTTGTATTGACACGGACATGGGTGTTCCATCTAAATCCTGCTCTAGAGCTTATACAGATACTTTTCCATTTGGCTAAACCCCTCTGTGGTGTTCCAGCATGAAGACCGCTGCTGTTTAGTCCCATATCTAGCTTGCCTCTTCTGGGACTGTAAAGGTTTAATAGTGGAGTTCGCTGAGGTTAAGACTGTGTGTGAATCGCTAAAATATCTGGGTCGAATAATCCAGGACCGACTGCTTTGGGTCATACTGGGATAGCTCAGATTACACCCAAAACCAGTTCCAAAATATTTGCGTTTTCCTTGAGTTATTCGCTCATTAAAATCGCTTTATCGCTTGGACAGAAGCGTTTCTCCTGAATAATGACCTCAGCAGAGGCTACATCCATTGTTGCGCTTGCATTGTGGGAGACACAGACATCGAAATTATGGTGAGACATGCTATGAACAAGCTGTTCCATGAAAGCAGCCATTCTTTATCCCAGACGTGCCAAATTTGTCCGTTGAGATCTGCCAGTTCCTATCAAAATAATGGCTTTTTTCTTTGGCAGTCATTTCAGTGACAGCAGGGTTGATGGACTAGTTCTCAAATTGATTTTAAACATATGGATCAGTGATTCCTCCACTTCAGATTGCCTATTGACTTTTAATATGAAAAGCTCATTACACAAACAGTAAAAGCAACACAAAAAAGGAGGGCGACTCAGACTTTGCATAAACCCTATAATTGAATTTGCAGAGCCTGTGGTCTTACGTTTTCTTTTTAATTAAATCCAGCACTCGCTCGTTCTCCCGGTCTCTTTTTTTTTAAGGATCGGGGTTTAATTTGCATGCACTGAAGTAGGTCCTGTCCCAGATAAAGTGCCATTGATCCTTATTAAAGCACACCTCTGGGCTTGCCCAGGACTAATGGGGGGGAAATTAAATGTGCTCATGTCGCTTACCTATATCGCCCTGCAAGATGGGATTAAGAAAGAGCTCAAAAAAACAAAATGGAGGTAAACGGAGAGCAGGAGCATGGAAATGAATTTGTTAAATTATTTTAGCCTGGGAGGTTTTTCGCATTAAGTAGCGGCCAGCCGAAATATTGCTTCTCGTGCGTTTTTTTCACCATGACGCATTCGTTTTTTTCAATGAGCCTCCTGCGTTGAATGGATGTAAACAAGAGCGATTTATCCGGCACTTAACAAACGCGCACCAGGTGTGTTATAGCAGTGCGTTCTCATCACGCGCGCAGCACCTGTTAGCGCCGAGCATTTTGTTGATTAGATCTCACTTGTTTAGATTAGCCCAATGATATAATGACGGATCGATGGCCTGATTGCCGCTCATTGATCACTGTTTCCGTTCGGCCGCACTGCAGCTTTAGTATCTCGCAGGAATCCTATTGAATTTTCTCTAGAGGAGCATCCATCCCTCGCTGGCATTTTCCATCGTGTCCTATCAATAAAACCTACAAGTGCTCATCACTGGGTCATGTCCTGCTCTTCCTCCCTTTTTATCCGAGAGGGAAACGAGGAGCGGTGGAATATGGCAATGCAATTTGTAATAACGCGGAAAAAGCTTAGCGCCGTAGGCCATTGCTTGATGACGCAGGCTTAATCGAACGTTAAATATCAGAACCAGGGAAAAACTACATATGCTAATTGTGCTCTTATTGAACTGTAAATACCAACCAAAGCAATTTGACATGTAGCACGCTGACGGGCAGAAAAAATATATACTAAAACACTATGGCCACAAGTATCTGGACACCCAGTTGCAGTTTGCATATGAAACAGTGATGACTTATTGAACTAACCCCCTAATCAGCAATTGCTTGGCTCAATATGTTTTGGCTCAATGTTTTTTGTCTTGCTTCCCGATTCGGTCCATACTCCATATTTCCTGCCACGTCCATGGCCCAGTCTTTTTCTTGGCACGCACTGAACACCTACGGTAAAATCGAACCCGCACAGAGCAACATGATACACTTTCCGTTTCCACCTGCACCCCGGCTGCCAACTCGATCGGTCAACATTGGTGATGAGATGATTCCTCACCTGGACTTCCCTTCTTCAGAAACGGCCCGATGTGTAGCCTGCTCGGGACTGATTGGTGTTGGACTTGTATATTTTGCCACTGAGGTGCCCCTGCTCGGCCCAAATATATGTTCTGGATAATGGCGCCTGCTAAGTGCTGTAAACATTGCTCTGAATGACTAACGCTGAACAACAAATCCAGTTTTGTTAATATATTATTAGAACGGATGGCCAAATACTTTTGACTCTATGCCATAAAACTACTCTACTATTTCTCTACGTTGTTCTCCAATCCGCATTCTTCAGGAGTGCTTTCCCAGTTTGCCTCTCGGCGATTCTGTTCTAGCCCGTGTACGAACAAAGGTGTATGAAAGAGCTGGTACGCTTGCACTTGCTGTTTTAACAACGCTTGTATGTAGGTGCAGAAAAATCAATGAGGATTAACCTGTGACCCTCTCCACATACTTATATCTTGGCCCTCAGCAGCCTGCCTGATATTTCATCAGTTTTCCAGCCAAAGCCCAAGACTCACTCAATACTACGCAGGGCGCTAATTAATTTCAAACGTGCAGCGGCCAGCCGGGGAGGGAAAGAGCGCAGGGAGGGAATAGAGAGAGCGCAAATGGATGAAAAACCTTGATGAATGAGCGGATATTTGGTCGGGTGCCAGGGTAAAGCTTGGCACTTTCAGTGGTTGCCACTGCCTCTGCAGTTATGTAGTTAAATCGGCTGAAACCCAGGCGGGTACAGGTATGTAGATGTTAAGTCTTATCGAGGCAGCGTTCAGACAGGCAGCTCGTATCCCATTTAAGATTTGAGCTCGACACATTTTGCACTAGCATCTCATGGGACCCCAGCCTGGAGAAATAGAGGTGCTGTGCCTTCTGTCGTTGAATTGAGATGCATCTGTTCAGTTAAACTAAGTCAGAGTCAGTGCAACATCATGCATTTAAAACTTAGGACACAACTGGCTTTATTGGTATTGCTGTTTATTTAATCATCATGCTTCGTTAAGAGAGATGCAAGAGATGTGTGTAGATATGTTTTAGCAATGCCATTTATTATTATTTCTCCGTCTCTTTGTTAGAATACAACCAGAAAATACAGGACATCTGTATGCCATATTAAACAACAGAAAAACCCCTGAAAAACAGCTTCTTTAGGTTAGATTGGCACGTATTTAGTGCTCCCTCCCCTTATGCTTGAGCAATAGCAGCATGCCAAGTTGACCCTTCTACAGTCCGAAGAATTGATCAGGAATACATTTCGGGAGGAGAAGCCAAGAAACCACATTCACAGAGGATTATGGATTGACGAATCCAAGTTTGAAGTCTTTGGGTCCAGTCATCCATTTCTAAAACAACAAATCTAAGGGTGGCCTAAGACTTTTGCACCGTACTACAAATAATAAACATTAATAAATTATATATATGCAATACCATTGCCAAGCTCGGAGAACAACCCAGAACCAACCAACTCAACCCGGGCTACCAATATTCAAAAATCTTTCAGTTAATAATCCATTGTGGAATCTCTGTTTTTGCTTTTGTTTTGTCTATATGCAAAATCTGTGCTTTTTGAGGGCTTAAAAATGCATGAAAGACAGTAAATGAAGATAAAGTATAACTTTGGACTCCGGTTTGTGTCATACGATATCTCTCCACACGAAAGATTTTAAAGTCAGTACTTTCGGTGGAAACTTTCCACAAGATTTTTTGTGAGAGAAAAAATCACCGTTAATCTAAGAGTCCGTTGCAGTGTAATTAGTGTTCTGTATGGCTGAATTAATAGGATTTAATTGTGCTCGTTGTGCTCATTCGCCACAGTGAGGTTGTGTAGCGAAAAAGAGACAGTGGAAATAATGATGCTAGATTTTTTAAAATCCTTCTCGTGAAGTGTTGGGTGATTAGTTATAATAAACAATGGTCTAAACTTTTTTTAATGCCTTAATTATCAGGATTGTGTGCAAGTGGCAAAAAACGCACAGCCATCTGTGAAAAATAAATGAACTGAATACAGAGGAAATAACTCAAAGCAGATCCAGCACTGGTGAAATGTGCAGCGCTACATTTTATTTGATCCGTACCAAATCAGTGCAACACATTCACCAACATATTCTATTAGTCTACATACAAACTGGACAAAACATCTGGAATGCGTTTTAAACAGCCACAAACTCACTCACTGTTTCTTATCGTTATTGGCAGGGCAGTTCTGGGGAGCCACAGAGGGTCGGTGCCACTGTGTTAACTCTGGCAAACCTGGTATTTGGCTTCCAAAATATAAAGTGTTCATACTGAATATAAATATATATAACTGTAACTGATCGCAAACTAAGGAGAATGGATCCGATGTCCGATCCAGCTAATTTTATTAATATATCCAATATCTGATCCTAATATCGGATTGGATCCTAATAACATCTAGGCCGCTCGAGGAGGTCTGGTGCCTTTTTGAGTCTTGGTCCTCCCAAGGTTTCTTCCTTATAACGATTAGGGAGTCTTTCCTTGCCACTGTCGCCCTAGGCTTGCTCAGTTCGGGTTTAAGGCCTAGATAATAGAAGATAAATTGTAAAGCTGCTTTGAGACAATACTCCATCGTAATATAGAAATAAATCTGTCTTTGACTTTGGTTTTAAAACCTATGCATTAACATTTGCAGGTTGTGGACTTGTTAGTGGCTGTACAGCTCCTCCTGGGCCCTTGGCCAAAGCCCTAACCCTGAGCTTGGATTGTATGTTGTAAAAGGGCATCAGTTGTAAGTTACCATGAAATGAAGGCGGCTCTATGCCAGCCTTGTTCTGCTGTTAGCCCGTCCACACTATGTAATGCCTGCTCAGCACAAACTGCCCTCTGTATTGACACTCAGCTGTCCCTGCCATCCCATGTGGCTTAATGGCATTTTGTCTTCTGCACGTGTGTGCGTGTGAACATACTTAATTAGCAGTATGAGTATTTAAATAAATGGCATTGATTTTCCACGGCCGGATGATGTTTGGTGGCGTGGCTGCTCCACTTTAGCTAGAGGAAACCACTGGGAGAAAGTAAAGGCAATGCCATTACTGTAAGGACACACATCAGTTTACATAATGCCATTTGTGATTGTGCTCGGGCGTGCATGGCAGCCTGACTTTTACGAGGCAATATATTCATAGCGCCCACCTGCAAATGCCCCCCCACAGCACACGGGTAATAAAACTAAAAAGCTTTTGTGTAGCCTTGAGGAAATTCATGTTGTACTAACATTACCATAAGGGAATTGTCTTTTCCGCAGCGCAAACAAGCTGTGAAACATGGCTGATGTCCTCTGATTCACTGGCCTGTGACTCCTTTTATTTATTTATTTATTTTTGGCTTGTGCCGCATGTTAAGTGATCAATAATAGAGGATGCAGGCCATGACCCCTGTTCAGACATCAGTCTCCAACCAGGCCTCTGTTCCAGACAGCTAGGCAGAGATTAAAAATTGAAGCACACTTCTTGGAAGAGTCTAACTGTTTACCTGAAGCCATCAGCTGAGTTCAAGACACTTTGACACCGACTGCATGAGCACCATCACGGACGAGAAGAGAACAGGAACTGTAAATACTCCAAAAGCATAACAGGCCCATCTCTGTGATGACCAGATGGCAAGTTCATGAAATGATCTTTATAAGTGATTTTCATTTGTAAACAAATAAGGCTGATACAAGATGGTTTTCAAGCGATTTATTTGGACAACAGTAAATTAATTCAATCTTGGGTATCTCTCACACCAAATGTGTTCTGAAGAGACAAAACCTCACCGACTAATCATCGTCTCTTCTGCACCTCATGAAGCAGCTCCTGTATTTTCAGTCTGCCTCTCTGCTGGTGGCCTTTTCATACTCGGAACTAGACCGAGTAAAAGCACGAGGTTTTATTTTGTCTTTACATTTCTTTGCTCTCTGTTGTTCTCGCTCCTCTTCGCAATGTCAGAGAAATGTTCAGGTTCAGGACGATGTTAATAAAAATGTGATATTATTCATAAATAATAATAAATGAAATTTGAGTAGAAGCTTAAACTTGATGTGTAATGGGTTCATGAGCAATAAAAAAAAGTCAGCACTTGTATGACAAGTCAGATTTCTTTCTATAGCACTTTTTACAGTGGAGCATCGTCCTAGAGCAGCTTTACAATTTTAGATTATCTTCTAAAAGGCGAATTCCAAATTAAGCAAACCTTGGGTGACAGTGGCATGGAAAAAAAGAAGAAACCATGAACCCAACCTCCTTGGGCAGATTAGATGTTACATGTAAGAATGAACCCAGTTTTCTAATAAAAATAACTTGAGAAGGTGAACTGTGCTTCTTTCTGTTTTTTCCAAAATCAGATGTACCTAATGTTTGCATTTGCGTTTTTCAGTGAACAGAAAAAGTACGTCTTCATTGCTTGAAGGAAACATTTGCTTTGTCCTGTCTGTTGTTTTTTTGCTGCAAAAAGACTTTGGAACCAGGTAAAGAATTCAAAAATTGCGTCTAAATATTTTGCTTTTTCACGTCACGTTCTGTGTGTAATGGCCTTTAGTCCAGCAGATTCCAGAATGACTTCTGGCTTATCTAAAACTTCTACACTGACATTTGGAATGAGACCAGTGTACGAGTTTTCTTGATATTCCCAGCTCAGGAACCTCGCCTAAAGTTTTCCGGTAGTTTCTCTTTAATTTTGTGAAAGTTAGGAAAAGCGTGTGGAAATGGAGCATATTCATAGATCCTAGTTATTTTTACACGAGACTATGTCCCTGAGGTATTCATACGCCGAAACTTTACTATCCAGTTTATTCTTTCAACATTCCTTCAAGGTGACCTTCTTAGCAATGGACAGCCTATCACAACGAAGAGTCAAGTTATCATTCGTGTGTTTAAATAGTTAGCAGAATTGTACGTATGAAGCGTTCCTGTAGTCTCTCTCTGTCTGTAAAACCTTCATTGAGACTAAATGTGAAGAATAGCTGTACTAGTAACTGCCCTCATTGATTTGCTGGTCTCATAGTGAATGGACTTGACAGAGCAGGAATAGCTGTTGTAAATCACATTGATGCCTCATGAATGACCATCACTTTTCAACTGAGTGGGGGATTAATGATTTGTTAATACCATTGATTCACGATTTCTGTTACGACATTGACTGAGTGTGTATCTCACTGGAAGCCTATAATGACCGCGCCTTGTGGTGTCCTATCTTTGTCTCCTCTCGTCACACACTGCAGTATGAGCTGCGTGGTCAGATACTGACCTCGGCTCAGGTGCTCTTCACTGATGGTCTATTATAGGACGACTGAGTTTGAATTATACTGCACTGCATTTTAACAGAAGAGCTCTGCATTAGGAAGCCTGTCCCATTGTCCTCTCTCCGGAAAAAGCTTCGGATAGCAGATATTCGGGTTGTAGGAGCATATTTCCATTATTTGTATGGGACAATTTCGAACCGTTCCTGTACAGGGTTTAACGAGCATCCGATCAGCATTAATGACGGAGCGCTTAAGAAATTAGAACGGAAAATAAAACTCTGCCTTTCAGCCCACCCACTTTCAGCGACGTCAGCAATACACAGGAACATTTGACTTTCTGATTGATGGATGTTGCTCAAGACGTCTGAAAACCACATCAGAAATCGGTCGCCATTAAAGACAGCTCGACAGTGGATTTATTTAGTCTGCAAATTAACCACCCTGAAGAATAAGAAGGTTATGACAGATTTTGGGAGTCAGCTGTCCATGACCGACTTAAACCAAGCAAGGTACCAGCACAAAAACACACTCAGCAAACCTAAGAGGAATCATTCTCCAAAAAAATACCTTTCAGCAAGAAATGCTGAAGCCAATTTAGAGATGGGTTCAAACAAATTCTGAATACCTTAAATCCAAGATGTTAGACCAAAAGTATCGCCTAGTTATCGTTATCGCTGAAATCCCTGAAAATGTCAAGATATCGAGTATGTTTTTCCCCCCGATATCGCTCACTCCTACCAGCTCTATTAGCCAGGTGTTGGCATCATCGTCCGCAGCCTTACGCCAAGGGAACGATCAAAGTCCTCCACCCTGAGACAAACACAATATGTCAATAATCCAACCTGCTCCAGATTGTTCCACAGTTGTCAGGAAAAAAAAGTAAGAGAAATTAACCATACCTAATTGTGGCAAATAGTGGAAATGTGTTCCATCAAAAGCGATTAGCGCTAATTAAGTCATTTTCATGCTCTGCCGCATGGCTTTCATCTGCGTGTCCATACGGCGCGCGCTTCGGAAAAAGCAGGGAGGGGAAAGGGAAAATAAAGCGCTTCAGAAAGATGGTGAACAAGCTGTCGCGCTTTGAAGCCAACCATCTGAAAAATGAAAACAGCCTCACTGGTGGGATGTTGGGATAGCGCTATTTCGGGGCTGAAAGGGAATCGAGTGAAATTTCAGCTAACGTTTAAGGAGGAACGCCAAGTGGGGGGAACATCGAAATTACAGACAAAACATAAAAACTCTCACGTTTCCTATCTGAACTCGACACCGTATGCTGATTAGTGGCTCTTCCTGAGCTGTGGTGCATCGCAGTGCAGGAATAACTCCCAGCCTCTAAAACAGCTCTCCACAGGAAGCACTGCTTTATTGGGTCAGCTTTCAGGTGAGGCATCATGGGACATCCATGTGCTTCCTCAGGATAGAACCCGAGCCCCGTAATGCAGGCACTGCGCTCACATTTAATTGGAACCTCTCTTGGTATTAGTGCTTATTTAGCCATGACGTGTAGAATTGGGTCTAATCCTAATCTTATGTATGATCTCATAAGTCCTTTAAATGTCTGTAGTAACATATTAAATAATTCCTGCAGTAATAATTACATTAATATGTTCATTTATCCATCATGAGCTGCCACTGGAAAGAATGTGAGAGATCCAAAAATACACACAGTCCATTCCTTCATTTACACAAGAAGATGTTTTATTTAACTATAAGTGCTGTTACTTTTAAAAATATTTTGCGTAAGAAATTAATTAAGAGTAATTAGTGTCGACTCAACTCTTGACTGCAACACCAATTCGCACTCCTGCAGGATGAGCTAAAACACACCTCAAATCTTCATCCCAGCTTCTTGAAGATCAAAGATAAAGAAAGAAAGACAGAGAGAAAGAAAAAGACAGAAAAAGAGAAAGACTAAGGTTTGTTCTATGCATTTTAGTTCAGACAAAATGTGAATAATTACAGTGGGGGCAAAAAAGTATTTGGTCAGCCACTGATTGTGCAAGTTCTCCTACTTAGAAATACGACAGAGGTCTGTAAGTTTCATCATAGCTACACTTCAACTATGAGAGACAAAATGAGGGGAAAAAAAATCCAGGAAATCACATTGCAGGATTTTTAAGGAATTTAATTGTAAATCATGGTGGAAAATAAGTATTTGGTCAATAACAAAAGTTCAACAATGACGGACGTCAAAGGTTTCCTGTAAGTCTTTTTTTTAACAAAAAGTTCTATTTTGGTTTCATCTGACCACATGATATTCTCCCTCTCGGTGTAGTGTGCTACTGATGGTAGCCTTTGTTACTTTGGTCCCAGCTCTCTGCAGGTCATTCATCAGGTCCCTCCGTGTAGTTCTGGGATTTTTGCTCAACGTTCTCATGATCATTTTGACCCCACGGGATGAGATCTTGCATGGAGCCCCAGATCGAGGGAGATTATCAATGGTCTTGTACGTCTTCCATTTTCTTACAATTGCTCCCACAGTTGCTTTATTCACACCAACCTGCTTGCCTATTGTAGATTCACTCTTCCCAGCCTGGTGCAGGTCTACAAATTTCTTCCTGGTGTCCTTCGGCAGCTCTTTGGTCTTGGCCATGGTTGAGTTTGGAGTCTGACTGTTTGAGGCTGTGGACAGGTGTCTTTTATACAGATAACGAGGTCAAACAGGTGCCATTAATACAGGTAACGGGTGGAGGACAGAAGAGCTTCTCCTGGATTTTTCTTCCTAATTTATTCTCTCATAGTTGAAGTGTAGCTATGATGAAAATTACAGACCTCTCTCATCTTTCTAAGTAGGAGAACTTGCACAATCAGTGGCTGATTAAATACTTTTTTTTGCCCCACTGAATATTGTGAAAAAGTAACATCTTTTGCCAGGAACCGATTTGAACACGACACTTGAATACATGCATTGTGAAACTTACTGGACTGAAAAAATGGGATGGCGCAAAAGTCTGGGCAGCTTTTCAGAGATTCTGGTGTTTTTCAAAACCTTACTGCACTTCAGTTAAACACCCAGAAATACCGTAGTAAGCATGGTGAGGAGGTGTTATGTTCATGAGTTTATAAGAAACATAACCAGGGTGTCCATACTTTGCGTAAGGCCGTATGTATAATCTTTACTTTTACAAATGAACAACACTTGTACTTTTCTTCAAAGGGCTCCCTAGGAATTAGCAAACTTTCTGAGCCTCGAACAAAAATGAAAATTAGAACTTTGTGCTGGAAGTCCATGCATCTCTAGTTCAAAGGCACAATAATGCACAACGGTACCTGCTATTGCCGGTTCTACTCATTACTCTCTAACTTATTACACTCTTTTGATGAGCATGTGTCTTTTCTGCCTTTATACCGAAAGCCTTGATTAATCATGTTTTTTGGGGAAGAAGGGGGAGCTGTGTGTGGGATTGAAGAAGAAAGAATGAAAGAAAAACTGTCGGGCCACGCACAATTCAAAGGCGTCTGTTGGAGAAGGAGATTATTTGTGTTTGACGCCTCTTCACCACCAGGCTCGAGCACTTTTATGTCCTCTGAATAGAGATGCCCCATCGCTGCCGAAATACGAACGCTCACGTTGGCAATAAAGCAAACCTCCATTTGCGAACCTGTCCCATGGTTATGAGATCAAAGCCATATTAGATCTGGCTGCCTTTGAATCTGGAGGCGTGGTTTAATTGAAAAACACAAAGAGAACTGGTGTGTGTAAAAGAAAAGAAAGAAAGAAAAGTTCTCCATGGCCCCAGTCTGACAATCATCTCCTGGCTGGTTGTGCTGATCTGTATGCAAACAGCTGGGGTAGCTCACGGCCCCGACACACACCGAAGGGGAGCCAGTTCCACCCCACGTGCTCGTTTTGGAAACGTTCAGATGCTGTGCGTCTTTTGGGAATCCACCCTCCATGTACAGTCCAGAAGTCTGAGCTTATTACCAAGACGTGTTTATATTCCATTAATATTCAAAAACGGACATGCTCATTTGATGCCGCTTATTCCGCTCAACATTTAGCAGGTAGCCCTCTCCAGATGCACTTACAGCTGAGCTGGGCAGATTCAAAATTCCTTTGTCATTGAGTTTTACACAGCAAAGTTCAGTGCACTGTCTAAAAATAAAATTAGTAACTAAAGAACTATAGAAAATAGAATTTTCTATAAATATATAAATATATTTTAAAAAGAAAGGTAGAAAGAGAGACAAAGAAAGACAGAGAGAAAGAAATAAAGAAAGAAAGAAAGAAATAAAAAGACCAAGAGACCGAGAGAAAGAAAGACGGACAGGAAGGAAGAAAGAAAGAAAGACGAACAGTAAAAAGAAAAGGAAAGACATATGGACAGAACAAGTAAGAAATAAAGAGACAAAGATATAAAGAGAGAGAGAGAGAGAGAGAGAGAGAGAAAGAAAGAACGATTGACAGACAGAAGGAAAGAAAGAACGAAAATAAAAGAGAAATAAAGATAGGAAAGAAAGAACGAAAGGAAGGAAGATAAAGAAAGAAACAATGAAAGAAAGAAAGACAGGAAAAAAAGGGAAAGAAGGAAAGACCGACAGACAGGAAGGAAGAAAGAACAACGAAGAAAGAAATTAAAGACAAAGTAAAAAGAGAAGGAAATAAAAATATGGACAGAAAAAGGAAGACAGACAGAGGGGAAAAAAAGACAAAGATGGACAGAAAAAGAGAAATAAAGAAAGAAATGAAACACAAAAGGAAGGAAAGAAGCAAACAAAGAAAAAAAGAAAGACGGACACAAAAAAGGGAGAGCAGGAAAGATGGACAGAAAGAAAGAAAAAGAAAGAATGACAAAAAGAAATTAAAGATAAACAATAAAATGAGAAGGAAAGAAAAATATGGACAGAAGAAGGAAAGAAAGAAGGAAGGAAACAGAAAAAAGACAGAGAGGCAGAAGGGAAAAAATAAAGAAAGAAGGAAAGAAAAAGAAAGAAACAGAAAGAAAGAAAGACAAAGATGGACAGAAAAAAGATGAAGAATGGAAGACAGACAGAAGGGAAAACAAGAAAAAGTAAGAAAGAAAAAGACAGATAGACAGAAAAAATGAGAAAAGAAAGTCTCATCTTGGTCAGGGCCGCAGTGGATTTGGAGCCTATCCCAGACAGACTGGGCACAGGGCAGGAATACTCCGTGGCTCGGGTGCCAGTCCAGGGCAGGGAATCACTCATGTCTCACTCTTCAGTAGCCAGTCCACCTACTGCCATCTTTTCAGGCTGAGAGGAACGGCGTGGTGAGGAGGTCCAAAGGCGAGAGCTGAAGCCGGACCACAGACACTTCCTGCATCATCATAAACCCGGTCCTGTTACCAGCCTCAGATTCCTGGAACCTTATTCTTGCGTTTCCTTCGAGCGTCCTCGGTTTGTTTTGTCCTGGCTGAACTTGGGAGTCACTATTTCCAGGATGTCTCTGGATGTTGAGATGCGTCTCCAGCAGCTCGCAGGACGAAGAGAGGAAGAACGTGCCCTGGCTTGAATAGTCTGTCATCATCCGGCATTGGGGAAGCCGCAGAACCTTCAAGCCAGAGCCACAGACTAAAGAGAGACGGAGTCTGTTCTGATTTATGGGCTGCTGTGTGATAATTGGAGGAGTGTACTTGTTTAACTTTTCGCCGTGTGTCTGCACAATGGCCGCTCCGATGCGGCGCTGGGGTTTGAGCGACAGGCTTTTTATTGGGTTACATTAACCGTAGTCAAACCAGGACGGGGCTGAAGAAAGATTATTTTAACGTCTTAAAGTAAGACGCGCTGTACTGCAGTTTTCTCAATTAGCCCAGTAATTGTTGCATTAAAGGGAAATGGAGGCATGATTACAGCGCCATTGATCCGGTACAGTTTGATCTTTATAAGGCTGTTAATAAGGACACACTGGAGAGTCTATAGTTTGCTCTTATTGCACTTCAGTGTGGCTTTTTTGTGCTGAATGTGCAGAACATTATCAGCCTGGAGTTCTGCTTAGCTGGGGTTCAGAGAAACAGTTCCAGCAGAGGGCGCTATGCAATAGCTTCAGATCCTGCAGAATGGCCGTTGCAGTGCAGTTCGTTTCCTGCTCACTTTTCAATTAAAACCTTCCCCTTCGCCTTTTAAATTCTCGCAGGTTGATCAAATCTGGATTTCGGGCAGTGATGATGAATGAGGAGGGTGAGAAAGACGGAAAGCCATCAGTCTTTTTGTTTTTCTTTCAGCATTTAGTGCACATTATGAATTATGCAAAATGCAAATTAAGGAGGTTCATTTCATCAAGCCTGGCTGTTTCGGCTCCAATTTTACGAGTGCTGTTTTTTCTTCCCGGACTTATAAAATATGGAAACTCTGCAAACACTTCCGAAATGAACTCCACCTGCACTAGAGCTGCACATCACCGTTTGTGCAGGCCCGGTCCTGCAAGCTTGTACAAGCGCACACACACACTACTGACTAAATAGCTTTATTATCACACCAGTGTTTAGGCGGCCCTGGTCAAATGATGTTGTTGACTTAAAAGGACAGGCCTTAACGCAACATTTGCAAAGTACAAACTTTAAACATGAGCAGTTTGTTGTGTGCAAATGTTTGGACGAGACCCTTAACCTCAGACTGCTTAGCTCAGGCCCACCTCTGTGTTTAATGCTGTAGAACAGTTTGGTCCATTTTATAAACCAGCAGGACCAAAGGAGCCTTAGGGTTGTGTAACACTGTACACTACACTGTAGATGTGCTCCTGTGTATTATGTATGATTACGTGTGATGCAGCTCGCGGTTGCTTAGAGCTTAATAAAGCTTATTTAAGTATGGGTTGGTCTGCAAACATTATGATGATGGAGTTTCAAAAGATTCAATTTAGAAATAGCAGTCACTTTAAAATGAATGAGTTAAAATAAACTACACACAAATCATGGTAATGGAATTTATTTATTTATTAGTATTGAAGTGGTGTTTTTTTTTCTTCTTATTTTTACTCTTTATTATTATTATTAGTAGTAGTAGTTTGTATTTATGTATTCACTTATTTATTTTATTTTAATTTATTTCACATTTTAACCCTGCTTTTCAGGTCAGGGTCATGGATGTGTCAGCATTTTTCCTAGGCCTAAGCGTCCACCAGACGGGTTGCCAGATCATCTCAGATCTGGATAGTTGGCTGTTGCAAGGCTGGTGGATGCTCCTCCCCTCCCTCAGACACAGTCAATCATGCCTGCATGTTATTATTATTTTTATTCTAATTATTGTTGTTATTATTAACAGGAAAATGGATAGAAAGTGAGAACTGAGACAATGATGACAATTATTATTACTATTAGTTTATCTATCTTTTTTTTAAAAGCTGAGCCGGTAACAAAACCATTCATCTGTGCAAAGATATAGCCAGGCATTGTTTCTGATTTGTGAAAGCAGCTTTTTTTTTTTGGTTTTGTTTTGAATGATGAAATAATAATTTGTTATACTGCAGTAATGCAAGCTGTATTTTGGGGTGTTTTATCAGTTTTAAAATGCATCAAGGACAGACAAGTATTATTATACTTATTCACTGATAAAATGTTAATATAATAAGAAAAAACAGCGGGGGCTCAGCAGGGTAAGGTGAAGTTATGGCACCACCAGTCCTCCATTGCTTGGATTGTATTAGTTTTAAGCCTCTTAATTCTTATTTGCATGAGCAATATTAAAAGGTCTCACTCAGCAGTCTCCAAACAAAAACAAATCCACTAAACAAGAAGAATTCTGATTTGAACCGAAGTGCATTCACACCTACAAACGTTTTTATTTATCCACTCTTATTTGCGATCGGTGTTTGCGTTGCTGCAGCATTCTGCTTCCGTCCCCATCATTATTCAGGATGCCATCTTCTAATTGGCCCTAATGGTCCTCGCTGTGCCCTTTTCAAACCGTGTACTCCGTCTTCACTGGATTTCCAGTCTTTATGCAGGATGACAATAGATCACGGATCACAGATTGATCATTTATGATGGAGAGAAAAGGGCACATTTTCATGAAAACAGCGATATTAATTGGCTTAAGGTGAACTCTTCAACCCGCTTCACCTTTTCATACCCGCTTAACAATTTCTGTCATTCAGTATAATGAAATTATCCACAATAGCTCTTTCATTGAGTGATAAATCAACAACCAATTATTCCTTCACATACCAGTGCTAACCAGAGTCATGAACTGGGTGTCATCGGTCAAGGAGGACAAAATGTTTCCCTTCTATATTTCTGAAAACAAGCAGTGTTTGTGTGTGTGTGTGTGTGGTGTGTGTGTGTGTTTTTATATATATATATATATATATATATATATATATATAATATATATATATATATATATATATATATATATATATATATATATATATATATCCACACACACACACACACACACACACACACAGTGGGGCAAAAAAGTATTTAGCAGGCCACGGATTGTGCAAGGTCTCTTACTTAGAAAGATGAGACCAGGTCAGGAGATGATATAATTTATATATAATTTTGGACTTCAGTTTGATCCCCGTCTCTGACACTATGGCTATCAATAGCACCCTGTCTACAGAGGCAATGCTGGATTTATATGGATTTGCATTAAAGTGATTAGACTAATGCAGTCAGAACAACAAACAACAAGCAATTAGCTTGAAATGATACATTGGTTTTTGTTTGTAAATGATAATGGTAGGAATTTATTTATTTATTATTGTAGCAGTAACAAGTTATTGTATAATCGTATTATTATTATTAGTAGTAGTAGTAGTAGTAGTAGAAGTAGTAGTAGTAATTTAATTTGATTTATTTTAATTTATTTCACATTTTAACCTTGTTTTTCCTGGGTCAGGTCATGGACATGTCAGCATCTTCCCTTGGAGAACACTAAACGCAGGCCCAAGCGTGCACCAGACTGGTTGCCAGATCATCTCAGGACTGGGTATGATAGCTGTTCCAAGGTGGATGGATGCTCCCCCGGTGGATGATTCCCCTCTCTTAGACACAGTCAATCTATTTTCCTTGCTCCCATTATAGTATTTACATTTTAACAAGTGCACTGAAAGTCATTTTATACTATTTTTTAAAAATGGAATTGCAAATAATTTCTTAATTTTTTAAATGATCTAATATGATATTTATTTTGATCACATTTTTGAGAGTGAAAACAGCTCTGTGGACCAGACATTAAAGCTGCCACTAGGGGCGTGCTTGAAGGCCCAATATGCAAAGCTGAGGTCAGAAGTCCATCTGGAGAAGAGTCTGCTGTTTGAGAAAGACACTCCTGTCCCTCATGGCCACATGATAAGCGGTTAAATGCAAATGTCTCGAATCATTGTGTGCCAAAGTCTGAAAGTATGATTTTATGTGTGTACGATTGTTCAGAATTGCTTTCACTGGCCGTGTACTGGTACCTTTTTTGAGTTATGCTCAAAATGAATGAATTTGTTTATAAAGACAAAATGTAAACAGAACCTTAGATATAGTCTTAAATCTGAAATATACACAAATTTGGGAAAACAGTCACGCATTTCTAAATGTTCTTTCAACCAACTCTGTATAGAATGGTCCACATGGGTTATTTCATTACTAATTTAATTGAATCTCATTTTAATTTGATTTATCTTTTATTGACAGATCTTAAATGATCATCGCAGTGCGTAGAGCCAATCGAGGAACACCCTGGATGAGAAGCTCCAGTCCATCGCTGGGAGTCCCCGATATACTCACACATGTTTTTCATTGGTGGTAGGAAACCCAGAGGAAATCCACACAGAAAGGGAAAGAACATGCCAAACTACACACAGACACTATGGTTTTTGTTCAACGTTAATATTGTTTTAGTATCAAGCACTGCTGGGATTAATGTGGTGTCTGGATCAAGGTCCAAAAACCTTGTACTGGGACAAACCTTGGTATTTGTATAGCAGTAAGTTTACATTTTTTATAAAACTCTATATGTGCTAGATGAGCTCAAATAACTAACCGTGTGTTTTGATATTAAGGCACAGACATGGCCCTTATGGATGCTTTCTTTTCCTTTCTCCCATGAGTCCACTGACATGTGATAAGTGGAGGAAGATGAGCAAACGTGTCTGATCTAACCTTCATGTCCTCTGTCATTAGTTTTATGTTTTACCCAATACTCGGTAATGCCTTTTACTTTCTCCAGTTTTATTTACAGTTTTTACGCACGGGTTACGTCATGAAGAGAATAGTAATGATAAAAAAGCAACAGCTCTGAAAATTATTTTTCATAAGTTTGTAGAACCTTTAGAATTATCTCTATTTCTGCATAAATATGAGAATACATTTTATGCTTTAATTATCTATTTGGAAAAGTCTCTTTCTAGAATATTTGAGTTCAAACAGATTTCATGCCTTCGTATTTAGTTCAGGGCTCTGAAATGGCCACTCCAAGACATTCAGCTTACTGTCCTAAACTCACTGCAATGTTTTTTCAAGGTGTGTTTAGGGTCGCTGTGCTAAACCTCCTGCTCAGTTTCATCTGTCTAGCAGAGGTCCACAGGATTTACTTCAGAATTGGGGTCTACAGACCTTGGCACAATTCATTTTCCTGGGTAATTCTGACCAATTTTCCAGTTCCTGCTGAAGAAAACACCCCAACACAATGTTTCCACCATGGTTTATAGTAGGTATGATGTGTTTTGAGCGATGTATGTACCTTATTTCTCCAGAAAACATCAGTCTTGATGTCCATAAACTTTTGAAAAGTGCAAACGAGACTCTGTGTGGCACTTTTTCAGAAGAGTTTGCCAGCTTTGTGTAAAGCTTGTGAGAGTGTTCTCAGAAGTGTTCAGATTGTACTTCAGTTCCCCTGAACAACATCCTCCTGGTTTAGCCAGCCAGTTTGGATGGACGGCCCAATTTAGGCAAGGTGTTAACACTGCTCCAAACACGTTTCACCTCATAATATTGAAATATTTTAGAGTATTTTGAAAGCACCTTTACAACCTTGGTGAATTCTTTGCGTTACCATGCACTAATGGTGGTGTCCTCAAGGAACAGCCGGTTTTATTCTCAAGGAATCAAAAAGCACTAGACCAAAATGCTGTCCAGACTTGGTAGTTGGTGGTTGAGGACTTGGCATTACAACTTAACGAATCAGTCAAAGTTTTTGAACCGTCTCTGTGTGTATTCAGCATCATTTTATCAAACCGCCGTCCACCACGAAGTCACATTGAGGGTGTAGGGCGCAAGACGCCGACCTTGGCCTCGTGCGCGGTCCATCTCAGATATCTGACTCGATAACTCCCCGTCGCTGGCTCATTACGGAAGCGGCCTCCCCAGTCGAAGTGTACGCGGGTGGCCGAGTATGCTGACTGCACACATCACGCAGGCTGCTCATTACATTATTCATTGGCATGGCTTAGGTCTGAGGTAGAAGTTCTTCACCGATGGGGGGTTAGAAACACACACACATGACCTGCTGTCTCCTTTACGTTTAGAGCTCTTCGCTGCGTGGTTGCATTAACTACACTCTGACACACTCCGTGACGGACTTTAAAAGCTTCGAGAATGATCTGTGAACAATATGCAAACAACCATAATCTCACTTAAGATGCACTTTTGGTTGCTGTTTATGTTTAGATTTTTGAGGAGTCTGTAAACAGAAAACAGAATTCATTCAGGATTAATCTATAATAAAATCATCAGATTGCATCCAGAGATTAATGCTGCTGAATGCAGAGCCAGTTATGAAGAAATGCTCAGAGCTTTTGCTAAAAACATTGTTTTACATCTTCCATGGATATTTATGGTTATGTATGTTATTATTGTGGACGCCAAGAAACCTTTGCATGCACAATCAGTGGCAGTTTGGTCATATTGTCCTGTGATAATCTTTTATTTCCCATGTTCCAATATATTAGTTGTTCCAATACTGCTTCTTGTAAATGATAAAGCAATACCACTGCGGGGTTACAATGGGGTGGCAGTGACAGGGAGAGTGGCTCAAACTTAAGCAGTCCACCTTAACTATGCAGGATTTTTAAAATGGCCACGAGGCTCCTGGTGGGAACAGATGGCACTGTAATTTAAATCCAGGTTTCAGCCGAGCCTATAGCCCAGTATGTCAGCTCAGAGCTCCGGCCGTGTGTCTCCTCCCAAACGGAACCAACTGTGGACATATTGGACGTTACACTCACATAATTTAAACCCGCTCACAGAACTTTTTATGTATCCCACACATAACTGTCCTTATGCTTCTATAAAATTCTGTGGCTGACCGATTTTGCCACCATTTGCTTCTCCTAAAGTGCCTGTTCCATTGTGGAGACGTGCTTTTGGAAATCATGTTGTTCATTCTTCCTGTAAACACCTTCAGTTCAGTCTGAGAATTTGGTTTCTCATTCTGTTTCTTAGGATCCAAATAACTCCCAAGACATCCGACATATTGGCCAGTTCATCGTTCTGAGAACACCAAGCAGGTTCTTGGTGTGATTCTCATGTCTTGAGACATTCTGCTCCTGTGGGTTCAATTACTTCCCAACCATACAATGGCGCTTGGAAGTTTGTGAACCTTTTAGAAAACCCTTTAGAAAAAGAGAAAAATATTAAAATTAAACATTTATTTAGGATCTAGGTTTGACAGTTGATTAAAGGGTGAAATTGAATGAATAAAGGAAATTTGAGAACCTCAGAAGGAGCTGTTGGGCTTGTTAGGCTGGACAAGGTTACGAAACCATCTCCAAAGAAGAACTCAAAGAAGTGGCTGACCAACAAACATCACTGCGAGAGCAAGGTGTGTAATAATCTGGTGATGGTGAACACTGGACAACAGTGGTAAGCATTGAAGGGTTGCAAGGAGAAGGCAGTTCCTCTCCAAAAATAACTTGCAGAATCATGTGGACAAACATTTCCATTTATGTCATTTAGGAGATGCCCTTAACCAGAGCGACTTGCAAGCAATTGTGGGCTAAGGATCTTGCTCAGGGGCCCAACACTGGCAGCTTGGCAAAGGTGGGATTTGAACCCTGGACCTTCTGGTCCATAGCCTAGTACCTTAACCACTGAAACCCCAAAGTTCCAGACAGTTCTTGGAGACACTTTCTGAACTGATGAGACCAAAAACTACCTTTCTGGTTTAGTAAGAAGAGTTATGTCTGGAGAATAGAAAAACTGCAGTCCAGGATATGAACCGTATCACATCTGTGAAACATGATCGTGGTAGTATCAAGGTTTGGGCCTGTTTTGCTGCATCTGGTCCAGGACGGCTTGAGTTGACAGTTTAATGAACTCTGAGCTCTATTAGTGAATTCTAAAGGGAAATGTCAGGACATCTGTTTCTGTTTTTGTGAACTGAATCTGGAGAGAATGTGGGACATGGAGAAAGATGAAAACTGCTGAACATGGTGTCAGTTGGACTTTTGGAAACAAATTTTGTTGGAATTACATGGAGGAAGAATTAAAAGATGGAACAGTTAAAGTGCTCTTGGAGATTTTGTGTAATTTTCAGTTCAATCCTGTTTTATTCTGAGACCAAAAAACGAACAGACCCATAACCGGGGCCAGGCCAGGGGCTGTGATGAGCGGACACCACGATCTGCTGTGGGTCATCTTCTAATCAGAACCCATTGAGATTCCTCAAGCAGCAAGGCATGATCAATAATCAGAACTGTTAATCGATGGTATTCTAAATAAGCATCGACTGGAGCTGCAAGGTTAGCCACCTGTATTGGTTTATATTAAGCAAAGCAACACAGTCAGGCACGCTGTGGCAGTTATAGACCCGTTTTCAAGCTTCTTGCTTTGGCCTCAGCGCCGTATGATGTTGACTTTGACTTAATGAATTCAGCTTTTTAGTCATTTTATGTATGCTTAAAGCCTGTCCTGTAATTTGAGTGAACAGACAAACTCTTGACACAGTAGATCCTAAGCAATGAACTATATCAGATCTATATTTCATTTAAATTTTTAAGTAATCATTAGAACTACCCTTGGTTGCTGTGTCCTCTGTACCAGGTGCCTCAACTTTACATTTCAAGCACTTCATTTACATAAAGTATAATGCTCACGGTATCTGCTTATTGACAGAGTGCAGGGCAGAGGTCACATGCTTATCTGGCTTGTCTTATCCCTGTTAGAAAATCAGGATGTCTACAAGCCGTGTAAAGAACAGCCAAGCGCAGGACTCTTTCAGACAGTCGTTCTATACGCAGTGGCTTTCAAAATCAGTCCAAATCAATCATTTCTGCTGTTTCTGTCAAGTATGGTGCTTTTACTCTGTAGTAGAACTGTTTAGGAGAAACAAAAGCTCGTCTGCAAAAAGGTAGATCATAAAAGATCACAGAATCAGAATTCAGCCGAGTATAACAGCAAGCGTAGGCTGGAGTGGTGTAAAGCACATCACCCTTGGACTATGGAGCAGTTCTGACTGATTATTTCATGAGTCATACATCATGTTTGACAGCTTGCTGGATGCTTTTGGGTTGAGAAATTTGAAAATGAAAGTGCGGTGGAGGAGGAGTAATTGGTTTGGGCTCATTTTGATTAATAGTTGTTTATATGTCCATATATTAATGTGAATACTTCAGATGTTTAACATGTATTTCTATCCTAACTGACAGCAGTGGTGGCTGCATGAAGTTGGTAAGTGTTGTGGTCCTTGGGTCTTCGGTCTGCTCTGGACCCTTGGATTTATCTCCTTTCGAATGCTTATGGCACCACGGTCTTAACTCTAATCTCCTGTTCAGTCATGCATTGTTAGAGCAAAGACTGAAGTTTCAAATACCCAATATATTATTCGCTCAGATATTATCTATAATATAATATAATATTCACATACAAACATCCACACACTTGCTCTCTCTGCACAGTCTCTGTTTCCCTCTGTCTATGATTCGCTGTCACTTGCAGCCGTCCCCCTCTCCTCCCCCATCTTTTGGAAGCTATTAGAGAGGCGGCGCCTCGCTCTCTACCATCCTCGTGTATTACCATTAGAATACATCCTCACTGGGAACTCTGGCACGCTCCTCTGTGTGCTTGATTAATATTTTAGCAGCCGCAGGGAGGAAATGGCCTTCCTCGCTTCTAATCACTTCTGGACTGCGAGAGCATGTGTGGGTGATGACAGACTCCAGTAGCTGGACGGTGCTAAGGGGAAAAAAATGGATTTGCTATTAGCTGGTCATTTTCGATAATATTTATAGACCGTTTCTAATTTCATTAAACTGTGCGGTCATTATTCAGGTGTGTTTAGTGACAGGTGACTTCGCTCGTTTTGACCCTATTGGTGCTCCATAAGCTCCCAATTTCACTGTTTGACATGGGTTAATGGCACAGATGTGCACTGCAGTGCAAATGCAGTATAGTGCTATGATCCCGGTGTTTATATTTCTGTATGGATTTGTGTTTGTTAATGCATTTTGGTAACACAGTATTCACTGCTAGTTCTGCACTTGTTTGTAATATTTTTGTGCGTTTCCCACCATGTGGCCCTGCTTGTTCCTGATATGCCCAGAGGATCACTCTTGGGTTCCTACACCGTTCTTTTTTTTGTGGAGGCTCCTTTAATCACTACTTTCTCCCAGGTCAAAGGGAATCCACCGAGACTAATGAGCTCTACATGAATGATGACCAATGCAAACTGAAACCTGCGAGGTTTATCCTTATCTGTACCAAGAATCTAATGTTGGCACAACGATGTGTGAGTCTCGTACACAGTAACACAAACAGACACACACCATACAAGTCTTTCCATCGACGGCAGGCTAGACTTACAGTAAACAATATTTACAAACGTGGAAACTAAATGCTTTTGGTAGCGTTATTGCACTGCAAGCCTTTCAACAGTTTATCCTCGAAGGGAACTGTAATGTTTACTAACGCTTCTGCCAGATATCGAACTCCTAAAACACTGACCGGAATAATAAAGTACTCTGTGGGCTGCAGCAAAAAAATGCATTTTTCCATTGCAACTTGTTAATGCCCCCAATCTCCTGCTAATGGCTTGTGTGAGCCAAAAGTGCATCTCGCTCAATAAATCATTTATTTATGTAGTTTTTAAACAAAGACCGCTGATAGATCCTAATAAGTACATAACACGATCGCAGATGCGATCTCTGGCCCTGTATTGTTAAAACGTATGCAAGAAGTTGGAAAATGATCAGTTTTAAGCACACAATGAGAAAGGTTGGATGCAATGCCAGAATATTGTCTATCATTGATAATATTATGAAAGCCACAAAAGTTCTTGGACTTGCATGACTTCAGTTTCTTGTCTGTGTCTGTGTGGAGGTGTCCCCATGTTTTTTCCTCCAGGTACTCCAGTTCCCTCCCAAACATGTGCGCTAGATCACCTGGCATCTACGATGAACACTTTGGTAATATTGGTCCCAATAAACATCATAAGATCCATGACTTCTCCAAATATTCCACTTCTGGGAAATAAACTTTAACGTTCAGTGACTTTTCGGTCATGTCCAGCACTGTGGGAACTACGTAGATAACGTGGATTACATTGACAGATACAAATCGCACCTTCAAAAACATCAACTTTCCTCGAACGTTATTCAATTAAAACTTGCACTCAGTCTTTGCCAAGTGGCTGCAGCGTGATCACAAATTACACGCACAATCTGTTGGGCTACACAGGCAGGTTAATGCTGGTTATTTACAATCTAATTAAATCAAAGCCTTATTTTTTGGTTTTATGGGACTTCTCTAAGTGTGCTTTGTGTTTTAAAGCTAATGTGGGTCTGAACGAGAAGAGCATCCTAAAAAGCTCTTTGGTCTGCCTCTCTTGGGAGAACCTTACAGCAGACAAGATGAGGAAGTATTCATCTAAAAGAGGGGGTGCTTTTATCTAGGACGTATAATCATCCAAATAATCCAATAATACATAATTAATCATGTTATAACTAGAAATATTGGTAAAGAACACTCAGTAGGTCTGTCTGTCTATGTTGAAAATGTTTGGATGAGGTCTTTGAGGTCTCCTTGTTTAAAACGCTTTTTAAAGAGAACCTCTTCCTCCTGTTTCTCTTTCTCTCTCTCCTTCTGCAGGTGATCGGCCCCAAACCTCCAGCTATTAATCAAAGCCTCCATTATTTACCCAGGGTTCATTTACCACTGCACAGAGAGGTACCTGGAGGGTCAATTAGAGAGTATGGACCACACGTCTTCTGGGCTGTCCCTACACACACCAGGGGGTCAATTAGAGATCTTTTTCCACTGGACCCCAGTACGGCACGGTACCTTCTACAAATCTGCAATCTGAATTTTTGTCATGATTCTCGCTGATACCTTACAGAGTTCCCTTTCTGGATCGGGAGCTTGTCTGGGTAAGAAGTGTGTAATAATTGTTTGTATTCACTAATATTGTGACTAATATTTAGTTTTCTGTTTTATGTCCCTCCTTCTCTAATAAAAGAGAGGTACTCCTGTCCAGTGCTTCCTCGTGCTCACCGCAATATCATCAGCCAAGGCTCTATACAGTGGTGCTGGAAAGTTTGTGAACCCTTTAGAATTTTCTAGATTTCTGCATAAATATGACCTAAAACATCATCAGGTTTTCACAAAAAATCAGGTTTTCTCTTTTTCACAAAAAGAGATAAAGAGAACCCAGTTAAACAAAGGAGACAAAATTTTATACTTTTATTATACATTTATATGTTTAAGAAAATGATCCAATATTACATATTAGTGAGTGGCAAAAGTATGTGAGCCTTTGCTTTCAGTATCTGGTGTGCCCCCCCTGTGCAGCAATAACTGCAGCTAAACGTTTCCTGTAGCTGCTGGTCAGTCCTGCACACCGGCTTGGAGGAATTTTAGCCCATTCCTCCGTACGGAACAGCTTCAGCTCTGGGATGTTGGTGGGTTTCCTCACATTAGCCGCTCGCTTCAGGTCCTTCCACAACATTTCCATTGGATTAAGGTCAGGACTTTGACTTGGCCATTCCAAGACATGAACTTTATTCTTCTGTAACCATTCTTTGGTAGAACTGCTTGTGTGCTTAGGGTCGCTGTCTTGCTGCATGACTCACCTTCTCTTGGGATTCAGTTCATGGACAGATGTCCTGACATTTTCCTTTAGAATTCTCTGATATAATTCAGAATTCATTGTTCCATCAACGATGGCAAGCCGTCCTGCCCAGATGCAGCAAAACAGGCCCAAACCATGATACTGCCACCACCATGTTTCACAGATGGGATAAGGTGCTTATGCTGGAATGCAGGGTTTTCCTTTCTCCAAACATAACGACTTTTCTTTTAACCTAAAAAGTTCTATTTTGGTCTCATCCTCCGTCCATAAAACATTCTTCCAATAGCCTTCCTGGGCTCGTCACGTGATCTTTAGCAAACTGCAGACCAGCCAGCAATGTTCTTTTTGGAAGAGCAGTGGCTTTCTCCTTGCAGCCCTGCCATGCACACCATTGTTGTTTTCAGTGTTCTTCTGATGGTGGACTCATGAACATTAAACATTAGCCAATGTGAGAGAGGCCTTCAGTTGCTTAGAAGTTACCCTGGGGTTCTTTGTGACCTCACCAACTATTACACACCTTGCTCTTGGAGTGATCTTTGTTGGTCGGCCACTCCTGGGGAGGGTAACAGTGGTCTTGAATTTCCTCCATTTGTACACAATCTGTCTGACTGTGGATTGGTGGAGTCCAAACTCTTTAGAGATGGTTTTGTAACCTTTTCCAGCCTGATGAGCATCAACAACTCTTTTTCTGAGATCCTCAGAAATCTCCTTTGTTCGTGCCATGATAGACTTCCACAAACATGCTGTGAAGAGCAGACTTTGAAAGATCCCTGTTCTTTAAATAAAACAGGGTGCCCACTCACACCTGATTGGCATTCCATTGATTGAAACACCTGACTCCTTCACCTTCAAATTCGGTTCACATACATATTGGATCATTTTCCTCAATAAATAAATGACCAAGTATAATATTTTTGTCTCATTTGTTTAACTGGGTTCTCTTTATCTACTTTTAGGTCATATTTATGCAGAAATATAAAAAATTCTAAAGGGTTCACAAACTTTCAAGCACCACTGTAGGCTAGTCAGGGCACCAAAATGGATGATTGTCCATTTTCCAACTTCAAAAATGCATGCATGTGGTCTGGATTTATGGTTTATGTTATTAGGACACCAAAATTCAGTTGATGTCCACAGGGTTAATGAGAAATTCTGAAGAGAAAGGAAAAAGCCATTCTGCTGTGAAATCTCACAGGTTAAAAGACGGTTTCTCCCCATGGAGTGGAGCTCCATATAGGCCAACAAGCTCTCATACGTGAAAACCACAACAAAACAAAACAAAAAACAGGAGAGTAACAAATGAAGAAGCATCGATTTGGGTCGTTACTCATCTCTCTACTCTCTTTGATATTTCAGAACTACAGTAGGATGATTCATCGTTTGGATTGTCCCTGTTCTTCAGCTTCACATGGAGAGCTGAGGGTGTGTGAATCACAGACGACAGCTGTGAAGAGTAACAGGAGCGTAGATATGAATGGAAGGGAGTAAAACAGAGAGATGAATGTCAACCAAATGACGTTCTTATGACGTTCTTCTGTAAGCTTTGAGACGTATCGGCAGGATTTTGGACTCCAGTGCAAACGAAAATGTACGGCTGTGTGGGTAGACAGAAAAAGAGAAAAATTCATATGGTTACAGAGGATGATCAGAAGTGTTTCCAGAAAAGAAAGGTGGAAAGACAGGTACAGCTCCAGAAGTCTAGGAGAAAGTGGTTCCAGAGGCCGGGAGAAATGGCACTAAATACATGACGATTTACACAACAAGCACACATCAACGATCACACACAGTGTAGAACTAAAATATAAGCAGGACATTAAGATGGTTGTTAAACATCATCTGCTCGTGTCTTTGTAAGGTCTCCGGGATTATCGGCGTTCATTTTTCAAAAGTATTCAGACAGTCACGACTTACAGACCACTCACAGATCATATAGCAAATAATGCTGACAAATACAGACTTATCCGAGGAGAGACGAAGCACAAACTTGTCGATTTGACAAAATTGTCGATGCCTTGCCAATGGAGACGACCTGAGAGAAGGATTACTGCGGTTTCATTAAAAACTGGTTTCGATATCATTCAGTGAGCTGGACGTTGGTGCAAAAGGTCTCCTGTCCGATGTGTCCGATTTGCTTTTACACCAGGTGGAAGGCCCGGTACGTGTACCTTGTTCGGCTGGGGAAGTGAGGGCACCGGGGTGTACTGTGGATAGAAGGCAAGCCGGTGAAGGGAGAGCGAAGTTCATGGTTCGACACGTGCCGTCTAACTACACGTGGTTGCGGTGATCATACTGCTTTGCTCCTCTGTGTATTTCTCTTGTGTGTATTTCTGTATTTCTGTGCGGTTATTGCAATCCTGTGCTTAAAAACGGAAGCGCGTGTGGCTTTATGATGTAATAACGCTGATGTCCTGTGGTATTCGGACAAATTGGACGTCGCAGGCTTTTATGTGGAACCAATGGCGATTTCTGACAGCTAGCCCTGGGTTTCTCCATCGACCTCACTCTTTCCTATTTTCATGCTTTTAACAGGCAGATGTAATTGCTGTGGTTTTCCTAAGGCCAGGAGATGGGGGCACCTTTTAAGAGTGGACCGGCTGCCTCTTGTGGTCTTAATGCGGTCTTAATGTCCGGACAGGTAATCTATTGGAAGGCAGGAAAGTGTTATTTTCCGGTTTGGTGGTGAAATTAGAGAGGCACTGCGGTATAGCCTCGAGGTTGGCAAATCTCGCTGTCTGCTCTGTCTGTACTTGATGGCTTTATTTTCCATTAATACGTCTGCTGATGTGATTTCTGATGAGTATAGATTGGACGGAACGTTGGAATGGAACTTTCGGGTCATTAAGAGATATCGTTTGGGATTTGACGTGTGCTGCTTTGACGTTGCTCTTTTTCCCCAGTTTCACAGACAGTCTAAATATTGATGTGAATGAGGGATAATCAAGACGGCGAATACACACAGCGGTGTGTGCTCTACTCTGAGATGCTGATATTTTATAGTTCCCGAGCGCCGTCCTCCTGAGACCCTCACGCTGAGATCACAGGCGCCGCTCTTTCTCTCTCCGTGTTGTTTCTTATTATTTATTTCATTTTGTTTCATGAAACTCCCTAAAGGACAGGAAGTGTATAGAGAGCCGAGCGGGAGCTCTGATATCTTAAACAAAGGGCACGATGCCAGAGTGTTTGCCAGTGAGGAAAGATGACACAGTCCATAGCTCCAAATCAAACTATGTTAATAAATAATCACAGCCTGAGGGGTTCTGTTGTGGTTCCTCAGCCTCAGTGGTTATTCTGCTGGTTCACATGGCCTAGGAAATAAAAGACTCGTGGATAAATGAAGTTCCTTACAGGCCGGCATTGAAGAAACAATCCCTAATTTTAATAGGAAAACGTGTCCTTATTGTAGTATTCTTAGTCTTTCAGACAAACTAGTCCTAATACTAACACTCGTAGTTCTTAGAAGAAACTAGTCCTATTATTATTATTATTATTATTATTATTATTATTGTTATTATTATTATTATTATTATTATACTCTCCACCTTTAGGATAAACTAGTCCTAATTTTAAGACTCCTAGTTTGTATTAAAACTCGTGTTTCTTTAGACGAAACTAATTTTAATACCCCTAGTCTGTAGGAAAAGTAAACGTAATTGTGACACTCCTAGGTTTTAGGAAAACACATCCTTACTTTAATATTTATGGTCTTTAGGAGAAACTGGTCCTAATTTTGATTCTCCTAGTCTTTAGAAAAATAGTCCTTATTATAGTATTCATAGACTTAAGATAAAACTTGTCCTAACTTTTATACCCCTAGCGTTTAGGAGAAACTAGTCCTCCTAGTCTGTAGTAATACTCGTCCTTATTTTAATATGCCTGGTCTTCAGGGGCAACTTGTCCTAATTTTAAAAGCCTGAGTCTTTTATGAGAAGCTAGTCCTAATTTTAACACTTCTAGTCTTTAGCAAAACACCTCTTTATTTTAATACTTCTATTGAGACTTCAGGATAAAATTGTTCTGCTCCTAGTTTTTAGGATAAACTAGTCCTGATTTTAAAGCTCATAGTCTTTAGGAGGAACCAGTCCTACTTTGGATGCTCCTAGTCTGTAGGAAAACTCGTCCTTGTTTTAGCCTGCCGTTTTTGGTAGTTTTAACGTAGCCCAGAACTGTCTAGAATCAAACAAGATTGCCAGGTCCACTTATTCTAAAAGACTTTGCTTCTTTCGGGCTTGTTTCCGTAGAGCTGGTTGCTTGCTCCTCATGTGGGATCTGGCAACCCTGGAATTAAACGCAGCATCTGTGAAACGGCTACCAAACACTTTAATGCTCAATTAAGTATTTCATTATTTAATGACTCTAGTTTGAAGTTTAAATCACGTCTTTCTGTAAAATGATTGGCTGGCTGTAAAATAGAAGCCTGAAAACCCGGAGCTGTTGATGTAGAGTCCTGTTGAGACTGGCCACATGAAACATGGCCTAACAAATAGTTCAGAGCAGGACATGCTTCCAAATGTAATGCTTTAATTATTCACTCAATTAAACCCCTTCCTTTGATGATCTGGTTTTTACAGAACTAGAAAAGATCACACACATGGATGTAGGTTTTTGTTGTTGTTGTTTTCTGGGAGGAAATTGGGAAGAGGGAAATTATGGATGTGCTGCAATTATATTATACATCTGTGAAATATGCACTCTTTGTTCCAAGTTATGCTTTGTGCTACATTTGTACTGTTTTGAGAAATAGAAATATAACAAATACATATGGTGGTCTCATACATCAGCACAAATGAGCAGCCCGAATTCTAAATGTTAATGACGTGATGATTGGCATTTTTAAAGTTATTATGTGCGATGTTATGACCTGACTGATCAACTGAGGCACAAAGTTTGTGGAGACGTCGTTTCTAGACCTACCTCACAGTTTCTAGAACTTTCTAAACCTCTTATCTGCTGATTCCAAAGAGATCAACTGACCATTCACGTCACACTTTTTAAATTATTCTCTTTTTTGGTTTTATCTGCTTCCACCAGCTGTACTCAGCTCACAGTTTCCGGAACTTTCTTGTCTAATTGAATGTTCTGGATAATCACCACATTAGCAATATATTTTTAAAATAATAAGGGTTCATTTGTTTCAGTTTTGGACATTTCTAATAAGTTACATAACATTTCTAGTAAGTTAAAGTATGTTTTTATTAAAGGATTTTTAAATAGCTAGCCAGCTCCTTTATGCGTATATGCTACATGCATGATCTCAGAAAAAAAAAATAAATAAATGCAATTTTAATTTAGAAAATATTGTCACTTTATAAAGAACTCCGTTACCAGGATGGGAAAATGAGGAAAAAAAGGCTTATTAAAGATAAACAGCATTTTCTGTACAGCAATAGAACTTACCTTGTATTCTGCCTTTACATTTTAAAGCATTTTATAAACTGTTTTCTTGAATTAATGCATTTAATTCACAATAAAGCACTTGTATAAATGTATGCGCTTTTGGAATAACTGAGCTCATTGTTAGTTAAGAACAAAAACAACATGGAGCACCAATAATAATGCCATCGTCTAAGCTTAAAACAAAACTATTTTAGATTTTCTTGTTTTTTTTGACACCTGCAATGTTCATTCCTGTTTTTTTTAATATGATAAAACACTAACTCAAATTATGGAAGAAAAGAGGGCCAAAGATTAGATACTGCACCGATAAGCCCCAACAGTCGGACAACACAATAAATAAGTGTCTCTTTTCCCCCCTGATTTTTTTCTTTTTTCTTATTTTGCAGTGCAGGAGATTCAAAAGAATGACCTTTATTTGGAAGGTAATTGTGCAGAGCGGTGCGAATGTCTGATTGTGATCTTTTTCTGTGCTGAGGAGTTGCTTGTTCAGCACGCCGTAGTCCTCTCCTCTTTCTCAAGGTGTCCTTTCTCTAAAGTCCTTTTTACCAACCTCTTGTCCCTTTTAATGGAATCGCTTCATACACTTCCACACTGGCCTTCACTAATTCCAGCTTCTGATAAAGATCCTTTAACCCTCTCCAGTCACAAGCCATGAGACTCCAGACGAGCCGGGCTAAAGACATAATTGCTTTAGACATAGGACGCTGGAAAGAGAAGACGTAATAACAGAGAAGTTAAAGTAAACTAGACACGTCAAGCCTGCATGTTGCCTCCACAGTACGGACTCACCAACGCTATTCCTCTGTTATCTCGCTTTTTATATCCTCTGGATTCAATCTGAAGTGATTTGTTACTCACCGTGCTGTTTAAATACAATGGGATGCATTTATAATTTAATGATCTAACTAATAAACTAACCATCAACGCCATGCATATTATTACAGTGATCATGATTATTAAAAGGATTAGGAATAATAACAACAACAACAGTAAATAGTAATAATGCTAGCTACACATTTCTGTTATTACAGTAAGACAAGAATAATGTATACGGCCCTCACATGCATATTTTCTTTGATGAAATTATGCAATGCAATTATTACATGTTTATTTTTAATGCACATGAACTATATGAATTTAATTTGGTAATTTGTGTTTTATACTCCATAAATCAATTTGAAATGTTCTCAGTGAAATGTGGCAAAAACAAAATGTAAAAATATATATTAAATAAAGTATATTCTCATTCGTCATGTTTGCTGGCATATTATTATTGTTATTACTACTTCACATGCATATCATGATTTATTACAAGTTTTATTTTGCATGTTTTTAATGCAGTTGAATGCTATTAATTTAATTTGGTATTGTATTGTGAGTTTTGTACTACATTCCCAGTGAAATGTGTTAGAAATAAAATATAAAAATATATATATAGAATTCTTACTGAACTATTTTTTGTATAATTATTATTATTATTATTATTATTATTATTATTATTATTATTATTATTATTATTATTATTTCTCCAGATAAGTGTCTCTGCTAAATGACTAATACTAAACCATTTATAAGTAAGAATGAAAGCAAAGCAAAAAAGTCCTGCATAATTCCTTTAATTATATATCTGTCTTATATGTATGGTGTTTTATATATTATTATATATAGTTTTATTTTATTATTCTGTGCTATTCCTTGAATTGGGATTACATGACATTAAATGAGGCTGATCTATAAAGATGATAGTCGTTCATGTGCACTGACTGATCAGAGATGCTTTACAGTAATCGTCCGTGTCTGATGCAGTTACAGTTAGAGCTTCTAAATAACCGTCCTTGGTACCGCGCCCAAACCGAGCACAGATAAAAGGCATGTCATGGTTAGGTGTCTGCGCCGCCGTGTCAGAGACGGGATTTCCCATTTCCTTGTTGTGTTTTTGTGTCACACGGTGCTGACCAGAGTCTTGGTGTACAGTAGAGCTTTGATCTACAGAACAATAAGGCAACGACCCGAAACCCTCCTGCTCATTGATATGTCATAACAAACCAAATATACCCATCATTTCCTTCTTACTTCTTCTTTGATGTGGTCGGGACTTGTCTTTGTTCTCTGGCATATGGAAATACATATTTTGTTTTACTTTCTTTCTTTCTGCCCTTTCAGATCATGTCGTACTGTACCGGTTATTTGTGCACATGTAAAGTCCCCGTGACGCTGTTTTCACTCTTTAGCACTTCTTTTTCCTGCTGACTAAAAGTTGTGTAAAGTTCTTAAATGTCTTTTAATGAAGGCATCATGTATAACAAGTTTTCACATGAAATACCAGAGACTGCGGAGACCCCGAGCTAAAATGTGTATTCCAAATTTCGATGTTTGAAATTGAACAGGATTTAGATGACTAGCCAATCTTCTGTCACGTTACAGTTGAGCTTTGTTATCCACCTGTCTCAGGCTCGGACATTTGGATCGAGTGAGGTGTGGTTCCTTTATTTCACAAAGGCTGAGGTGGTGCTGTTGCTTGGATTGAGGTTCTACTTTGGAAACTTCAGGTCCTGGCATTCATGTGGATCTTACTTTGACCACCTACCACCTACATAAACATTGTTACAGACCAAGTGCACCCCTACATTCACCAGGTCACACATGGGAAAGAGGTCAAGGTGTTGCCCTGGCCTCCAAATCCCCCAGATTTCAATCCATTTAAGTATCTGTGGTCTGCAAAACAAGTCTGGTCCATGAAGCCCCACCGGTCCTGCACCAGGCCTTCTGGGACCAGATTCAGAAAAGTGTCTTAAGAAAGAATAAGTTTGTTTTTATTTTGAAGACGTTATTCTTCAAATAACTTCTTAAGAATGATCTTATTTGCATTCTTAAGAACAGTTCTAAGAATAAATGGTATTTTCTGAAAACATTAAGCTTCTAAATTTACCACACTTTAAACAGTTTAGTTTTTGGAAAAAAGGATAATGTTATTTTCCAAGAAGGATTTTTTTCCCTGTTGACTATTTCATATATACATAAGAACACAATGAAGACTTTCTTAAGAAAAAAATTAAGAAGGTTAGTTTTTTTAGGGTTTTTTAGTTAGGTTTTTTGTATTTTGTCTTAAGAACCTTCCCAAGTTTTTTTCTAAAGAAAGATTCCTAAATCCGGCCACAGTTTCCCTTCTGTGCCACATTTGGTCTCTTCGCTACCAGACCTTCTAGCATCTAGAACTTCACCCTCATAACTGATGACTGATTTAAATAAAACTAGGTTACCTCTTATCGGGAATTTGAACTTTATACCGGGGTTACCTTTAACCTTAAATTTCATAAAGCATTTTGTAAAATTAAGAATGGAAAACATAATCCGGCTGACTGTTTTGTCTACACATATAATCTCAGTAAGCAATGCAAAGACGCTCCAACAAAACTGTTTAATGAAGTCACTTTGTATTTATTAGATGAGGCTTCATTGATGAGCTATATTTGATGCCTTATTCCTGCCATGGACAGTCTCTGAAACAGACAGGCTGCACCTCGCTTAACCTCGGTGGTCAGCCCAAACCGCAGCGCTATTCCATATCGTCTGGAGGGTGTAGGTTTCCGTGATGATATGATGGGGACTTTGGGATCTATTTCATTATTTTGTGTATTCTTGCAGCGTCACCGATATTTCTGAAAACTTCAGCGAGTTTGGCGACCTGGGCGTCCACTCATCAAATTTCAGCGTCCGTCCAAGATCTGCTGTGCACTTTGATAATAAATGGAGGGCTCAGGTGACCATACTCTGCAGGACCAGCAGGTAATAGAGAACACACACACACACACACACACACACACACACACACACACTCGCGCACACACACACACACGCACGCACACGGGCGCGAGATTATTAATTGTTTTCTTTAAGGCGTATATTGTATTGATTTGCAGTTTTGTAGCTTAATTATTTGCATTTTTTCTCCCCATTTTGTCCTCGTTGGGGTCAGGAGCCCCAGCCACTGTTGCTTAGTGGTTAAGATACTGGACTATGGACCAGAAGGTCCAGGGTTCCAATCCCACCTCTGCCAAGCTGCCACTGTTGGGTCCTTGAGCAAGATCCTTAAACCACAATTGCCTGGACTGGAAGATTGGACTGAAGTGGTGGCCTACCAAATGCTAAATGCAAGCAAAATGTATAAATAAAGCTAGAAAAATATATTAAGATAATTATTTTGGTACTTGTCCAAGCCCAAAACAGATCTATCCTTCAGTAATATGATTCTTGAGTTAAATTGTCATGTTTGACTCCTCCAACACAGACATCTGCTTTTTTTGTCTAATATATTTCTCCTCTGCTTTTACCAGCAACACCTCTGAAACACTTGGTAACTAAGTGAAGCAAAGTGGTGCTGAAAGTCTTGTGGGCTGCATGCATGTAGGGTTTGTAGGTCAACCTCAGGGTTTTGTAAAAAATGTGGGCCAGGAAGCCAGTAGAGGAAATGCAGCAATGGGGCGACATGGGTGAGCTTAGAGAGATTGAAGACACAGTGGGCTGGATTTTGGATCAGCTTATACGATCCAGTATTGATTCGGTCAGTAGCTTTATTTATAAAAGCAAGTGTCTTGGTTGTGTGCAGTTTCAAAGCTGTTTGTGTGTTCAAGAATAAAATTAGAGTGGGTTAATCCTTACCAGTGTTTGGCCCATTTGGGTTTCCTCCAAAAACACTCCCCTAGTTTGTCTGCCTTCTTTTAATCTTCAACAAACCTATAAGAAAAGTTTGGATTGTTTTTTTTTTAATATTAATAAGACAAGGCTTATCAGACACAGCGCTATGTCTGGGATTGGGATCAGCTAAGCATTTCAGGGTGAAGGTTCAAGTCCTGTAGGTAGCTCTGGGTATGGGTATCTGCTAAATGCTGCATCTGTAAAGGTTGGAGTACAATCCTCCTGAGATATCGAAGAGCAAACTGAAAGTGCCGTTCTGAAAGTCTTGTGGGCTGCGAGCATGTTGGATTTGTAGGTCAGCACCAAGGTCTTAGATCAAATTTAGGACAGGAAGCCGTACGAGGAAACGTAGCAGTGGTTTGTCACAGGCAAACTGCCTTTTTTCAATTGTAAGAGCCTGATGGTATTTAGTTGTCAAGTCTTGAAGCAGCATTGCCCTCCATTGCGGGAAGTGCTTGAATTCGAGGATGATGCTTACAGCACGGGTCAAATACTAAAGGATCGAACAGTGTTTGCTGAAATATTTAGAGGCGCTGATCAGAATGTTCTCGAGGCAAACGGGCATCGATGTAATGTAATGATCCATAATGATCTGTGGAGCATCATGGGCATAATGCATGTTACTATAATGGAAAAAGGCATTGTATCACTAAAAATATGGAAGCGTCAGCTAGGAGGGTGTAGTGGTTACAATATGGATTATTATCCAAAAGATAACTGAGCAAACTCACTATTGCTTGTATTGTACCTTGTATCAGATCTCAGGTACAAATACTAAATATTATAACGTAAACGGATTAGATTGAAAGGGAAGCCTACAGCCTTTTGGGACACCAGTATACAGTCTTCATGGAGCAGGTGTTTCTTCATATAGAACGCAAACCCTTCTACACGAAGCCTTCTTGCTTCTTGCCGATATAACCTACATTTCCCCTACAACGCGCTCAAATGCAATAAGCACTAAAGCAAACACGGAGCCAGAAATAATAATACTAATAAAAGCTTTGTTTGTTTGTTATATTTTTGAGTCCGCGCTCGGCTTTAGCTCTGTAATTGAATGTGGTAATTAAGGACTAGTGTTGCATTGTGGGTACCGGTCGGTCTGTTTGTTGCAGATGAAAGAAGCATGTGTTTGTATTGTGAGGAAGAAGCGCGATCGTGTTCGGGGCAACGTGTTTACAATGCTCTCTACCCTCTCAGGGGAACCGTTTCCCCACTGCTCGGTCTGTTTGGAAAATCATCAGGAGCAGAGCAAATACAATGCGATGCGAAAGGAATGATTAGTGATGCGTGCTGCGTAATAGAAAAGGCTAACGCTCTGCAGTGCAAAGCTGCACAGCGTGCTCTCTGATTAGCAACCGTCGGTTAAAGGATTTTCAACGCAAAGGATTGAATACAGTATGCTTTGTGTTTGTGCAAGTAGTGATCTTGTATATTATGTTACTATTGTTATTAATCTATAAACATCCTATATTTCTTTATTATATATAAGCATGAACCGCATGATGACCAGACAAGTCTGCTTGCACTGCCACGGTCCAGGCCTCCTGTTCATGAGAAACTTTGAAACCTAGAAGGTGGAAGCATTCAGGCGAGGCGGAAAGCAGACCCATGACCTGAAACGCCTGCCCCGTGGAACACAGACAGAACTGAGACCTTTAAACCATTGAAACACTGAGGCCTTGTACCCTGAGAACGGACAAACCTCACCTCGCCAGAGGCAGGATACGAACCATACAGGCTCAGCATTAGGAACCAGTACTCTAACAACTGAGCCGAAATGTCGACATGTTCCACTGCTTAAGAGATCCGGTCCAAACAGGATTCCTTCGATTGAGTTTCAGAGCTCCTGGAGTCCAAAGGGATGGGTATGTGGTACAGGAATCAGACCAAGGGTGCCCCCATAAGCTCAGTTTAAAGGTTAGAGACAGTCTTGAGTGTGTTTAGTCCCTCATCAGTGCTGTATGGATATTCAGTTTGGTCCGACCTCCCAAAAACATGCCAGTAAGCTCCATGGTTGCGCTAAAATTAAAATTCTTTTCCCTTGCAGAACAGGTGATTACGAAGGCATGTTCTAATCAGATAGTCTGAACATGTAAAAGAAAACGTCCTGTAAATTGTGCACAAGCATGTCAGGAGCCAATTAGAGCACAAAACAAAACAACAGGCTGTAGGGTTCTCCTGCAGGCCCTGTCTAAGCACAGTGTCGCTGTTTAGTTTAATTAAATTAAGAAAATTGCTTTAAATGTAATTGACACCTCAACAGGCCCCTGGTGTGTAAAAATGAATGGTACGTACGATATGTTTGCCTAAAATCGTCGTGTTTATTGCAATTAGGACGTATTATGTTCAGCAATCATGCCATATTAACAACATGCTGATTATAATGCCGTAATGGTAGTACTGTTTTCATTAAGAGAGCCAAAATCCATATACGTTCCACAGCACTGTACGGTTTGGCTCATTCTGTCCAAATATTTACTTCGTTCTTCACAGTTCACGCGTCTCGGTTTCTTAATCTATTATGATAGCAGGCGTATCACACCAGTAAACCCGGCCACACGTGGCTGATTGGTTTGGCCGGCCACCCTGATTATCGTACGCTGCGATCCAAGAGCAACTAGCGCAGCACCTTCAATGATTACCATATGGCGAAAGCCCTACCTCAGCCAAAACGAGCACGCACCAGCACCCTGCCGGCCTGCCTCTAACGATAATCCTGCCTTTGTGTGGTTTGAGCGTAAATAAAAAAACAATCTGCCCGCATGTGGGCATGTTGCTAATGCTACTAATGGCTGGAACGTCTTGTTCCCATTTGCCGCACGGTTCCTAATCTCTACGACTTATAAACCCTAAGTCTTTCAGGTTTACTAACTGCACAGTAGGTGAACGCCCATAAAACTGTCGCGCCAGTGGAGAACATGTGCTTTTCAGTGGAGAACATGCTTCACACTGTCGTTATAATGCTATAAGAGCTACAGGACTACTGATAATTAAAGATCCAGCAGGTGTCAGCTGGCATCGATGCTGCATTACGTTCTGTGAAACATTACGCTGCAATGCAGAATTATTTCTTATGTGTTTTATTAACAGGGAATGTATTTCTCAAACACTGAGTGTGTTTACATGCGCTTAATAATCCGAATACAGTCGGATTTCTGCAGTTCTCTGATTATAACTGGTCATCTATACAGCATACTCCGGTCTAGTGATCAGATCCCATAAAGAGAGCTGGATTTTACTCCAGTAATCTGATTACTCATAGCAGGTATGCCAGTTACTTGATTTCGTAACCCGACACGGTTGCCAGGTCTGCCTATTCTAAAGATTTGGGTTTATTTGGCCTTTTATTTCATTGACTGTGATGGGTTTTCTCAGTGGATCTGGCAACCCCGGAATTAAACGCATCATGTAATTAAAGGCAGTGAAACGACTATCGAATGCAGTATCAAGAATATGGGGAAATGAAGAATATTATGACGTAATGTTAAAGTTTGACGTTTATGCCACATTTTTCTCTAAGATTATTGGCTGGTTTCTCTTTATCTGATTACTCAAGTCATGTAAACATGATCAGATTACTGAAAAAAACTTAGTAAGTGCATGAAAACGCAATACACCACAAGTTCATGTGTTTTTATCAGGGGTGAGGGTTTTTTAGGCACTTTAAAGTGGAAGTTAATATTACACCTAACTTTTTATTATGTTGTAAGTTTAAAAACAACAAAAAAAAAGCCCTAAAGGTGGCTATTATTACATTGCCATGACATAGCAAGCAAAAAAGTCATGGTTCTGTTCAGGTTACAGTCAGGTGCCAATCTGAGAACTATTGTAAATAATATTACAAAAACAATGAACCCTGCTTGCCAAGCTGCATGTCATAAATATAATGTGATTCTTACATATTAAGCATACAATAAACATCAACTGGCATAACTCAACCTAAACGTGTCTCTAAATCCTAAATACTCCCCTGTCAGCAATGTTTCGGTCCATGATAACCTCTGACCCAAACTTTCAGCGAGCATCCCAGCGAGAACTTCTGGTGTCCTCTGGCGTTTCACTAATGACAGGCCACGGGTTTATTTAACATGGTCACCCTTTTACGAGCCAAATAGAAAAGGAAAGTCACTCTTTATCCCTGTCATGAGCTGAATGGTGCCATGGCCTCTCTCCATTGTTCCTCTAAATGCTCTGGTGCTTACTCAAGCCTTCAGCTGACCCACAGAACATTAGGTCTGCTTTGCTCTCCATCTCTTCCTTCCTCCCTCACTTCCTCTGTTTTCCTTTCTTCCTCGATGCGCTTATGCCAAGGTGCACGAGGGGACGTCTTCTCAACCGTCCTGTCATAAAAAGTCGTTGAAAGCTAAAGAGCCCAGAGGGATGAGAGCGCCACAGTGTTTGGAGTCAGACAGGGCGATTATAAGATTTTTAACATCATGTGATCTGTGGAGATTTTTTGACTTTTATAGTACGATAAAGACTTAGAAGGAATGAAACAAAACCATATGGCTTTGGTGGAGTACAGTACCAGTGATGGCCATCAGGGACATTAATGGACAAGGCTTTGCTTGGTCATTGACGTATCATTATCGATTTCTTAACGTTAATTTATTTTCCCCTCTTAGGATACGTTTGGGGTCGTATAACGTTCAAAGAAATTCTCCAGCTTCAGCAGCACACTCTAGCCTGGTCTCTTGTGTCCCATCCCAATTTTGAAAGTCAGAAGCTCACTGGCAGGGACACGGCAACTCTGGGCACAGACAGAACTAGGATGGGGCCCAGTGGTCTGAATCCTGACACCGTATTAAGAGCCGAAACTGTGGATGATTGTTTTGCCTGGAATTATACACAACAGCAAAATGTAAAACTATACACAACATGATTTTTTTTTGGAATTTCACCGCCAGGTTCAATTTCTTCACAGCGAAAAATGGACAAGAAGAAACAAAAGGTCTTCAGCTGACGAAGACATCCATTTTCTGCTCACAGAAAATAAATGGGTGCATACGATTTTGGAAAAATTGAGAAGCATGGAGAGTTTCAGCGTCTCGTACAAAAGCTGAAAGTTTTTTTTGGCGTAAACAAAAGTCATCATTTGATTTAGAAGGTCTATCCAATTTTACTCGAATTATGGATGATTGATAATATCACTGTTATTTGTAGTAACATCGTCCCAAACCTGAACATTTTATAAATGAGTAAAACGCCTCCGAGGAGGAAAGGGAACAACAGGGGGCAAAGGAATGTGAAGACGAAATAAAACACTGTTTTTATTCAGTCTTGTGTCCAGTATGAAAATACAGGAGCGTCTTCCTGAGGCACAGAAGCAACACTGATTGGTCAGTGAGGTATTGTTGCCGGCCAAAGTTCATTTTGCCGTCCCTTGTGTGGAAGATGCTGTCGTATTACACAAGCTTGAATTCATGTACTGCTCCTCGTTGGATCTGGGCAGTGCTGGTAGAGAACTAACACTGAGAGTTACTGTGAGCTGCTATGGATTACCATGGCAATAGGCGATGAGTGGCTATGGGCTGAATGACTGATCACCTGACACTGTGGCACTCTGCTGCACTTGGTCACCGGAATGAATGTCTCTTGCAGCGGCGATTACATTAGCGCAGTCAGATTAACTCGGTGCCTAAATAACTCCTGCTCGACATTGTGCGCGGCCTTTTCATTTAGAACCTGTTTATATTTTATCGGTTTATATTTGAGAACTGGAACTGTTTTAACTGTGGAGGTTTAGAGTGAAACTTTAAGGTTTATTTTAGGGTTATAACTATAACACGACTGTAAATACAAAACTATTATGGTTGTGGTTACTATGTGGGTTAGACATGCACCCAATCTTGAGGAACACTGAGACCAGGGTAGCCCTGACGAGACTACACTCGAGAACGAAGATCCAGAGCCTGAACCACGCACCAGGCGGCATGCTCTGGACTTCATGGTGCCAGGAAACCACACTCATCTAACCAGATGTTGGGTTTGAGCTAGATTAGCAGCACTTTGAAGTAGCTACTACTAACTAACTAACTTTTCTTAAAATAAAAATTCTCTTTTTGTAACCACGGAACACTCATGTGAGAGCGCCACCTGCTGGTCATCATACAGACCCCAATTTGAGGAGAGCCGACTCAGGAGCACTAAGAGAATCGTATTTGTACCATGAGGTGCCAGGAGACCGATTGAAGCTTCTAAACCCAACTGAAAGCTCACCTTGCCAGAGGAGGGATACAAACCAGGAAGGTTTATCTAGAAATACATGAAGTTCAAGGTGCCAAGTAGGCATACAGCTGAACTTAACCTTGCCAGGATTGCCATGCACCGGGCCTTGTAGTGCTGTACTGGACTTAACAAACTGTTTGCAGCTTTGAAATCCCACCAAAGCCTCACCTGGCCAGAAGATGTGCATCAAAAAAGACATAAAATGCAACACATGATCATAATGGTGCAAGGAAACCGTACATCTCAAAGTCAAAGTCAAATTTATTTATATAGCGCTTTTTACAACGCAGCATTGTCTCAAGGACTTTTGGACATCTGGACTTTTTGGTGCCAGGCACTGGCAAACTGAACACAGTTTGAAAGACAACTGATTTTTTTTATCTTGCCAGAGGCGGGGTATGAACCAGACTGGCTCAGCATTGGTTGAAAGTCACGATGCATGGATTCCTGGCACTGAAAGGTTCGCACTTTTGGATGTGTCTTGCCAGAGGCTCCTTTGTCTCAGCGAAGCTCGGACCTGGCTCTGAGGGTGCCCCTACGTTACAGTTAGGATTTGTGGAGCACTTCTAATCCGTGGAGTTCTAATGTGCTGCATCTGCACAACGGAAACGCTTCTATTAAAATGATATTAAACGCTTAAAGCCTGTCCACCGCAGAAGCAGCGCGGCCAGAGGAACATACATCAGGCTAACTGCAAAATGATTCTGATTCCTACATTTATTTTAGTCCATTTTTCCCTCCGTTCAGACAATGCAAGATAAATATTCACTTATTAAAGCGTAACTGGAACAGACTGTGTCATGCATCAACCTAATAGTCTCGGGGCTCGGTTCAATATCGTCCACTTGAAGAGAGGCTTTCCTAATGGAAGAACTGACGTTCTCCTTGCCCAAACTCCATTCATCAGGCCTCGCCAGCGTTCATTATACACTACAAAGAAATGCCATTGAAAACAGTTAAGGCCATCCATTAAACTAAAACGACAAGTGTTTGCCGGATTATGGGAATAACACATCGGGGGAAATAGGATGCCAATAGTCCAGCCATGTGAAGAGCCACCTTTTTATGCAGGGGATTATCTAGGGAAACAGGATTTCATTCCTAATTGATGTACGACACATTTCAAGTTTGCTTGATTCTTTCCAAAACAGAACTTGCCTTCCCCAAACTCAGAACATGAACTGTTTCAGTTTTCCAGTCATCCTGCAGATGCTTATAACCAGTAATGACTCGAGGCTTAACCCCACACCTCATTCTAACATTAACTGGTTTTAACCAAAGCTGCCCTGATCCTGTACTAAGTATCAATGTCAATAATGCTCTCGAAATCTGGATGAGTACTGGAATGCATTTCCACACACATTACTCAGAACATGATCATTTCTTTCCTAATACTTGGTTGCGCCTCCAATTATGTTATTAGGTGTTTCATCAGCGTTTTGGGACTGAGTTCCTGTCAGCATTAGCTCATTTTCTTTGCTTCGTTATGGCATTCTAGAAAGTGCTTCTGGATCTGGTGGGGTTTTTTTTCCTGGTAGAAAATGTCAGAAATTCAGTCAGACTTCCTTTTTCCATTCCAAACGTGGTAGCTCATTTGTAAAGTGATCTCAGTCTCTCAATCATGGTATGAACAATGGACATTTCTGGAGACCTCTGAAATACAGTCATTGAGAAAGGTTACAAGACCATCTCTAAAGCGTTTAGACCACGGTTATCCTCAAGGAGTGACCTTTGAGGCCTTTAGTTGCTTAGAAGTTAGCCTGGGTTCCTTTATGACCTCAGGGACTAGTGCACATCTCATTCTTGGAGTGATCTTTGTTGGTTGACCAGAGATCACATTTTTATATATATATATCTCATCATTACATTCACACACAAAGTTTCATTCGATTTGATATTTTTTTGTCCGTGAGTGTATATAGTGGAACATTTGTTTGGGATTCTGCCAATTATGTTGCACTGTCCAGCAGGGAAGTGATTCTATATTAGAAGATAAAAAAAAGTACCAAGTTAACAATGGCTATAACGATAAAATAATTCTGTGATGTGATGCACTGTGCTTGGTTTGCTTCATTCTAAAAGAATGTGGTTAGACTGTACAATAGCACCAATGCCCAGGGGGATCTGGGGACCAGGTAGTAGGTCAGTGGGCACAAAAGGATTTTGGCTGCCCCAGATCCTGAGTGTGGCTTTTTCTGTGATGGCTATACAAACACAAAAAGCAGTGCTGTGTCAGCAGAGCGGTAAGTCCTATCGCTTGTTTCGACAAAGGCCTGGAAAGCCACGTACTGCCAGAGATTGGTTTTGGAAGTAACTTCTATGCAATAGGTCAGAATTACAATGGCACAGAAAGCCAGAGGATGCTGTGCGATCGAGGCCGTGAATCATCCGACAGTATACACTCGGAATATGGACTAAATAAAGATAAAACTAGCTGTTAAGGTATCTAAAAACACATGTGTCCCGGGCTTTAAATGCTCGCTCAAGCTTGTGATTGTATTCCTTTTGCAACCCGAACTATTCGTCAATTTCATGGGTTTGGCTGCAGCTCGTGCCTGATTTAGGACGCCTTGGCTACTTGTCATGAATTAAGCTTCGAGCACGGACCCCTCGGAGCCTTGTGAGTCTAGGGTCATTATGAGAAGTGGTTATGAGAGCTTGTACTGGATCAGTAGTAATCTGCAAACACCAGGGGACACTGTCTGCTGTTGAATCCAGTTCTGCACTGATCAGAGCATCTATAAAAGTTTTAACACCAAAAAACAAGCACTGCTTCTTGGAACATTATTATGAACATATTCACAAACACCTTTATTCTTCATGATTAACTTAGTCAGTTCAGCATTGATGGTTATCCATCACAAAAGCAAAGTTAAACTTGTCAAACACAATCATGATGGGCCAATTTAGTGACCAGAGGAAACCAGTACCTGGAAAAAGCCCATAGGGACAGAGGGAAGACCTGGGATTGAACCGGGGATCTCTAGTGCTCTGAGGCGACAACCACTTGTGCCACCGTGCCATCCTGCAACAACCATGCAAGCTGCAAAAATAACACTAGACGCAGAATGGGTTATAAAAGCTGAACTGACTTTCAATGACCCAAGATGGCACAGCGATTAGGGACTGTGGGCCACTGTTGGGTCCTCTAGCAAGACCCATAAGCTACAGTTGCTTGGAAATGACTGACCTGCATTGAAACCAGATCTCAACCCCTTCCAGGACCTTTGTAATGAATCGCAAAGAAAACCAGGCAGCACTGCCTGACCTCGATGATACTCGGCATGTTCCAAAATATAGTAGAAGCCCTCTCTTGGACGCCATTACAGCTGCAAAGTCATATTAATATCCATGGAACTGTTCTGTATGAGATGTTTGAGAAGCTCAACATCTTGGAAATCCATGTTCTCATTTACACTTTGTCCAACAATAACACAAACAACAAGCAAAGCATTTCATTTATCCAGTTAAAGTCTAGCAGGTGTTGGGCTCTGGAGCCAAAATATTCGTTGGGCTCAGTCACAGACACAGGTATACCCTTGACAGGTTGGTAGTCCTTCTCCAGTTTCCGTAGCCGCACCACCCGACCTTCACGTCAGCTGGATATTTTTGTAAGCCTAAGATGTGTTGTGTTGGATGCATAACTTATCTTGTGGTCCAAGAGCTTTGAGGTGAGGAAGCGTTATTTTTGGATTGTTACATCACAGTTTTCTAATTTACACAAACACGTTTATCATTTTAATACTTTCATCATCTCTAGTTCTAGGCCAGTCATCCGCTCTTCCAGATATCCACTCAATCGACAACATTTTACTATCAACACTCCAAAAGCCACTGGTTTGTTTGGTAACAAACAGATCACAATGCAAGTCACTGTGCTGATGACTGATAACCTGAGAGAGAGAGAGCATTTCCGACCTGGTGCGTGTTATTTAACGCCTCCTTCATCCATCACGAGAAGCCAAAGACTTCATTTCACGGTTTGAAAATAGTACATTTTTGTCATGCCATAATCAATACAAACGATGCCCTCTAAAATCATCAGCATGCCGCTGCTCCTGAAGTCTCAGCTCCGCTCCTGCACTCTTTCCAGGTTCCAGTACGGGCCTTGGGGGAGATCTATTTTGTGCTGCAAATAAATCAAATTTTTTACACCATGTACCAGCTTTATACTGAAGCTGGAAATAGGACTTTAAGGGCCGATGAGTGATATAATGTGGAAAAGCGCTTAGCTTGGCGTGCCAAGTACAGCCAGAGTCAATAGCCCTTAAAACAGAGACTGGATAAACTTGTCCACTGGAGGGATTGGTTTCACAGACTCATCCCAGATTAATTCGACCGTTCACCGTTCAGCGCTGTTCCTCGCCGCTGCTGGCACGGGTGCAAAAGCAGGCATTTAGATAAAGAGGCAGACATTGGGGCTCCACTTAATGTTTCTTTCTTTTAAAGAAAAAAGGCAAGATAGCGGCGATAGGAACGGGGCGTAACAAAATCTGCTTTCATTTAAGATCATATCACGTGACCTCGCTTTGGGAAGCGTGGACACTCTCAATAAAAGATTTTTATACGGAAATATTAAATAGGCACTAACATCCTGTGGGTAAGATTCAGCTCCTGGAACGCCAGTGCTTGAGACATGAAGTTTGGGTGGTGCGGTTATGGAAACCTGAAGTCGACAGGGCACCAGTCCTCGAACCTGACCAGGATTAGTTATATACTTTTATAACTTTATGTACCTGAAATGAGACCTGATATTAATCCTAGAATAAAACTATAACCTTATATAGAGTGTTACGCACACAAATGTAAATACAGTACATATACAGTACTGTTCAAAAGTCTTAGGTCACCTTTAGATTTGTTGTTTTTAGCAACGGTATAATGACCATATATAATTATTTCTCAGTCTCTTTATTAAGGAAATATGTGCACAAAAAAACCCTCCCTTGGCATCAAGCATAAGTTGAATGCACTTCCCATGGTCCTTCTTTAGATTTAGCCTTTTATTTATTTATTTGTTTCTCCGTCCACTGTGGATTTTTTTCTGTCTTTTTTACATGCTGCATGCACATTTCCTGTATTTTCTGGTTGTATTCTAATAAAGAGACTGAGAAATTATTATATAGGGTCATTATACCGTTGCTAAAACAACAAACCTAATGGTGGTCTAAGACTTTTGCACAGTACAGTACATCTTCTTTCTTGGCCAAACTGCAAACGTGACTATTTCCAGTGATTTTAAAAAGGCATCTGGGCCAGGTCAAAACAAAGACTCTCGCATCATTATACATTCTTTTAAACAATGAAGAATAGAAAAAAAGGAAAGCGACAGAGAGAGAGAGAGAGAGAGAGAGAGAGAGAGAGAGAGAGAGAGCATCCACCATCCAAGCAAGCCCACCCATTAATTATAAGCGTATGGAAATTGGGATATTTCTGCTTTTGCCTCCGTCCCTAATTATTTCTGTTATTCCTATAGCTGGCTCGTTCAGTGTCTTCAGCTCCTGGATTTAAACAGCGCAAGATTCCAGAACCCCTCAAGCCTTCCTCGTGTGTAAAACAAAAAACATGGACGGATACGGTAGTTCATGCGAATGAGGGTTGGGAGATATCCGTGGCTGTTCCTGTCTGTGTTTGCACAGTGGATGGATGCGTGTAATATGAGACGTGGACTTTGCAGATCAAATAGCATTGGTCACACCAGCAGTTGAAACCCTCATACTCGAACCCATCTCTCAGTATTGTCCAACTGATTTACATGTTTAAACTGGAGCTGGAGCTTTCTCACTTCATAGGACTTGACTTGAGTTAAGTGACATGACTTCCTCCCACCTCTAGGCTTACCTTCATACTCAAAAGAAAGTGTGGCTCTCCTTCATGTTAAGACGTCTCTAGCTCTCACAATTCAACACGATCTTGCCTTTTGTTTTTCCCCCCACCCTGTGCGTTACAGCAAAGCGTCTAAACTGCAGATTATGAAGAGGAAGAAGCACACAGCAGGCAAATTTGCAGTAGCATAAAAATGCTTTCACTGAAATTAATGGCAATGCTGCTGCTTTTGCTGCTCTTGACCATCTGGCTAAACTCGAACAAGGAGGGGGGAAAAAAATCACAGAAGGTCCTTCTATTATTAATATGTCTGTCTTGTTGTATATAATTCAGTCCAATGCAATGCAAATGTTGCAAAACATGTTACACTGCGCTTGGCGTTTTATAATGTCTAGCTCTGCAAACGCAATAAACTTGGCCACTCAGCTCTCCAGGTGCACGGGCTGTTTTGTAAGTACATATTTATGCATTCGTGCACGGCGTGTGTGTGTGTGTGTGTGCGTGTGTGTGTGTGTTTAAAATCAGGCATAAAAGCGAGTTCCTGCAGAGTTATGGCTGTGCGACTCCACAGTGTCTAGGCCGTCCCGGCACATGGGCAGAGTCTGACTGTAAAAGATGGCGCTCGGTAAAACCATCATTGAATATTTTCATAAAGATGAGCTATGAGGCTGCTCTCTGCTCAACGCCGGCCGCTTTATTAATGGAGGCCTGTCAGGACCGGGATGCTCTGCATATTCGCATATTTAAACGCCTAAGAATGGGGGGTGGGCTCTGTTTTATTATTAAACGACATAAATCAGGGTAAAGTGTCCTCCTCTTTAACCTTCGTCTCATTAAATCTCCTTTATTGTAATTGAGTATATTTTAGTCTCCTCTTTCTGGTCTGGTTTTGATTCTGGCACGTTTTGACAGCAAATTACAGAACGTCTTTTTGCAGAATGCAGGACATGGCAACCAAGTGCTGGGCAGCGCACGTGTTGTAGTAAGGAATAGGTGGCAGAGTGGCACGGCGGGCAGTCATTGTGCTGCACAGGTAAAATGAGTTGAACAAAACAAAAATGAAGTGTAAAACAAGTTAGAGTAAGACACGCTGGATGTGTCTTAGGGAGGACAGGCCGGTTGCTAGATCATCCCTTGCAACCTCAACATGGACCCCTTACAAGTCCAGGCCAGGGCACACTTCTCTGAGGAGATGCACTGGATCCAGACTACAAAAAATAAAACTTAAATACAAATCTGTAATAACAGACTATAAAAGTCATGAATTAATCAATCTATCCAGTATATTATTAAACAATTTATTATTTATTAAATGAATCCTGGAGGCCTTTAGTTGCTTCGAGGTTACCCTGGGTTCCTCTTTGACCTGGCAGACGGTTACATCATTTGTGCCCAGCCTTTGCTCTTTAGAGATGGTTTGGTGAACTGTTCCTCAAAATCCGATGATCTGAGACTTTTAAGCACCACTGGAAATCCCAATTAATTATCTGACATGCCGATTTTACCCTCAAAGATTGTAACTGGTGTCTGATATTTAAGATCTATGCAGATGTGCTTAAGAATTTCATATGTTCAGATCACACTAAAACACTCCTACTAACTATATACATATGTAGGTCGTCCTATGGGGACTTCTTTTTAGCGTGACCTTACATCTCGGTGACCTAAATCTCCATGTTTTGCTTGTGCTCCCTTTTCATTAACCGAACATCTCGTGGGATTTGTTTTTATTGCTTGGTTTTAGTATCTTAGGAGACTTAAAGGTGATTCTCGTTTTATTTCGTTTAGGTATCCATTTTACCGCAGATGTTTCTCATAAAACGTCTCGAATCTCCAACTCTAAGGATTTATCTAGAAAGCGTATTAGTGTGGAACATGTAAATTTACAACAGCTAGCGTAGCTACTTCATGTTTTCGTTGGAGGTGAGTCCACACGGACAGAATCCAAACCGCTTTGAACCGGTGAGCCTGGACGGTGCAACTGTGGCTTCAAACCCTGACGAGACAGCAGAGACAACAGCCACAAGTTCATGCGGATTGAAACGCAACCCTTTCTCTTCTGAAATGTGCCTCTCGCAGGTGTGTGGGAAGAGGTTGTAAGTGGGGGCGGCTGCCGGCTGAACGCAAGAGCTCTCACGTAAACCCATTAACTTTAGCCTACGTGCTATTACTGGTGCTGAATAAACAAACGCTGCGTGGCGGCAATGTTATCAATAAACCCATCTCTTATCTGGAATTACTGCGCACTAAAAGTGGCCTTGCATTCCGAGGTGCTGCTAATGAAGCGGGCGAATGTGTGGGCAGCGACTCGCCATTTGTTCTTTTAATAGATTTCCTCTACATATACTGTATATTATGCAGCGAATAAATAAATATATAATTGGTGCATTATTTTTATTATTATTTATTGTTATGTTCTACATTCGACACGCTGTAAAGGCACAACAATGTCCAAGCTGATATTATTGAGTATGTCAAAAACACACCTTAAGAGTAGCCAGGTAGGATAGAGCAGTGATTCCCAACACACAAACCCAAAGAATAAAGTGCTGTTGCAAATCTTTATTGGCAAAAATTACCATAAATTATATTATGCCTTTTCTCTTGGGTTCCATTTATAGTTTTTCCCCTTTTATTCATTTTGGCTCCCCTCTTCAAGGTAGCTAAACATTGATCTAAAATCAAGCATAAGCTCATTAAATATAATTTTAGTCATGTTATATACAGATAGTTTTCAGTCGGCCAAAGCCTCAGGAACGCCCTGCGATGTTTGGCAAGAGATCGTGCCAAGCAAACTGTCGGAAGGAAATCGGTCGGCTGTTAAAGACAACCCAAAGAGTCTTATGGTGATCAGAGGAACGTTGGGTTGCTGTCCCTTCTGCCGCTCGTTGGGGTTGCCAATGTCTCATGTGATCCCTCTTGGCCCCTGTGTTTTCCTAACCAGTTCTCCTCTTTCTAGCTTTTCTAGCTATGCTGCTATAGCTAAATGCTGCGGGGTCCCATGCTACCACTTGGCAATCAGTGCTTGACATTGGCATCAGTGATCAGTGATGTTAATAAACACTGTGCGTCTAATCAATAACTAACTACAATTTTTCTTTTTGTTTTTCTCTCCAAGCTGTGTTCTGGCCAGTTCCGGCCCCACACCATGATGTACATCTGATTGGAGCTCCACTGTGCATAAATTCACATTTTTATTCGAACTTTGACTCCAGGACTGTAGTTTCGCTCTTAGATTTATCATCATACCCGGGCCACTTAATGTCGATGTGCATACTTCACATTCTTTTCAAACTTTTGACTCCATGACTTTAGTTCGCTCTTAGAGTTATCATCTACGCCGCCCAAGGAGGTTGGGGTCCCTTTTTGAGTCTTGTCCTCCAAGGTTTCTTCCTAGAACTACGGGAGTTTTTCCTTGCCACTGTCGCCCTAGGCTTGCTCAATTTGAGATTGGACGTAGTTATTAGGAGATAATCTAAACTTGTAAAGTTGCTTTGAGACAATGCTCCATTGTAAAAAGCGCTATATAAATAAATCTGACTTGACTTGACTTGACTTATTTCACCATTTGCAAACGAAGCACCGTGGATGAAGAATATGGAGATTAGAACACATTTTGGAAGTCAGCTGTCCACGACCAGCCAAGATACCAGCACAAAAACACACTCAGCAAACCTTAGAGGAATCATTCTGCAGAAAAAGTGCCTTAAGACAAGAAAAGCAAAGGAAGGCCAGACATAACGAATACTGTAAAAAAATCACAATGTGCTGCCAAAGTATGGGCTAATTATCATTATTGATAAAATCCCAGAAAATATCAATATCTTTTTTCTACCAGAAAACGTAAATAAATCTGCTTCTATATAATTCTCTCCTATACAGCGAAGTGAAGGCCGATGCTCAGTTAGCTGTCAGATCTCACATCAGCACGCTGAAAGCTCCGGACTGAGATGGATTGGGCTGGGCATTTAGGCCATGACTCTCTGACCTCCTCGTGTGCTTACTGACCTGCGCCCGGCGTTTCTGGCTTAGCAGCGATCTGACAGCATTGTACGACCTCCCCTACATGAATTAGTAATCCTGCATGGTCAGGCAGCTAGTTTTTGTGCTGTGATGTGGATTTAATAATCCTTCAAACAGACTCTCTGTCATTCTGAGCCAAACAACAGAAGTGGGTGTTAATACATTGCAGCCGCTCTATTCTGTTTATTAGAGTAACGTCTTAAATAATGCATCTAGGAGAGTATTTTTACACTGATGTACATTATAACCCTGAATTTAATACATTTGTTAAAATAAAACTGTACTTAAATGTCAGGATGGACTGATGTCCTGTCGGCGGCTCATTTATAGTACACTTAATCATTGTCCAGCCCTTATTGAGAGGATCTGGTACAGTCGTACAAGCAGTTGTGGGTTAAGCGTCTTGTTCAAGGACCCAACAGTGGCATCTCAGACCCTTCTGGTAAACAGTGCAGTCCCTTAACCGCTGAGACACCATAGTTCCACCGGCACCATGGGTTCCCCATAGCCTCAGTTACCCTGACCAGAAAAAGGGGAAAATAAAATCAGGAAAAAAGTACAAGAATGAGTAAATAAGACAAAGCTTCCTCTTGTGATCGAAGCCTTGGCGTGTCTAGCCATTTTTCAAGGTGCTCAACACCAGAAATGTATTTATTAAGCATTAGTTTGTCTCTGATAACCATAGGAAGTATATAGATTAAAACCTTATATTTTAACATCAGGAATGGTTTGATCCAACTTGAGAAGTGTTTCCCCCACTCTTGAAGTCAGATGTTATTATTTCACAAGGGGAGGAAAGACAGTCCAAAACTGTTAAAATGTGTAGTGAAACAAAATAAAGCGGACACTCCTGAAGTTTATTTTATACCTGTTTGGCCAGTTATCTTCTTTTCCAAACCAGCTTCGGCTGTGGAACGACAGCGACTGTAAATGGATCTTAGAGCAAACAGAAAATAAACTCTGGGCTTGTCGTGTTTGACATGCTGAGAAATCCTAGCTGTTAAAACACTTGAAAAAAAGGAGCTGAAGACGTTTCGTTTGCAATATTTAATTGCCGTTATGCTACGCATGGCAACCCCTGAAGACAGACACCCACGTGTCCCAGCGAATCGACTCTTTTACACCATTCTGGGGTTACAGAGGTTCTCCAGCCCCTGCCCTTATGTTTGTCATAATGCGTGGGAGCTCTTTGGGCTGTAGCGTGCACACTCACACACATTGCATGTGACATTGTAAGTCAATGCTCATGTGTTAGATGGATGGCTTTGTCGGGAGTAATTCCCGGTCGGCGTGCAGTGTGGCTATTGAGGCGTACAGTAGGTGCTGTAATGTTAACTCTCTGGCTGAGCTCCAGGCTTCTGCACTCTAACCTCTGTTCACAATGAAAGGAGAGATAGACATCCTCGGTAAAGAGTGAATGGGCGAGAGACACGGGGAGAGAGAGAGAGAGAGGTAGCATTTTAATCATATTGTTAGGCTGTTAATGACTCTAACATGTTTTGTTATAGCTGAGATACTGAGCGCCTGAGGGCAGATCACTCCCCCTTCTCTTCCTCCCTCGTCTCTCCCTCTCTCTCTCGCTATTGACTGGCCGCAATCAGCCGTGGCTTGTGTAACGAGTGGGAAAGGGGCCCAGATTTAACAGTTGCGGCCCACTGAAACCCAAACCACTTCATTTTCAGGACCTGACGGCTCCCATCTGCCTCCGTCTCCTCCTGCAGTCTGAGTCTGCTCCCGCAGACTTCACGAAAACGAACGAGGATCGGCGAGCTCTCGTTCAACTCTCGCTTCCGGCCACGCGTGGCGGCAGGAAAAACAAGTTTGATTTATCAGCGGGGTGAGATCCTTTGGCGTCCTGTAAGCAGCAAACAGGAGCGGCACTTATCTCCTGGCCTGGGAGAAACCATTGAGATTTAGGGCAGAGCAGGTCAGAGATCCCCTGCAGAGGCCCGGGCCTACATGCTCGATAAGCTCGATGGCTCCAGCTAAGATACGCTCCGCAACAACAATAGCTCATTAATCACCGGCCAGAGGTACGAGGACGGTTACTGTACAGCAGCAGCACGACGAGGCTCCTGCTTTCGGGACGTGTTCCCACAGACATTATTAATTGGCCGCGTCAGCCAGCCAGGCCCTCAGGATCAACGCTTTGGGTGCAGGAGGACCTTGCAGCTGGACGAATGCACCCTCCCTAAAACTCAGTCTGGCCATGTCAAGCCAGAGGATAAAGCAGGGCTTAACTTAGGCAGCCCATTAAAAATAGAGAGTGTGGTTAAGTCTGCAAATGCAACTTTGTCCGAGCTGTTTTATCTTATCCGTATATGATATATTAGAGATCATGAATGAGAATGAATCTCCATGATCCTTTCCGTAATCTACCCTTAGGTGGAAATCCAGGAACCACGACGTGAACCCGGTCTTGCCCACATCTCTTCCTCGCATGCCTCAACCTGTTTTTCCTTGCCACTGTCTCTCTGTCTGCTTTTTGTGCTCGAAACTTGACTTTCTGTAAAGATCCTTTGCAACAACGTCTGCTTCTAAGAGCTTTATCAATAAATCGATGTTAACTTGGTGTTAAACCTTGGACAGCACTACATAGAATAACCCAAGATAACCGGTGAGATGCATCGATGTCGACATGAGCTAAACTGGACTTAACCTATGGACAGTGCTTCCTAATGCAGTGCAAAATATCTGCAAACAATAAGCTTTCCAGAAGAGGTATGATGTTCAGACAACTGTGGGAACTGTGCAAACAGTTTGGAGGAGCTATTGTTAGCGTGGTGCCCTTTATAACCTCTCTTAAGATTTTGGCTCTGTAAGCAAGCGTAGAGATTACAATTAAATTGTTAATGGCTTCCTCACCTCCAGGGTCAATCTTCTGGACAAGAAGAGTAACACGACATACGACGTTCCCATTGTCTGCAGCGGGGCTCTGCTGCAACTTTGGGGCCTCCTGGCTCGAGTGCTGCACTGCAGCAGGGTGTGCTAAGGGACAGTTTTATTACAACCTGATGAATATTGCATGAAGCGGAATTAATTCTCAAAGCTACAACATCCCTAATGCAGCCGAGAAATAATATGCCCTGCCTGGGGTCTATTGTTGACTGTTTCTCTGCAGTGTGAATTGGGAGGCCCTGGTGTAAACTCGCTTAAAGACGCGTACGCTTTTCAAAATTAGTTAATGACTTCAAACTAGGCATGAAGTGGTGCAGTGAAATGGAATAATAATAATAATAATAATAATAATAATAATAATAATTGGAACAATTGGCCACATCTGTGATGAACAATTGCTTGCAACCCTACCCCCTATTGTTATAGTTTTTGATTATTATTACATGCATTTAATTGATTTAATAATAATAATAATAATAATAATAGTTAACAACAATGAGGCAACAACATCAATAATAATAATAATAATAATAATAAAATTATGTACTTGATTTAAAAAAATTAATAATAATAATAATAATAATAAAATTATTTATGTACTTGATTTAAAAAAAATAATAATAGTAATAATAATAGTAATAATAAAAATAATAATAATAATAATAATAAAATTATGTACTTGATAAAAAAAAATTAATAATAATAATAATAATAATAATAATAAAATTATTTATGTACTTGATTAAAAAAATACTAATAATAATAATAGTAATAATAATAATAATAATAATAATAATAATAATAAAATTTATGTACTTGATTTAAAAAAATTAATAATAATAATAGTAATAATAATAATTCTTCCTATAACTCAGGGAGTTTTTCCTTACCACTGTTGCCCTAGGCTTGCTCAATTTGGGATTGGACGTAGTTATTAGGAGATAATCTAAACTTGTAAAGTTGCTTTGAGACAATGCTCCATTGTAAAAAGCGCTATAGAAATAGATCTGACTTGACTTAATAGTAATAATAATAATAATAATAATTATTATTATTATTACATTTATTTAATTGAAGTAATAGTTGTAGCAATAGTAGTAGTTATAATAATAATAATAATAATAATAATAATAATAATAATAAAATATATTCTATTATTATTATTATTATTATTATTATTATTACTTTTATTATTATTATTATTCTAACATTAATTTAATTGATTTAATATTTTTTTATAATAATTAATAATGAAAAATATATGTATTTTTTATTATTATTATTAATATTAAATTTCTTTACTTGATTTAATAAATGTAATACAAAAAATCAATAATAATAATGACAATAGTAATCATTATTATTATTATTATTATTATTATTATTATTATTATATTTAATTGATTTACATTTTCTCTGTATGTTACACTTCATTCAAATACGTATTTATTATTTATTTTAGTTCATTTTCTATCATTTTCTAATTATTTTATTTTCATCATATTCCAGAGACTGTACTTTGTCTAAGCATTTTGGGTTCTCCTCGAGCAGCTCCTTCTAAAAGGTCCAGTGCAAGTACAAGGTATCTAATAATCTAACGAGCGTGAGTACATAGGTTTTTCGGCCCGAATGGCTCTTAAATCTTTCAACGCTCAGCATCTGATGCGGATTTAAAACAGTGTTATGGTAATCTACACATTAGCTTAAACGTTCCTGAAAGAAATGTTGAAAATTACAACCAGACCGGGTTGGGTGTGAGATTTATAGCATGAAGGGACACACCTTAAAGTGTCCAGGAAAAGTTTCAACATGCAGGTCAATTGCTTGCAGGTTAAATAGCAGTGCAGGAGCTATGGATTCGGTTTAGCTGATCCAGATGTGGAGTCATGCGAGGCTAGAAGGTTCATGTGCAGAGAGAGTGTGTGAGAAATACTTGCACAAGCAGTGTGATTTAGGAGGGTGGTGGTTTTGCTGCGGGGTTTGTATATACTGTAGTTCCAGGCAACATTGTAAGACTAGACAGATAAACTCGGACATGAAGCTTAACGTTAATGTAAACAGAATGCATGAAGTCATCCATGTGAGTTTAGGCAGACGAGTAAAATAAAAAATAAGCTGATAACTCAGAGATAACAGGAGTCTTCTTAACCCTAATTTATACTTCCTTCCAAAAAGTCTTTCAGTGCAGATGTGTGAACCTCCAACCACCTCTGACATGACTGGCCAATAAAACGAAGACATTTGTCAAGTCATTTGCAAGAGCCCTGGTCAAAGGAAATGTGTTTTATTTTGATATTTATTAAGGCTTTAACATAGTTTTTAAAAGGAACAAGATTAAGGCATAGATTGGGAGACAAACTGGACATGCTTTCTTTCTGTGTACAAATTAAAGAAAAAGAAAAAAGGAAAATGTGGAGCTGAAATGTGGGAAGAAACTCCACAAAATAATCATTAAGTTTGAAAAGCAAATAACTTTGCTTGCACATTTCTACAGACACGTTTGTTACCATAATAAAAGCGCTTTATATTGTTTGTGGCCGAGTTTTAACCATAATGCAAAGCAGTGAAAGAAACTTCCTTTTCTGCATTACGTTCTGCAGTCGACTGTAACGCCGTACAGGGTGAAAAACAAGAATATAATCATTTTTGGCTCCTCTGGGGAACTCAGATCCGAGGATTCTGTTTCAAAAGGAATATACAGCGAGCTCCGAGCGTCCCAAAGGAAATCTCCTTAATCGTTTGACAAAATGGAAACAAAAGAGAGTCTTATTTACTGTAAGGCTTCTGTTTCTCAGGTTTTTCTCCTGCTGTAACAATAAAGGTAAATGGACCAAAGATCAGACATGGGGATCATCTCCCAGCACTGCAGAAGCGACCCCTGCTGTTCCCTGTGATGTACTGCGGACAAAAAACTAAATGTTACCACCGACCCCGCTAAGAACCGAACCGAATGACCTGGATTACTAACAAAAACTGCATGTTCACATCTGGAAATGCTGCTGCTCATCGGTCGGCGTCTTTTACGAACGTAGAATTTAGCTGCTTAAGTCATTTTGCGAAGGCTGAGGCATTAGCTTGGGGTAAACCTCGAGGTAAATTCTATTTAAAGTGCCATGTCTGGGTACTGGTGCTCTGGACTAGGTGTTTTAGACAAGCATGAAATAGGCACGGCTAAGATTTCCGACTTTCCTATCAGATTCCTGCTACCAACAGGATAAACGTCCAAAACAATGTCCAGCTCAGGCCTAAAGTCTGTAATAATTCTGAAGAGCGTTCCCCAGGCCACTTGATGTGGTTTCAATACAATTTCATGAGGCATGTGATGCAAACAGGAGCGACACCGTGGCCAATATATCCCAGAGATATGACGTCCAAACCTCGGCGACTGGATTTTATGTCTCGATTCCTCTCAGTCATCCATCTTTGTTTTTCCAGATGCTCTCCTCCTCCGACTGATATCCAGAACAATCACACTGTGAAGACACACTTAGCCTACGGAACTACTATTGTGTGTGATAGAGAGTAGCCTGTCAGGGTTAAGCAAAACTCTTATTAGTACTTTATAGCACGTTTTACTGAACAATAATATTTCTTTGTTTCTAAAATGTGACGTATTATCTGTGAAGCCTTCGATCATTTCTAAATAAGTGTTTAGTCTAAAACCTGTTTATATTCACATGCATGACAGAACTTGTGGACTTAAATAGAAAAAGGATTTTTAAATTAGTTTGAGAAGTCCCAAAACTTTGAAGGTGTGAATTAAATATGGACTAATTTATTTTCTTTTTAATCCCCAACTTTTTTTTATGGTTATCGCAATTGTATTTATTAATGTTTCAGTTATACTATTATTATATAAAATAATATTAATTAAAATATTTAATAAATTATAATATTATAATAAAAGTAATATTTATAATAATTAATACATATTATTATTATTATTATTATTATTAACAAATTAATTTATCCTATTTATTAATAGTTATTTATATTAATAAAGTATGTTAGAAAGTTAAATGATATAATTTATATGATTTTTCTCTGTTTATAGTTACATATAATTTTTAATAATTTTTAATAATACTGTGTCCAATACTTTGTATTATTTAATGGCCTAGTTTTAGAGCTATTTTTAAGGGCATTAGTTAGTAGTAGTTTTAAAATATTTTACATAATTTGCCAGAATATTAAGGTTTATATTTGTCTTTAAAAATACATTATATTATAATAATCATTAAATCAGTTGAATGTGGGTGAAAACCTTTGTTCTTTTCATTTTCAATAAATCCAACAAGTTTTTTTTATGTTTTATTATCTGCTTTAAAATATTGCATTGTGTTTGCAATGATTTAAGGGTTTAATTGTGGAAGTAAAGTATTTTTGTTAAGACAGCCAGATAAGCCTTGCACTTATTCGTCAGGGTGAACATTTTAGTTTTAATTGAGCATTTTAAATAATTTGTAATACAGTGCTAAGATTTATTTTTGCATGCAGTTCAGAACTTAGAATTTAAGACACCCACTCATTTTTGTTTAGGGTCAGCATGACTCATTATGAAATGTTATATTCTGTTTATGATTGCAGTGAGAGGGTTTATTTTGTCCGTGCAATAGGACCAGTTTTAAAGTATTGCGTAGGATTTGTACTGATATTAGTGTTCATCTGTGTCTACAGTAACGTCAGCACGTGAAGTACAACGAATGTGATGTTTTCCCTTATTCTTTTAAAAACCCACTGAGTTGCACATTTTATAGTGTCATTTGAAGCTGATTTTGTCGACTATCACCACTGCTAAACAGAATGATTGAATTAGTTCTGTAAAACATGACCTCCTACTCTATCCATCAAAAAGTTCATAAGTGATGTCTCTTTAGCAACACTATCGTTCCATTCAGTCCGTAATTAAGAGGTCTATGCATTTCCAAATTTGTACCAGTACTTGAATTAGACGTACATCTTCTTTACTTTAGCTTTAAGGCTACTTAGCAGACAGCCTCAATCCTTTTGCTTTTAAATTGCCATTCTCACACCAGGCTGAGAGCTCGCCTTTACGCGCAAATGTTATTGTTTTTAAATGACGTCATTAGCCTAAATCTGCCTTTAGCTCACAGACAAAGAGAGAGAGAGCGAGAGAGAAAGCTCCCTGATCCTTTACTAACCCCTTATCGGACACTTAAGCTACCCTGTACTCATTGCACTTACATAAGGCCCGCTCTTGCTCTGTCTTTGTTTCATGAGAAGTCACTTAATTCCGAATGAGGCCTTTATCCTTGAGGAGGATTTGTCACCGGCTCTGGCACCCTGGACAGCTTGAGTAAACATGTTATTAGAAGAAATGTATACAGTCACTCAGCGGAATGAGACCGGTGTAAGCAGCTTGCTGATGACAGGCCGCATTAATAGAGGACTGACGGCGGCACGCTCGCTCCGGCTTAGCCGCCAGGAGCCGATAAACCCGGGTGTAGCGTCCAGCAAGGCGAGCCGGCGCAGAGGGACGGGCAAGGCCCTTTATAAGAAAGCATCATTAAGGAAAGTGCAAATGTTCACTCCGTAAAAGCAATTGAGAAACAGTCCAGTAAAAGGCGCTTCGCTCGTTCCGCCCTAATTCTACCAGTTCAAACTTCAGGAGAATTTACAGACAAAATGCGCTGAAGTGACGGGTCAGTCGTGCAGCGCGGCACTTAGCCGGGTTTAATGGGCACAGAGGTAAAAGCGTTTAATACTGTTAATTCTTATTGTCATTTAAGGAGATGAGCGGGGCAGTGGGTGGACAGGGACGAGCTTTTTTATTGCGGCGCGCTCGGATTTATGAGCACATCACTCTTCCTCGTCCTGCTCGGCTCGGCATCAAGCGCAGGACTGATTGAAAAAGGACTTTGAAGCGGCCTGGAAACTCTCCAGCATGATCTGTTGTACAAATGTGTGTCTTTCGGTAAGACGCAGATGGAATAGAGCTTTTAATAAATGTCCTGAATTTGCACGAGCGAGGAAAAGGGACGGAGAAACGTTTTCTTCCGCGGGGGAAGCAGCAGCAATGTTTGGAACCCTGCTATGCATTGCAGTGTTGTTCTGTGTTCTCCTGAGGCAGGACTCATGAATATTAGCCGACGTGAGAGAGACCTTTAGTTGCTTAGAAGTTACCCTGGGTTTCTTTTTGGACTATTACACGCCTTGCTCTTGGAGTGATCTTCTTGGTTCAACCACTCCAGGTTAACGATGGTCTTGATTTCCTTCCGTGTGAACACAATATTTGAGTCCAAACTCTTGAGAAATGGTTTTGTAACATTTTCCAGCGTTTCTTGAGGTCCTAAGAAAGCTCTGTTGTCGGTACAGGACTTTGACTTGACAATTCCAAAACATGAACTTTATCCTTCTGTAACCATTCTTTGGTGGAACGGCTTGTGTGCTTAGGGTCGCTGTCTTGCTGCATGACCCACCTTCTCTTGAGATTCAGTTCATGTACAGATGTCCTGACATTTTCCTTTAGAATTCTCTCTGATATCGTTAGAATTCATTGTTCCATCAATGATGGCAAGTCGTCCTGGCCCAGATTGGCAGCAAACAGGCCCACAAACCATGATATACCCCCACCTGTTTCACAGATGGGATAAGGTTCTTATGCTGGAATGCAGTGTTTTCCTTTCTCCAAACATAACGCTTTTCTTTTAAACCAAAAAGTTCTATTTTGGTCTCATCCATCCACAAAACATTCTTCCAATAGCCTTCTGGCTCGTCCACGTGATCTTTAGCAAACTGCAGACCAGCAGGAATGTTCTTTTTGGAGAGCAGTGGCTTTCTCCTTGCAGCCCTGCCATGCACACCATTGTTGTTCAGTGTTCTTCTGATGGTGGACTCATGAACATTAACATTAGCCAATGTGAGAGAGGCCTTCAGTTGCTTAGAAGTTACCCTGGGGTTCTTTGTGACCTCGCCAACTGTTACACGCCTTGCTCTTGGAGTGATCTTTGTTGGCTGACCACTCCTAATTCACTCTAATTTCACCTTCAAATTAACTGCTAATCCTAGAGGCTCACATACTTTTGCCTCTCACTAATATGTCATATTGGATTTAATATTTCTCTCTCATTTGTGTAACTGGGTTCACAAACTTTCAGACGCCACTGTCTGTATGTTCCCACTTGAATAAATATTTTCTCATTTGTTTAAGTGGGTTCTCTGTCTCCTGATCATGTTTATGCAGAAATATAGAACATACCAGACAAGGGAATACAGAAAAGGGCTTATGAACTTTCAGTAGTACTTTATGGGCTTCCGAAGATGGCAGTCAGGATAAAGTTCGACTAAAGTGGGTGTAAAGACATTATCATAAAACGTAGCATATAGTAGTAGCTGAAGCCATAAAGTCTCTCCCATACATCACTCATGCAAGTTTTGGGAGCAGAAAGCTCTGGGAATGTAATCACTAAACCTGGCAGGCCTCCATGTTGCTTAGGCTTGATATAGTACTGATTTTTTTTTACTAGTGAAATTAAATTCTTTGGCTGGGAACAATGCACGAACATTGATAGAAGTGTTTTTAAATGGAATCAAAGCAATATTTCACATCTCCGGCCGCTCTTTCTCTTTACTGTACGGGAGAAGAAAGGATGAGGATTGAATCCAATTAGCCCTTCTATGTTTCAAAAAGGCTGCATCGGGGAATAGGTCTTAATTGGCCAGAAGGCAATTAGCAGAATTAATCCCATCAGGCTTCAGAGAATATAGGCAGATTTAAAGAATATTCCCCTGGCTGTTTTAATAAAGGGGTTTTCATAATAAATATAGAGCCTCTCCGGTTTAATTGAGGCCTTGTTTGTTACGTGCTATTAGTGAGATTTTTTCCTGCTGACCCCCATCGTAATGCAGCACACAAACCAAAGCAGGCAGGATAAGAGAGCACTCGTGAAGACGGAATAATGCTCTTCGCATGAGAAGCGGAAAGGTAACGGGATAAAGTGTGTGGGTGAAAGCTGAGCTCTGACGGGGGAGGTGTAGCAGTCTTAGTGGCTCCCGTCCCTGTTATGAACGAAAATCCAGATCGTCTCACGGGGCAGTTCTCGTTCCCCCATGCTCGCTTCTGCAGCGTTAAAGCTCCTTTTCCACGGCCACACGTCCCGTGCATGGAAAACGCATGTTAGAGCCGAGGGATGAGCAAAGCGGGACCGATGCAAGACAGCAATAAAGCTGGAAAAAATCTAAGACCTGCCTAACGCAAACACACGAGTGAGTCTGTTAACAATGACGGATGATGGCATGCGCAAATTCGGTTCTTTATTAGGCCCGGGTGATAGAGGCGCACCTAAAGTAGTCCATAGAGAGCTGGGTGTGAATGTTCCGTACAGAATTTGGACAATGTCAGCGCTGTATACAGATTAGGCCATGTCCTTTCCTCCCTAGGGGAATTAAGAGGGGGGCGGCGCAGGAGCGGCTGCCAAGTGGACCAGAGTAACGCACAGGTGCCAGTGGTCTCCCCTCTGGACTGTTAACCCTCCTGCACTTGTCTGAAAACATCTGCAGTCAGTTTTATCTGATGTGAATGTTTGGGATTCAAGTGGGTTTTCTACGTGTGATGTCCAGCAGGAACCAGCCAGCACGGTTCTGCATAGCATATCAGCCAAATACATACCAAAAATAAACTTAGTCAGTATCAAATCGTACTCATTCCATTGGTTTCACGCTTATTCTTGACTTTATTCTTGCTCTGCTTCTGTTTTCACCAAATCACAAACCAATTTGTTTGCCTACTAAAGCCTAGTTACACCCGACCACACTAATAACCACCTGAAAACACATAACAGCCATTTACATTAGGCGCTTTTGCACCGGAGGAACTTTTTCATAGTCTGCAAGAACCAGCAGTTCTTCTGCTCAGCAATCCAGTAGTATTTTGGTCTCAATTAGTCTGGGTTTCTTTATTTATAGGACTTTTTAGATCATGTGTGTGTGTTGTGTGTGTGTGTGTGTGTGTGTGTGAAAAGCATAAAACAATTGCATCAACTCTGAGTGACACTAACTTTTTTGAAAGTCCGGCTTTCACTCTGTTCACTCTGGCTTCCATGTGGTGTATCTTCTATGTGTTTTTGTTTATTTATTTATTTTTGCATACCAGGTTATACCACAAAATAAGCGTTAAGTGTTGTTTTTTGATCTGTTTTTAAATCCTGTTTCAAATTCCACTACATTTATTTTTTGGATGTGTTTGTTTGCTTTGGGTTTCGGGGAGTTTTTTTAACCAAACCGGTCAATATTACCTGTTTAGTTTGTAAGTGCCAGTTTATAACTTCAACATTATGATTCCTTTAACGTATAAATTGCACACTTTTTAGATTCGGCTTTCTGTCTGTTTTATATCGTAATCTGACTGTTTTCAGTACAGGTTCTGCTTTTTTGATTAATCCAAATAAGCTGCCCAGAAAATGCAGTTCCACTGGTGCCCATCATCTCCAACTCTTGAGTCCAGCCCTATAGGAAGCCCCGGTCGCCTTCGAGTGGTTACTCTTTCAGGAAATCCTTCAGCTTAGGATTAGGTGAGTGTGTTTCTGGTCCGGTGTGATGTTAGATTGACCACACAACTGAGTTTGACATCTGTAGTCTGGGTTTCAATTGTACACACAAACACATCTTTAACACTCCTTTAATGCCAGGCCAGACAAAAGCCAACAACTGACACGTAGGTGGAAAGAAAAGTTATTTTTGTACTCTGCCGATGCTGTCGGAATAATTCGACATCAAACTCTCTGTTCGTCTCTTCTTGCGGTTCTGTGGGTGTAAGATGTGCTTAATTTGAATACTGAGGCCTGATTTCTATCTAGGTCTCCATGGTTTTCGCCTATGCAGGAGATCTATTAGAAAAGATAACCAATTTAGGCTTAATTATGCTGGCCAAATGTAATCCGCACGCATGCACATTTCCAAACGAAGCACACTAAAGGTCTATAGGATGGAAGAACCTTAACATTGTGTTAACTCTGTGAAAGAAGTCCTGCAGCTATTGTGCAGGAAATTCAAAAGCAAGTCATGACCACAACGCCTTCCTGCCTTCTCGTTAGCTCATCCTGAGCGGTATTAATGACCGGCAATCACTAATAATGCATGAGAATGAGCTGAAAGTTAGAATTGTTCCATTCTCTCGTGCCCTGCTTTTTGTTTTGGAACCGTTTCTTCAACTACGGGTTTGGAAAATGGCAAAAAATAACTGCCATTTTCGTGTTTACTTTGTTGTGGCCGGGAGCTTACATTAGAAATATGATGTCACATGGTGTTTTTCATGATGTGGTCAAAAAACACAGTAAAATCGATCGCCTGTGTTGACATGGGGACAGACTGGAGAGTAATGGGAATGTTCCTCCAAAAATGGAAAGAAATCTCATTTAAAAAAACACAGTGGATGGGTTCAGTGAGAGCAAGCCACTCTCTGTCAGCCAAAAATGTCCAATAGATGTGTTAATACTTTATTTGCATCACACATGAATTCATCGGCAGGCAAAAGATACGTAAATGCGTCAAACACGAGTAGAACGCTCCCATCTACACAGCATCCATAATGCCGCTGGGTCTCAGAACAAAAGGTAAGATGAAAGACGAACTTCTGCTCTTAAGCTCCCGTCTCTGCTCGTGAGTCCGCAGGGTGGATCGGCTGTTGAGTTGACCAGCTAGTTAAGACATTTTTCTTTTCTTTATAACAGATTTATACTTTATGAACCTCAGCCAATAAAGCGCACAGAGGTTGATCGGATGGCTGTTAAACCTGCAAACCAATAAGGCAGGTTTATGGCTTTGGCATTTGCATGAATTCACAGTAGGAAGTTCTCACTTCTACCTTGGCTCTGGTGATAAAATATTGTGGTTTTGGACTTCAGGCTGCTTTGGATTATTAGTACTAGTCCTTATCAGTGGTATTAAAGTGTTTCAGCTAATAGAAACATATCTGTAGGACATACAGGAATCCTGGACCTTAATGTCAAAGGGTACAGTTTCTGCATGAAATCCTTGTTTTTCTGAGTGAATAATTAGTCATTTCGACGACTGCTTGATGAGTTAACTCTCATTTCTTGCCCCCACAGCTGAAGCCTGAATGTCATTGCATCATTATTCATGGTTTGTGGAGGCATCCTGCAGAGCAACAGTTCTTGCACTGCTGGTTTTCATTTTCTCTTGTGGTTGTTTACTGAGGCCTTGCTGTAACCATGCCTGTGATTATGCCATAATTATCAGCTCGTATGTACAGTATATGGCCTTCATGCTAAACGATAGTTTGAATCTCATGCCAAGGTTTACACAGGCATGAGAGGTTTGCCCTTACTTCTGCTCACATGGCCTCCTGGTGGAATTGGCTCTGTCTGTGTTGACTTTGCATGTTCTCCATGTCTCTGCAGGTACTGTGGATTCCTCTCACATTCCAAAGACCTGCGTTAGGTCACTCAGTCTCTCTACAGTGCCCTGTCTAGAGCTGGTTCCCGCCCTGCACCATGTGCCGCTGGTTAACCCCCGGTTCTCCACGACTCTGAACTGGAATAAGAATTAATGAAAGGATGATTATATGATCCCGATAAAATCCCGTGCTTCCTCACCCCAAATGGTTTCTGCTGTCGGAAATGCGAAGGGGCCAAACCCGGATAGCAGTCTGCTCACTTAGCTTTCTCCCTAAACACCCCGTTGGCCCGCTTTCACAGCCCAGACATGGCACGTACGTTCTGTGAAGACGGTCTTTGCTGACGTCACGTCTTAAGCGAGAGCGCCACAGAAACCGCCGGCTCATTTTCCAGCGGCTATCTCGCTGTGGTTGCGCTCTTCTTGTGCAAGGATGGGGGAGGAACCATTAAAGACCTTTTAAGAGCCGGCGGTTCATGGTGTTATGGAAGAATGTCGAGCTGTTTCACCGCTGATACTGTTTCTAATTTGATTCAGGCTTCCCTTCTTCAGTCTCTCCATACTTTTTGGGGTTCGTTAGCCCGCGATCTTCTAAGTGGTGGCTCCGTGGTTAGGCACTGTAATATTAATCGTGAGGTTGTGGGTTAAAATCCCAGATACACCACTGGGCTCTTTAGGCAAAATCTTCAATGCTTTCTGCTAAATGTTCTTTGTTTGTTTTTTATTTAGGGTTGCTATCAGCATCAATGGCCATTTTAACAACAGACTCAAGGTGGGAGGGAACCCTCCTGTCCTAAAGCTTGAGCAGTTAATGCTTTCAGTTTCTTTTCATTTTTCGAGTAATAGACAACAGCAAATGTTTAAAAGAAAGTCATTCACACTGCAGGCAAGACAATGCTGGCTCATAGCTCTAGGTTTTCGCCACTTACAACCGTGTAACTTACCAAAAGTCAATGTTAGACAAAGGCTAAATTCTATGTAAGTTCTCTGTAAAGTCTGTGTGACCAGTATTCTAGAAGCGCCTGCCTTGAGCACTGGCGATTCCTAATGCCTAACCTAAGCCTTACTATGTTCTTGAACCACCCTGGGTAAAAGCTCTGTCATATCCTGTTTTCTGAAAGTGGAGAACCTACAGAACCTCCTGCATGTCCAGTCACAGGTGCGCGATGATTAACGGACAGGAACACATCAGCATTTCAATAATCTCTTGGCAGGACCTGCCGGGAAAGCCTTGTCTTCCACTCCATTTTTTATTTGCCGTCTCTCAGCTACAAGTACTTGTGGACAAATCGAGCTCAAACGATCATAAATATGGCTGTCACGCTGCCAGACGGAGGCCCTCGTGTGTTCACGGCTCGGATCAGAGGCAGGATGCCCGTCCGTGTCTCGTCGCACCACCTCCCCGCGGCGGCCGATCGTTTGTCACGTCTGCGACGCCGACCGTACGCTTCACTTTGGCTCCTTCTCGTTTGGCAGGGCAGCCAGGTCACACCGCCCCATGTTAAAACCATATGCGCTGCTTTTTTTTTTCAGGTAGTCGTATTTCCTGATAAATCACACCGCTGGACAGGCTCACAGTTTGGCACGTTGTTCTGACATGGAATGGAAAAGCAGCCTTGTTCCTGATCTCTGCAAATCAGTCTGCAAATTCACTTTGCTAGGAAGCACAGTTGGGTCGCGTTTCCCCTTTCGGCCAACTTTTTGCACTTCGGGACATGATAAATGAGACGCTGAGGGAAAACTAATAGTCGGTAATAAAAGAGAAGACGCTTAATGATAAGGACATCAGTAGGAAATCGACAGCGTATAGAACAGCACGCGCTCAAAACGTCAATGAACAAAAGTCTGGGTGCAGAGGAGACGAGTACCTAAATAATGGAAGAGGGCTTTCCTCGGGCCAAACCTTAAACTTGTTTGGATGGTGGATTATCAACAGGGATTTGGGTGGGTGCCATGCCCCCTGCAGTAGTTTATCTTGGGCTACTGGATGCCCCTGGTGAGAGGGGTCATGCCCCTCAGCAGGCCAGCACAGCAGCTCTCCATTAGAGAGTGTGCTAACCTTGCAACTACAGGGTGACATCCTCATTTTTCATCCAGGCGCACCTTTCTCGGGCCAAAGCCGAGGTGGGAGGGGGATGTTAGTGATACAGCTATGAAGGCAGAGAGACAGAGGAGCTAGAGGAGGAGGGATCAGGTGAGCTTCAATGTCAGCGCACACAACACGGGCTTTGAGGCAAACCTGCATTCGCATGCTTACGGCACGGATATCAGTCGGAACTGATCCTCTAAGACGAATATTTAGCTTGGCAGATCAAGGGAGCTTGCACTGAATTTTGGACGCCGAACCGAGAGCTCACAAAACATACGTCAGAGTTGGAAGGAAGATGTACATTTTATGATGCAGCGTGTGGAAGACAGACTTTTCTCCCAACCTGTTTGTACCTGTAGCCCTGTCTGAGCTAAAGCTTCGTGTTATGATTCGTACGGAGTGATACAGTCAAACCGAGTGCGTCCTAAAAGTGAGACTTTGTATATTTATTAATACTTCTTCAGCTTTTCATTTCACACCCTTATCCAGTGTCCTAGGCGACGTTCTGGGCCTTGTTTAAGGGCGCAACGATGGAAATCTACAACTTTTTAAATTTTAGGTCGGAACCAAACTCCATTTGGTCCCTTTTTAGGAAGCAGGTGTTCATAAGATTGGTTTCGAGCAACTATTTGAGTAAGTATTCATCATATATGGGCAGGAATCTCTATAGACAAACAGTTCGATAGATTGGGACGTACAGAAGACCTCGGTGACTCAATATGACACTTTGACATATTTTTCACCTCCCCAACAAATCCGGTGTCCACATTTGTAACCGGAAAGTCTTGGGACGCCTGTCCATCGAGCACCATGTCCAAAAGCACAGCTGGTATTTGAGCAGTAGCTTCAGTCACGATCATGCATGTCTACGTAGCTGGTCCACTTTATCCCTTCCGCTTGCGTTTTTACGTCAGCTCCTTTCCAAAATCCCCTTCAAAATCTCGCCGCTTTCCACTTTTGACTCATCCGCCTCGAGCTTTCCCCTTCATAATCAATCAACGCTTGGCTCTTTTGAAGGGAGTGTTTAAAAGAAAGGGAGGAACAGACGGGGATTGAAAATTTGCTCGCGCCGAGCCCCGCTCTGCCCGTGTCGCTAACAGCCTCTGGGATGATTAAATGGATGTAATGTATATTCCTCCCCAAGTTGGCCTCTGTGTGTTTTCCGCCTCGTGTTGCTATTCATTGCAGATGCGAGTGTGATCCATCACAGGTCTGGGTGATGGATTGCCGTGCCCTTCATAAGCTGCCCTGGACATGCTCTTATTGTATCCTTTTACTGCCTCGGACTGACGGGCTCAGCTACAGCAGCGGATACGCGGCCAGAGAATGAGAGGGTGACGGATAGGGGAAAAAAGCCCCACTGTACGTACATGATATCCAGCTCCGAGAGAAGGAGAGAGAAGTAGAGGGACTGAAATAACACACTGAGATGTGGATAAATGAAAGGGGATCTTCATCGTTTCTGGCCTTTTAAACAAACAGGATGAAAGAGTTTTTGAAAGTGTTTCTGTGATGAAATATTAATGCAATTTTTGCTGCAGGTGGTGTTATTTTAAAAGGCTCGCTCGCCACCGAGGACACCGGCGCTGTATCATGTACGGCAGCAATTAGCAAAGCTTTGTCTGACGGATCTTGAAAGCCATCGCTAAAGATGAAGATCTGGTGAATATATGTTTATCACGATGACATCATGATATAGTGTTTCAACATTTCATCACCAGTTTGATACAAAAAAATCGTGTGCTGGATGGTGTTTAAGAGCTGACCGGATAAGCAGAAGCCCTGTATGAACGGATACGGCCTTCGAGCACACTAATAAACTGAAAAGGATAAAAAACCGTACAGTGGGGCTTGTATTGTCCTTATTTTAGTATTTTCCATATGTCTGCATAGTAAAACCAACAGATTTTAAGTCCTAAAAAGTAGAAGAAAACCCAGTTAAAGAAGGAGATAAAAATATTACATGTGATCATTTCTTTATTGAGGAAAATCCAATATCTGTGTGACATAAAAGTATGTGAACCTCTAGGATTAGCAGTCAAGTGTTTCAATCCATGGGATAATGGATCGGGTGTGAGTGGGACCCGTTATATTTAATGAACAGGGATCTATGAAAGGCCGACCTTCTTAAGACGTTTGCGGAAGTGTGTCATGGTACGAACGAAGGGGATTTTGGAGGACCTTCATTTTTGTGACCTTGTAAGATTCTGCAAGGTCAGAAAGGAACCCAGAGTAACTTCGAAGCAACTAAAGGTCTCCTCACAATGGCTAATCTTAATGTTCCTGAGCTTTTCATCAGTAGAACTCTGAACAACAATGGTGTGCATGGCAGGATTGAAAGGACAAAGCCACTGCTTCAACTATGGTTTTCAAAAAAATCATGTGGACCATTAGAAAAATGTCATGTGGAAACTTTAGGGTTTAACCGAGAAGCATTATTTCTAGAGAAATTAAAACACTGCGTCTGTGAAACATGGTGGTGGTAGTATCATGGTTTGTGGTAGTATCTGGGCCGGGACGGATGGAACTGCAGCAAGACGGCGATCATGAGCACACGAGGCATTCTACCAAAGAATAGCCAAGTCAAAGAAAGCCGGTTATGATTCGAACCTGGGTCTCCATGCTGGTGGGCTAGGATATCAGACTGCCTCACCATCTGAGCTCCTGCTAAGTACTATATAGTACTGTTTACTATGTTACGATCCTTATTATGCTGGGTGAAATTTTCTCCTCCGTATGATTCATGAAAGTCAAAACCGGTCTGCTCACCCTAGTTTCCCTGAGATGTATTTTATTGCAAGAAAGCTGAATTAAACATTTATTGTAATGGGACATTGAGCCCTGCTGTGTATAAATGGGGTGAAAAAGCTCTGTTCTCATCAGTACAGGATGGAAAAATAAGCCCTTTAATAAAAGAGCTTAGAGAGGAAGATGGAAAAAAGGCTGCAACGTGAGTTAGCTTTGATTATTTAAAGTCTATCAGTCATAATCTAACATAAGCCAAAGATTTGCCCAGCTCAGGCTCCCATCGCTTACAGTACCATGATCCCTAAATCTATCAGGGTTACATCATTAAATAGAGACTAATTAGAGAGTGTGGAAGAACTGACAAACAGCAATTGTTTTGTCTATCATTCGTTGTATAAATACAGTGGTGCTTGGAAGTTTGTGAACCCTTTAGAATTTTCTGTATTTCTGCATAAATATGACCTAAAGCATCATCAGTCCTAAAAGTAGATAAAGAGAACCCAGTTACACAAATGAGACAAAAATATTATACTTGGTCAGTTATTTTTTGAGGAAAATGTTCCAATATTACATATTAGTGAGTAATTTCATAAAAAAGCGATCATCTGTATTGAAGATTATTTTTTAATATATAAAAAGGGAATAATGTAGAAACACGTGATGAACAAAGTCAAATGAATGTTAATGGTGAAAGTTCTGTTTGTCGTCTGTACGCTTTTCATGCCCAGGACAGGTCATGTAGGTTTTTTTGAGGGAAACAGGAAATATAAAAGGAAGTGTCTGCTTGCAGAGGCTCTGTGGGCTTATCATAACATTTTATCTTATTGTATTCAGTTTCAATTCAGTCACAGCACCATGTTTTTTGTCTTACAGCCTATTAAACATATATACTTTGCCCATTTACAGCAGTATTTATACATTACAGTGTTCAAGTAATGAGAAAAAAGTCATCAGTTACTAAAAACTTACTAACTAGAATAACAGGGTTAGAAAGTGATCAGCACCTTGATTTAATAGTTTATAGAGCTACAACGTGCTTTAATTACAGCCATAAATATGGTGGATATGTTTCTACCAGCTTTGCACACACACACTGGGGTTTGTTTCTCCAGAATGATTTAAGTTCGGTCAAACATCATGGTGAGCTTGGGGTTTGAACAGGCAGCTTTAATGTAACAATCAAAACTTTACTTCACTCCCCATTTTATCCAAATATGTCTGTGTAATTATGCAAGTTAATGCCCCATTCCAGTTAATGTACAGTTCCACCACCTTCAGTTTCCCATGTTATACTTAAATCACTTACTAAGTTATAATAATGTCAAAATGAAAGCCCTCCAATCACCTTTCAGTGTAACCCCATACCCTTGTGACTGGTTGATGAGTCTTTGGACGTACACGATATAAAAGCTATTCTATAAGGTATGCTATACATTTGCACACATACTATAATTATTTGGTCTCACCTTCCCCAGAGCCTGCTGGGGGACGATCGGGAGGATGCTACTGCTAACGGTTTGTGTTAAACATCAGTGAAGTGAGAGCCAGGCCCTGGAGATCGTTCCTCATTAAACGCCATTTTGCATTCTCTGTTCCTGCCTGTCAACTGAATGGTGGAAAATCTGTCAGGTCAGGTTCTGCATGTTAGGGAAAAAAGCAAAAGGAACTGATAAATAACCAAATGAAATATTGTGCCTGTACCATCCATGTCCTGCATTATCTGTTTTAAAATGCATGACGTTGACAGTGTGATGTTCTGGAATGTTTGAGTCCTGATGTTCCAGTGGATGTTACTTTGACATGTAAAACCTACCCAAACCATTTTGGAGAGCAAGTGCACCGATTTCTGAAGGAGCTTCTGGGGAATATGCTGGACAAACAAGTATTTGGAGGTGCTGGATATCACGGGACCCTCAGAGGTCTTGTGGAATCCTTGGAGGCACAAGGGGGACCTGCACAGTATTAGGCAGGTGGTTTTAATGTTGCTGAGTGTTGCTCTATGACTCAAGGAACTCTGAAACTCAGAACTCGCCCTGGTGAGGCACCGCCTGTACTCAAACCGCACCACACTCAGGCTTCCTCAGCGCTATATTGTGGATTCACCATGCTCAGCCACGCCGGCTTTTATCCCGCCTCTGGCAAGGTCATAACTTTGTTTTGTTCCTCTAGGTTAAAGCCCCGGTTACATCCGTTCCTTTGGGTTAAAGTCCCGGGTCTATTTGCTTCTCTGGGTTCTCCGGATTTGTACCTTCATGTTTCTCTTCGCCAGCGACTTACGAGTCTCGTAGTTCCTGCTCTTCATGCATTTAACACGTAGAAATGTTAAATATCGCATACAAAACATCCATATAAAAATATAGTAAATAATAATAGATTAATACCACAAAAGTTGAACTGCTTCTGCTTCCTTGACTTGGTGCCCTGATTAATCAGCAATGGCATGATTCTCTTTGAATGGCCCGTATAAATGATTAAAAGGCACGAGTCGCAGTGACTTTCACTCGATCTACCTTTCAAATTAAAATTTAGTGTCAATAATTAATGAAGTGGGATTACTCTCTGAACACCTTTCCCGAGGTGTGTGTGTGTGTGTGTGTGTGTCTTCGAGTGTTGATTTGATAGCGAATTGCCCAAAGTTCTTGATTTACATTGTCCATAGAGGTGTGTAAATAGAAAGGGTTTGTCCCATCTGTCTCGTTAGAAATAGACCCGATATATGTTTATTAAGATTTATTGAATGTTAAAGACTTTAATATACAGCTCCGGAGAAAGATCCCGAATCCAGTGTTTTGTTTTACGTATTTCTGTGTCGTGTTTTTAACCTGACAGCTCGCCTTATGTAGGCTGACAGCAGATGAGAAGGCTTTTCCCCATCGCTGAACCCTCTCGCATGGTTCAAGGACCTCTAAAAAGGTCTCGCCGATAAGCAGGCAGCATGCAAGAAAACACGGCCAGATAGAATTCTTTAAACTGTTCTGCCCTGTCGACTCTTGACTGCCTGCCAAAATCTTGATTACTCAATCCAGCGCTGAGCGCGAAGCAGTGCGGGAGGCACACCGAGGAATATTCAGTGTCTAACTGACACCACCAGCTGATACTGAAAAAAAGTAGGGGCAGATATTTGAGATTTTGACTGCTTCTGTCAAGCCGTTGCCTTCTTAATTGGACGTTTTTTCATAATGCGGTCAGAAGTATGCAGACGCTCCTTGTACTGATACTGTTTCAGCCACACCCGTTCCTAGAAAATGCATTAAATCAAAAATGAAAGCTTCAAGAGCTCAGCGACTTTCAGTTGAGTTGTTGTGAAGGGGACGCATCTAGGAATATCTTCATGGATTTGGTTTCTGGTCAGCACGGCGCTGACAAGCTTTTTTGATTTTTTCAGCTCAATGTTTTACCGACGATCTCGGCTTAAGTTTGTTGTTTTTACAGAAAACACAGTTGTTAGGAAAAATGAGTGAAAAATCAGTGCTTCCCAATATTTCTGTGCAGCGTCCCAACACTTATGTACACGTGTTTGGTTTCCAAACTCCACTGGAATTTGTTTAAACACTGCATATTCACAAAACTGCAACCTGAGCAAAACCATACAGAGACGATTCACCCTTACAGTGGAATTATAACAAATCACATGCCTAATGCGTCTTAAATTTTTACCGTGTAACAACATTCCTCTGACTGACTGCACTTTACCCCTGCGATAGCTCTGCGACCCCTCTAGGGGGCACACCCCTCACTTTGGGAACCATATACTGTAAATTATTCCATTTCAAGAACACAAATGGACACTATTCTGTTTGTGGACACCCAGGATTATTCAGAATGAATATTAGTGAGGAGTTTGGCTAACGTGCTTCAGCTTTTCAGATGTTTCCACAGGTGTTTGCATATCTTTGGGCGTTTACTGGTCTTTGGACTTTACTGTGTGGCTTAACCATGTTTGGGTTGTGTTGTAAAGCGTTAAGCACAAAACAGAAAATCAGTTCTTGTGACTTCTTAACAATGATGAAACACGGGATGATTTCAAACCTAGTGAGAAAAAGAAAAAGATAAAAGACATCCTTGTGGCAATGTCAGAGTCATTTTAGTTGGTAAAAGACATGCTTCCACAATCCTCTCTTTCGGTCTCCATGAAGGAGACGGTCTTCCCTGCAACTTTTCTCCACATGACCTCTGCTTTCAGCACGTGATGGATTATCTTCATTCCCTGGACATCCATTTTCCTGCCCACAAAAGAGGAGAACCCCATCTGGGCTGGGTGGCATGGACCTTTGGGGGGGGACAACCTCACGGAGCAAGAGCGGCAGCGATAACAACTGTGACAATGGTATGGATCATCTGAACTGTGGGAATGCATGAGGGACGGCTTTGGTTTGACGGAGAGTCCAGAGGAGGTAAAAAAGAAAACAGTTGCGTGGAGTTCAGGCGCTCTCAGGGCCAACGGTACTGATCATGTGATTTCTAAGCACTGATCCTGAATATGTGCTAGAACGGAGGGGGCGAGATGCATCGCAGTTTCACCGCCTACTCCGAGCATGCTCGAGCCGATGGTGATCAGTCAGAGAGTTTCACACTTTTTCGAGAGTTTAGTCAAAACGCGCGCTTATCTGGACATAGTGGCATGCTGTGTCACTCCCACACACGCACACACACACACACACACACATGCATCTTCTCCCCACACCGCGGTGCAGCTAAGAACTCGCTGAGAAGCCTCCACCTAGAGAAACAGAGCTCTACTGGAATTATTAGTCATGCATTTATGACCTTTCCATCGCAGTGCCTTCGTGGGTTACTCATAGTTCTTCAGTCGTTATTAGCATGACCCATACGTTGTGATAAGATGGCTAAACATGTTAAGAGCAAGGACAGCAATTGTTGTCATTTCTGGGAAAGGGGCGGAGCGGATGTTGAGTGGAGACGAGTGCGACGTTTCCGAATATTCTCGTCACGCTTTGCACCATCGTCACCCCAGTTTTGGCAACGTTAGGGAAGTATGACTCTGTTCCACACCTGCCCACTGCCGTGACATGAATTACTGTAACTGCGGCTATTTAATTGCCTGGAAAATTCACCTTATTTCCTCGCACCAAAAACATTAAGTGCAAATGCAGACACGTATGTATACACATACCTGTACGCTCGAGTCGACGGACCCCAAGAGCGCGATTTTTAGAGCACGGAGCTTCTTTATTGACCTTTGGTGGCTGCTTGGCCTTCCATTGAGTCATATCGAAAAACAAACCAGCTCCTCTGATATCGAGACGATCTGGAAGTCCTTGCATGGTTGGCACCTCTCATTGTCTAATAATAATCACAAAGCAGATCTTTATCCTAGTTTTAACCTTTTTGTAAACCAATTCAAGCTGAGAATCTAAACATAGAGCAGTCGTTGAGGTTTAAGTGCCTCGCTAATTGTGGTTTTCCAGCCTTGGGTTGTACGAGCCTCTGTTTACTACATCAAAACCCTAATCACTACCATGCTTGCCATTGAACCGATCTGGATCTGTGATCGCTTCCTCGCCTTGGTTATTTACGTTATATTTCCACTTTGTTGCCAGGACCCTATCCTGGAATTCGCTGGGCAAAGGAGAAGCTCTCTGGATGGGATGCCGTTTGAATGGCAGCCCATTCTTTCCCTGAGAGGTTACAGATAAGTATGGCTATTCTTGTTGTGTAATATTTGATCTTTTTCTTTGGTACGATATATTTAAGTATGTGCAATTGGCTCTCCAAAGCAACAGGAGACGTGCCTTTCATCGGTTACTGCCCAAAACAACCACTGTATGCAGGTAAAGGCGAACACCTACAACTTTAGGGTTCATGAACTGCTCCTCATGCACCATCATGCAATTAAATTGGACTCCCAACAACAAAAGGCTGCGAGCTTTTGATCTTCATAGGACCCAACAAATGCGTTCTAATGACAGATATCATTGCAGATTGAGCAGAGGTGGTACTGTACTTTTTTTTTTTTTTTTAGGTATCTGTACTTTTTGCTCATTACTATTAAGCTTACAGTGGTGCTTGAAAGTTTGTGAACGCTTTAGAATTTTCTATATTTCTGCATAAATATGACCTAAAATATCATCAGATTTTCACACAAGTCCTAAAAGCAGATAAAGAGAACCCAGTTACACAAACGAGACAAAAATATTATACTTGGTCATTTATTTATTGAAGAAAATGATCCAATATTACATATTAGTGAGCAGCAAAAGTATGTGAGCCTCTAGGATTAGCAGTTAATTTGACGGTGAAATTAGAGTCAGGTGTTTCAGTCAATGGGATGCCAATCAGGTGTGAGTGGGCACCCTGGTTTATTTAAAGAACAGGGATCTATCAAAGTCTGCTCTTACACTTCCACAAACATGGTGTTGTATCATGGCACGAACAAGGAGATTTCTGAAAGGCCCTTCGAAAAAAGAGTTTGTTGATGCTCATCATGCTGGAAAAGGTTACACAATCTCTCTAAAAGTTTTGGACTCCAACCAATCCACAAAGTCGAACAGATTGTGTACAAATGGGAAGGAAATTCAAGACCATTGTTACCTCCCAGGAGTGGCCGACCAACAAGATCACTCCCAGAGCAAGGGTGTGGTAATAGTTTGGCGAAGGTCACAAAGGACCCCAGGGTAACTTCTAAGCACTGAAGGCCTCTCTCACATAAGGCTAATGTTTTAATGCTCATGAGTCCACCTCAGAGAAACACTGAACCAATGGTGGTGCATGGCAAGGGCTGCAAGGAGAGCCACTGCTCTCCACTCAAAGAACATTGTTGATGGTCTGCATTTGCTAAAGTCACTGGACGAGCAGAAGGCTATTGGAGAGAAAGGTTTTGTGGAACGGATGAGACCAAACTAGAACTTTTTGGTTTAAAAGGAAAAGCGTTATGTTTGGGGAGAAAAGGAAAACACTGCATTCCGCATAAGAACCTTATCCCATCGTGAAACATGGTGGTGGTAGTATCATGGTTTGGGCCTGTTTTGCTGCATCTGGGCAGGACGGCTTGCCATCACTGATGGAACAATGAATTCTGAATTCTATCAGAGAATTCTAAAGGAAAATGTCAGGACATTTGTCCATGAACTGAATCTCAAGAGAAGGTGGGTCATGCAGCAAGACAGCGACCCTAAGCACACAAGCCGTTCCACCAAAGAATGGTTACAGAAGGATAAAGTTCATGTTGTGGAGTCCTGACCTTAATCCAATGGAAATGCTGTGGAAGGACCTGAAGCGAGCAGCTAATGTGAGGAAACCCACCAACATCCCAGAGCTGAAGCTGTTCTGTACGGAGGAATGGGCTACAATTCCTCCAAGCCGGTGTGCAGGACTGACCAACAGCTACAGGAAACGTTTAGCTGCAGTTATTGCTGCACGAAAGGAGAGGTTCACATACTTTTGCCACTCACTAATGTATAAAGTATAATATTTTTGTCTCATTTGTGTAACTGGGTTCTCTTGATCTACTTTTTGGACTTGTGTGAAAATCTGATGATGTTTTAGGTCATATTTATGCAGAAATATAAAAAAATCTAAAGGGTTCACAAACTTTCAAGCACCACTGTACCCTCAATAAGAGACGTTCTGTTTCTAAAATTGTGATGGAAAGGCTTTAAGAAATGCTTTTACGTTTTTATTTTAAGTACCTTTAGCAGCATGTACTTTTATATGTCTGCTTGAGTAAAGTATTTAAGCTTTATTTCAACTTTTACCTGAGTGTTTTATAGCAGATTAGTAGGAAAGAACTTCTTAGTAACGGTACCTCCTCCACCTCTGAAATTGAGTCACCATTTCTGACGTGGAGCTTCTTCGTGCTGTCTTTGGGATTTAGTTTCCCAGCGCAGTTCGACTGGTCTGTAATTACCTGCTGCTCCCCCATTGCTACGTCTAGCAGCAACGATAAGGTGAGGTTCATCCGGTGTGTCGATCCGGCGCCACACTTTTGGGTATTATCATAAATACAGCACATTAACACTTGTTCCTCGCTTGTCAGGATATAAATTAAGTCTGCAGGTGTCCCGCTGAGGTTTTACCCCGATACTAATTAAGGCTTGATAATTAGATTTGTTCAATTCACTTCTTTCAGCCTGGCTACACGGCTCCCCCTCCTCTGGAACACAACGATCACAGACTTAAGAGATACATCCTGACGTTCCGTCAAAGAATGAGAGTCGCCCTGATGAAGTCCTCATCCCGTCACTGGGGAGTCCTGGGATACGATTATGATTTCCCCGTGCGTCCCGGGTCAGTCACCCGACACAAGTGACCTCCGATGTTTTGGGAATGAGAGCCAGTAGGGTTTGATGTTCCTCCTCTCTGTATTTTAACCTTCCTCTTTCGTATCGCAGCCTTTGATGACCTTGATTGCAAAGTTTCTATAGAAGAATAATCCCCAAAGTCATGTTGAGTCATGACCCGCTATCCAAACTTACACTATCTCACTGTGCTAGACAGTGGTACCTCGGAACTCGGTACTCATTTGAGCCGAAACTCGATTCACGATTCATGATTCATGATTCAGCACACAGTGATTCAGTGATTCAGATTCACAATATCCCTTGCTCAGATCTCTGCTGTGTTTTTTGTGTTTTTTTTATTTTATTTTTACATCTACAGTACTTTGTTTTTAGTGCAGACAAGTCTCCATGGGTCCAGAAAGATTAGTTATAAGAGAAAACTGAAAGGAGTTCACCAATAGAGTAAGTGTTTTTTTTTGTTTAGTTTCCATGCCTCACAAAATGACATGAGATTTTTCGACAATTTATTATAGAATAAGCTTTGTGTTGATGATTTTGGGTAACTGTAGGGTAATGTAAGTGTTAGTGTGTAATCATCTCCTCTATGATACAGTACAGGCTCTATTTACACTCATCAGTTCATGATACATTTACTTTATGATGGATTTGTCTGAACATATCTCCATCATAAATCAGGCAGCACATGTGCAAAACAACCATGAATCCATGTAACTCCTTATACAGGGGGATTTTCTGGGGGCCTGGAACCCACCGTGTTCGGCACTCATTGTTTTTGGTTCTCGATGAGCCTTCTGGAGCGAATTAATGACGAGAATCGAGATACCGATGTATACAAAACAAAGCCCTGCATCCCAATGGACCCTGGGCTGAACGCTTAAAGTCATACACGCAGTACATGACATGTTTGCAGCGAGACTCATCAGGAGAACAGATGCATGTTTGGAAATGCATCATGCTCAAAAGGTTGCAGACCGTCTGCACGGGTTATTTATCTGTAAACAGAAAAGCATTTACCAGTTTTGCTGCCGCCCTAAAGTAAGTGAAAAAGCGGATTAAACAAACAAGCGAGTAAATATTTGTTAGATCCTTACACTTATTTAGAGCGTGTCTTTACTGGGTTTTCAGCGCAGGACTTTTGATCCTTTTGTGCGGTTTATGGAGATTTACCAGATGTACGACAGACTGTGCCAAATAACTTGGGATCGCACTCTTTTCTCTGGATTCAGGGATGTCAGCCCAGCATTGTGAGGAAAGTCTGAAGAGCTGTGGCTCTGTGGGCTTGGCGTCTAACACAGAAGCCAAAACGAGCCATAATTATGAACAATAAACAAAAAATGGAATGATATTAAGCATATAAATGGTGCGGGGACCAAATTAAAGCTTAGATAGATGAGGGAACAAAGCAAACGTGTGTGTAATTGTGTGTGTGAGAGAGACTGTAAACCATAAAGGCATTGTTACCTCTAATTGCCCTCACGCTACCCACATTATCAGTGTGTGTGCAGTGGCTCAGCCAGTTCCTGGCTTTCTCCTCGCTGCAGATGATAACCTGGGGGACAACCCTGAGGTCTGGGATGTCTGCAAGGAGTGTGTGTGCCTCTCCAGGTTTGGATTTTGGGGGATGGGGGGGATTTTGGGTGATCCGGCATACTCGCATCCGGATGCATGGCCTTCAGCAAGGAAGTTCCTTATGAGCAAATACAAAGGAAGCCGAATTCACTGCAGCCTACACTGGAGTAATTAGACGTGACAGAGTGTGTGTGTGTGTGTGTGTGTATGTGAAAGGCGTGACCTTTTTTATTTTTAGTGATCCGATCTCTATCTGCTTTCTTTCTGTATCACTCTTTGTCTTTGTATTCAGTGCATAAGCCACCAAAGCAGGTCGTCTATAAGTTTTATGCAATGGTCTGTACCTGTAAATTTGGAAGACAGATTTTTACACTTTGTTAGAAGCTCAGTGGGCTAAAATGCAAAAAAAAGCTGAAACATGATCATAGTTCCCTGTTTTGAGAGTTGTGTAGCTTCATACTTTACTCACTTTAGCTTTTATGAATGTATTTATTTAACTCTCTCTTTTTGAACCACGTATTTATCTATTATTGACTCATTGCAACTGCCGCGAGGGTGCACACTCCAAACGTGACCCTTTTTTAATGTTCATCATAATGCATTCTACTCCCAAAAATAACTCTATAGACTTTATGCTTTTTATTAATCAATACGTTCCTTGGACGGTGGATTCCATTTCTGTCATGAACATAAGAAGTATATTAAAAACTATATATTATTTCTAATAGTTTTGCATACCTATGTTTTAAATTAAGCACTGTATTGGTGCGTCCATCGTTGGACTGAAATGCAGCGACAGTGCAGAGGTGCATGGACTGATGAAAAACAATTCTACATCAAGGTGATCCCAACCTTCTCGATTAGTGCCTAACAGATCAACTTTTTTGCAGGATGGAACCTTGTGATGCATTATTTTGTTTATTATTTCCACCATAAATTCAAGTCGGATTGAGATCCGTCCTGTTATTGAGTTGATCTGTCTTTAATGAAGAAAAACTTTAACAGCATCTGGTCTGATGGAATTTGACAAGTCTCCAAAATATCGACACTTCTGCATTGACCGTTGAGGTAAAAGTCCTTTACCTGACATGCAACCCCATGTTATAAATGAGCGTTATGGGATCATGACTGAACACCAGCCTTCTGCCAGGTAACCTGACCCCACAAGCATGCCAGCATGGATCTGGTCGGGGCAATGCCACGTTTGCCCTACAACCTTAACTCTAAGAGCTGGGTCAAATACCATAGAGACAAAGTCATCACGGGGTGGTTTTTGCATCTGCAGTTGGCATTTCCATTCATATAATAATTATGTATGAGATCTGCATTCGAGTAGGACTGATCACTAGTTCAGCACCATGGCCAGTGGCCCATCTCCACCCTCCCCCCGACACCCTAGAGACCACGATCATTGTCTAAAAGAAACTGATTTGAGGACCAAAGGTGGTTTCAGCCATGTGCGAACTCATCTCTATAATACGCACCGTTGGACTTAGTAAAGTCAGACAAACCTTATGCTACAAACTTATCAGCCCTGAAGTAAACAATACATTGATTGTGGCTTAACTCTTGACGTTCGCAAGATAAACTGCATCGACAACCAGATTTATGGCTTCCCTTACGGCACACCTTGAAAACAAGTCGCCCAAGAGGCCAATTTTCCCATCTGCTAACTTACATTAACGCGGCCCGACTCCGGGAACAGTTCCTTTAAAATGTAAATCTGATTCCGCAGCAAAGTAAAAGTATTTCAGGATGAAACGTTTAATGCCGGTGCTGATTTTGCTCTCCTTATATTTATTAGAGCGTTGTTGTTTCCTCGCACTTTAAAGTCAGGTCGGGCTTTTATTGTGGTTGTAAATGTCACGATTGCTAAGCCTCCTTTTACGGATGGAGTTTTAAAAAGCAATTTGCAAATGTTTCGCGTTTCAGCCCGCCAAAGCCCATTTTCATCCGGCGTCATTTCTCTAGCAACTCCGAATCTTAAAGCCCTCTGGAGGCTTGCCTAATGGGCACCGCGGGTACAGTACCGTTCCTTTTTATCTCTTAAATATTTTCCCTCCGCCCCGTGCCGCTCTGAGCCGGATGATTTACGCCGAGCGCGAGGTGGGAGAGTGGGCCGAGATTCCAGGAAGTCATAAAAAGCCCTGAGGATATGCAGAAAATGTTTTAACGCTGCTGTTTAGCGACTGTGTTTCTCCTTGGCACCTGTAATCGGAGTCACCGCTTAGGCCGCACCGGCTCTGAACTTCAGCCACACTCATTAGCCGACTAATTAGAGCCGAGACGGTCTGGAAATCAGACCAGTCTCATGCTAATGCCGTATCAGGGATTACACTTTGCAAAGAGGAACAGACGGTCTAATTCATTTAGGCGTCTCAGTACTTTAAATCTACCAACAGATGTGGTAAGTAACAAAGTACTTTGCTACTGTACTTAAGTATATTTAGGTATCTGTACTTTGATACTTTTTACTTTTATTCCTACATTTCAAAAGACAAATCTGCACTTTTTGCTCACCACATTTCCAAAACAAGCTTGTTCCACAAATTAGCCTTCACGAATTTATGTGTTTACTCATTTTATCAATCGATTTATTTTCCTTTTTATTTAGACAAGTCAAGTCAGGAACCCAATGAAGCCTAAATATTATATAGTATAAATACTCTAAAGGTTTTGCATAAGTATTTTTAAATGTAGTGATAGTAAAAAAAAAAGTAGTAGTGCAGTTTAAAATTAGGACTGCTCTAAAATTGGTGAAGCTGCAGTTTGTCGGACTAAAATGTTGTTTTAGTGTGTCAAAGATTCAAAGATAATTAAATGTTGGTGTCTAGTTATGAGCGACTGAGCAGCATTTATAATAAATGAATTCCAAAGTGTTTTGTACATTTTGGTTCCTCATGTCTGCAAATGTTGTTCCATTTTGTGTACCTCTTTCTCTTAATAAAGTACATCCTAGTTCAAAAAGAGTCAAAAAGCCTTTTTTAAAGACATACTTTTACTTTTTTTTTTTATTTAGTAGCATGTACAGTACTTATATACTTTTACTTAAGCCATACTTAATTTTACTTGAGTATTTTTTATCCTGTCTGTAGTACTTTTACTGAAGTAAAGAACTTCAGCGAGGGAAGGGAGCATGTTTTCTAGGTAAGCATAACTCTGGACAAAACCAGGACCTGCCCAAAGAATCACAAAGAATCTGGAGTTCAATATCAACTCCATGTAGATCCACGAGGAATAAAGGACCTAAGTTAGAAGTAGGGGAGCTTCTACTGGATGTCTTGTGGATATTACATCTGATTACACTTATAGGTGATATAAGGTACCGAAACCTCAAGTGACTCTTCCAGTGTCTGAGATAATAAACAATTCACATATCCTCAGGCAGAGAGCTGGATTTGGATCTGTGCTTTTGCAGTGAGATGAGGATCCTGAACTCCTCTGTTAATGATGAAATCGCCTGACTTACTAGGCTGGGAACGGCCTTTCCCTCGCCAAAGTCAAAATCTGTCTAAATACAAGCTTTTTTTCCTCCAAGTTAAACACGGGTTTGTTATTGTTAGCCTCATTATTGTCGTTGTTTGCTTGGGTTTTCAATTTCCTTGCGCAACGCTCCGGCCTCTGTCTGTCTATTTCCCGAGGGACCGAGGTGGGATATTGAGAGAAAGAGCGAGCGATAGAGAGAAGAAGGTTGTGTAAATAAAGTCCAGGCTCAGTGGAACAATGTGAGAGTGATTTATCTGAAGGGTTTCAGCCAGCAATTCTCTCACAGATAAAGCGTGGAAAGAGAGAGAGATGAGGAAAAGGAGGGGAAGACGAGCGTTTGGGCAAGAGAGCGCTCTCAATGAACTCATCTGGACTACAATCTTGATACCGGAATGATCTTTGGAGGTTTAGAGGTGAAGGTTAGAAAAGGGAGACGCTATTTAAGATGTTATTTCGATTTTTAAGAGTTATATTATTTACGAAACATTAGACTCATTTTCAATCCCTAAAACGATGGAAAATAAACCGGACCTACAGCGCAGTGCATGCTGGGAGCCACCGAGAACGATCCGCCTGCATCTACCATCGATCTGTTTCGCCCAAAAATCAAATCGCTACTTAAAATGCTTCTGTTTTGCATGTTCCCTCAAAGTTAGTACAATATGGTGGATTGGAAATCATATAATCGCCATATTTGAGGACATGTGAATCTTGTTTGTAGTTCCATGAGATATTAGCAACTTATTACCATTAGGAGAATGTGTGTTTATCACTTTAGGGTAGCTCCCTCCTTCCTGGCACTGCGTACAGTGCTTTCAAAAGCTATTACTGTGCTTACAGGCAAGTTCTAAATAAAACTCCACAATCAGCAATATTCCCGGTGTTCCGGCAGAAGAACTCTTCTCCTCCAGAGAAGAACTCTGACGCTATGGAATGTTGTTACTCATGTTTTGTTGTTGTTGCTATTATTGTACCTGCCTCATCTGCTCAAAACTGTGAACGCAAAACCACAGACATTCTGCATTCTAAATCTTTTTTATCTCTTTCCAATTTAGTTTCATCGCAATGCCACTTTATTAGAGATGTTCTTCTGCTTCGGCTCCACCCAAGCTGTACTTCCATCGCATTCCAGTGCACCATTACCCAGACCAGAGGGGACTAACTCTGTCTCTCCCCTGGTTGACTGAGGATGCCATCAGCAAAACTTTCCCACCAAGGACACGAGTCCAAGGACATGTATGTTATATCTACCTATTGTCTGAAGGCCTGGGTTTGGGTGGCACCCAGTGAGTTCCGGCTTCAAATCCTCCTTCGAGGCGGGTGAAACGCCATTTTGATTGGCACTGCTTTCCAAAGGCACATGAGAGATGCTCATGTTGAATGTTGTGATTTAGAAGACCTGCAGGTTTAAGTGATTGCATGACAGGCGCCACGGCTTTTTAAACCATTCAAATAAAATACAGTCCTGGTGCCGTGGCTAGATTGGAGACACCAAATTCCATGTTTATTTTATTTAACCATCCCAGACATTTCCACAGCCAGAGCACGAGGGGGTCTAAAGCTTGCAACCGAATGCACCAGCGGCCCCTGGGCAGGCCCTATTGAGTGCCCTATTGTTCTATCGGGTTTTTTTGCGCGACAGGAGACTCCATTGTTACGCCTTTGCTTTGCCGCCTCATTCCAAAAGCACTACAAAAATGCCCCAAGGTGATGCATCGCCCTGGCATTGCCCCTGTGTTATTGTTTTGATTCGATTTATTGAAGAATTCAGCATGTTAGTGGGCATCGGGGAGACGAGGGCATGCACCACAGGTGAAGAGCGGGTTTATGTCTTTCACCATGTCCCTTCTGCAATTGTCTCAAACAAGAGCATAAATCTCTCTAGGTTGAGGGACACATGCTTTTGAGCATAAATATTGGCACGGCGAGACAGAGCAGCTCTGTGTGTGTGTGTGTGTGTGTGTGTGCACAGTGCCCCGATATGAAAAAAAAAAAACACAGGCAACTATTGGTGTTTAATGTGCATTGTGCGGGCGCGGGGTTTAATTGTGGCGCACAGAAGGGCCATCCATCACACGGTTTTTATTGTGTTTCACATCATGTCATCCCCATGTCACCGGCAGCTTTGTTTTATAAGTGAGAGGCCATTAAGAAGCACGCTCCATAAAAAGCTTGTTAAAACAGAGGGACGTGAAGAGGAGGCTCTAAAACAACAAAGAGCCGCCCCTCCTTAACAAGCACACCATTCGCAAGAGAGAGAGAAAGTGAGAGAGAGAGTTTTATGCACTGTCAAAAAGCACAGCTGTCCCTTCCTTTGGGGTTTTGCGCATCTGTCGAGACTGTTAATGACAACAAAATTCATGCATCCTCTCACCTTCATGCCTCCCTCCATCCCTCCCTCTTACCTGGTCCCTTCTTGCACTCTGAGCACCTTGATCCGGTGGCCAGACGCCTGGTCATGTGTCCATCTGTGAGCTCACGCCTTTGTATCCCCGCTAAAACCCCTCACCGCAGGGGGACAGAGAACCGGGGAGGGCCTGAGCTCTGGATGGGGTAGAGGTGGAAGCTAATGAGTAGGCCAACACATGGTAAGTCGACGGGGAGCGCGGTGGAACATCTGTACGGGGCCGATAGGATGCAGTGGGGACACCAGGAGGAGTGACATGGCCCGTCTGCGACTAAGGAGGGTGGACGCGCTGAGGGGAGTCCCATAAATATATAATGAATACAAATGGAACAACTGGGGTGTAGTAGAGCCGATCCCTTGTTGATGAATGACTGAGGGAATTTGGAGGCCTGTGTTTCACCACATATTTACTGTATATGTCATTTAAACTTATGCAGTACAAGGCTTGCTTTGGATTGTGACCATCAGTCAACCTGTGGAATCAGTTTTTGTCTTAGTTTTTAATACACAATAAATGATAAATGATAACGCTTTCGCTCGTCTGCTTCGTTTTTACATCAATCGCCAGTTTTCACACCAATGTAGAACTTTTTCTATCGTGTCAGCAAACCATTCAACCAGAAATCAGTCCCTTCTCTACAGGTTCCTGCTCTTCTCGTTCAGCATCCAATCAATGAACAGGTTTTATTTTTAATAGTCTGACATTGAGATCGCTTTACTTTGCCATGTTCGCAAAATCTGAATTTTTTTTTTTTCATAACTTACTTAATAATAAAAATGGATGGTTATTTATCTTCAAGTGACGTATTATTCAATGCTATATTTTACAAAATACTGTATATGTAATATTATATATTATAATATATATTTATAATTTAATACTATTCATTCATATTCATCACGTATAATGAATGATCATGAATGTAAAGTGAATTACAAATTAATTAAGTTTTTTTTCTCCATTTTCAGACTCGACTCTAGCGGTCTTGACTAATAAAAAACTCAATCTTATTAAATCATTATTAGTTCTTAGACGTCTTAGGCCCTCCCTGAAGGTCTAGACGGCCCCGAGTGTTTGCCGCTGGTCGGTCTGTACCATCAGGTTGATCTGGTCTAACATTACTCTGCATTTTTGCAGTGTCACTTTTTTTTCAGCCTGCCTTGTCATTTGAACTCACCGACAGTTCTTAAAACATTCTTAAAGTAGGTTGCCAGGTTGAAAAGAAGCGGTACTTTTGGGAAATAAATGTGTGGAAATTAGCACCGGTGCTCTACGGTTAGATGACATTATCAAATTCCTTCTCACTACGTGGAATGTTCCTAGGACCTCACCGCGCTTCATGGGTGCAGGTTGTAGAGAGATTGCGGTTCCTCCCACTCCTATCACCTATTGGAAAATTATTCACAGTTGAGGGACCGGCTGTTCTCTTATCCGCCCCCCTCTTCCTCCGGAGCTACCACTATTTGCCTTCACGCCCTCACGAATATCTCAGAAATACATTCTGGGTCGTACCAAGTCCTCATCGGTCTTTAAGCTCGTGTTGGACTGGGCTGGAACTGAGCATGGCTGTCATTAGCTTATTTCCTTCTCTCTTCAAAAACCTCTGGTTCTTGTTCCTCCCCACCCCCTCTCCTGTACTTCCTGCGTCCTCGTACCTCCCGATCTCTCTCGCCCTTTCTCTCTCTCTTAGACATGACAGCAGGAGGAGGGATAAGGCTAGAGTAATTATGGTTCAGCGAGCCTGGCAGGTCTGATAAATGACTAATAAGGATAGAGGAGCTCCAGGTTCTCAAAGGAGGACTATTAGAGTCTTATCAGCGCTGGGCTGCTGTTCCTCACGCTTGGCCCGGGACGCCAGCCCTTGTAGCTACGCAACCTCCAACCTCCCTCCATCCAAAGCCCACACCAGAGAGGCCTTCTCGATTAACCCTTTAGCTGCACCGCCTCACCGAAGACCCGGCCGGTCTGCACGTGAGCTACATCCAGGCCTGCGTGGGTTCCGGCCAGTTCAAGCGGAAATCAGTCCGGTTCAATCTGTTTAATTACAGTAACCCACTTCCACAAACGCGCTCTCATTAGACGCTCGACGTCCACCGCGCGCTAGATTAATTACTATAGGAATGTAGCGCGCGCCACGTCCCCGCGTCTCCAGAGGCCAAGGACAGCGTGTTGTTGGTAAATGTAGTCCACTGTATATGGGTCAGAAGCACGGCAAGCCCCTCAGGACCGCCGACGCTGACAGCATAAGTGAGCAAAAAAAGCTGATGTATGGAAATGCGTAGAGCGCCTATCCTATATACGCACACGGTTCCACCTTTAGCGAAGTGCTGAGCCACGTCCGTGCCATGCCCGACATGTACTGGAGGATAAACGCGATTCTAAATCTGAAGCAAAAGGAGCGGTGACGAGGCAGGAAAGGTGTCATGTGCCTTTTGTTTCAACCGATTTTTTCGGACGAGAAAGAACACGCGTATATTAGCGCCGTCCTCCACACCCACTCCGAAACTGACTGACCGAGTAAAATGTTTAATCGGAGCCTGTTCTAATTTCTGCATGGTTAAAATCAGCTGACCAATCAGAGCTCGGTCGCCGGGCAGAACAGCTCATCAGGAGCTTATAGGACGAGGAACAGGCTGCCTCTAAAACATGGCTATTAAAGAAAAGATCTGGTGGAATAGAACTGAAAGGCTGGAGAAAGATGGAGATAAAGCTCACAGGGACTGGATGGAAGCGTCTGATTATTTATCTAAGTGTTTATCTGTAACACAAACTATAAAAAGTTCCTGCACCAATGTTTTTGCTTTTTTAAGTTGATGAAGTGAAAAAGACATGGTAAGAGTGCATCCATTTTTTCTTGGGTAAAAATCATACTAGGCCTTAAAACACAACAAAACAGAATAATAATGCACAGTAAAGTACTACAAAGATTTAAAGTCACAGAACGAGTGGTAGATGAGACAAGAAAAACTGAAAAGAAGCTAGAGACGAGAAAGAGATGTTTTTTTTTTTCATTCTAGAATGAAAGTCCAGAAAAGGACAAGGAATGAAAGGAAATAAAATAAATAAATGACTAAAAGGACTGGATTTATTTGTTCATTTAATGTCGTATCAGCTTCAACGACCAGATCACACTCACACTGGCACAATTTAGAGCATCCACTTAACCTAAAGCATGTATTTTGAGTGTACATTTTGAACCGAAGTACCTGGAGTAAGGCCATTCAGGCACGGGAGAACATGCAAACACGACACAGGTTGGGACCGAGGTTGTGATTGAAGTGGGGAAACAAAAATATGCAAAAATGAATAAAATAAGAAAGAACAGTGAGCTAAAAGATATTTTTCACGTTTGTCCCAGAAAAGAAGGGACACCGGTGTAATTTTGCTGTAGCCAAGACTCCAGGGCCTGCAGGGATCACTGTGTTAACCCAGGAGATGATCCCCCGACCAGCCTGACCTCCCTCAGACACAGCCAGCCGTACCTGTATGAATTGCTTAACACAGCCGGAAGCTACGAGCTCAGCTACAGAATAATGAAAGGAAAAACTGAAATGATAAATGAAATGAAATTGTAGATAAAGAGGGAAAATAAAACTATAAACAAAGGCAAAGCAGGACAGAAAACAAATTACTTGAGAAATGCATTTGCAAGGAAAGCAAAAGGGACCAGACACTATGTAACTGAGGAATGAGAATGATCCATCATCTGACATCGGGAATACAATCACTAGATATTCATTGGAGGCCAAAAGCCGGAGGCAACGAGTGACAAGATTTGACAATTTTAGCACACGAGCTGCATGGACTCTGCAAACTGGTGTGAAATCTGATGATCTTTGATATCCAGCATGATTTTACAATATTCCAAAAGAGTACCTTGTGATGTTACTGGATGCTCGGCTTTCATTGTCTTCAAGTGCCCCCATGAATGGTCAGTCCAAGACAGTCATCACTCTTTGGTCTTCAAGTCACTGTTCTAAAGCTGTGATGTTTTTGGTCGCTATCCTGCTACAGTATGGATCCTTCAACACAAGCACTTACACTAGTGCGCTCAGACTTTTGGCTCACAATGTATAGCTACAAAATGCCCTGCATACTATACTGCATATATTGTGCATGTCTAGGGGAGTTTGGTCTTTTGTGCTTTTGTAGACCTAGAAAAGAAGCAACTCCCTATATGAACTAAACCCCTGTAAACCAGCAACACAAGCACATTTGTTGGCCTTTTAAAAAGCTCACTCCTTCTATCTCATACCTAATGTGTCATCTTTGCCGCATGTACCATGGGTTTAGAAGTGACCTATATTTTCTCAATGGTTATTATGCATCTCTGGCAATTACAGAGTGGAATCACATCCATTTTCCTCCACTTAGGTAAGTGAAATTAGACCTCTATTTATAACTGTAGGGGAGCGGAGCATCACACGGCTCTAATGCAGATTTATAGATGGCAAGTTTGCGTGAGGTAATGTGCATGAAGCGGAGTAAAATCTGCAGCTATTTGTGTGACAGCTTTAAATTTGAGAGTCACCAATAATAATATTCATCATCAATATAATAGATATTATTATTTGATGGTTATTATTACTGGTGTTTAAACATGTTAATGTATTATAAACACCGTTTCCTGTAGCTGTTGATCAGCCCTGCACACCGGCTTGGAGGAATTTTAGCCCATTCCTCCGTACAGAACAGCTTCAGCTCTGGGATGTTGGTGGGTTTTCTCACATTAGCTGCTTGCTTCAGGTCCTTCCACAACATTTCCATTGGATTAAGGTTCAGGAACTTTGACTTTTGACTTGGCCATTCCAAAACATGAACCTTTATTCTTCTTTAACCATTCTTTGGTAGAACGACTTGTGTGCTTAGGGTCGTTGTTTTGCTGCATGACCCACCTTCTCTTGAGATTCAATTTATGGACAGATGTCCCGACATTTTCCTTTAGAATTCTCTGATATAATTCAAAATTCATTGTTTCATTAATGATGGCAAGCCGTCCTGGCCTAGATGCAGCAAAACAGGCTCAAACCATGATACTACCACCACCATGTTTCACAGATAAGGTTCTTATGCTGGAATGCAGAGTTTTCCTGTTTCCAAACATAACACATTTATTTTAAACCAAAAAGGTCTATTTTGATCTCATCCGTCCACAAAACATTCTTCCAATTCTGTCCATGTGATCTTTAGCAAACTGCAGACGAACAGCAATGTTCTTTTTGGAGAGCAGTGGCTTTCTCCTTGCAACCCTGCCATGCACACCATTGTTGTTCAGTGTTCTTCTGATGGTGGACTCATGAACATTAACATTAGCCAATGTGAGAGAGGCCTTCAGTTGCTTAGAATTTACCCTGGGCTCCTTTGTGACCTCGCCAACTATTACACCCCTTGCCCTTGGAGTAATCTTTGTTGGGCGACCACTCCTGGAGAGGGTAACAGTGGTCTTGAATTTCCTCCATTTGTAAACAATCTGTCTGACTGGGTTTGGTGGAGTCCAAACTCTTTAGAGATGGTTTTGTAACCTTTTCCAGCCTGATGAGCATCAACAACTCTTTTTCTGAGCTCCTCAGAAATCTCCTTTGTTCGTGCCATGATACACTTCCACAAACGTGTGTTGTGAAGAGCAGACTTTGATAGATCCCTGTTCTTTAATAAAACAGGGTGCCCACTCACAATCCTGATTGGCCATCCCATTGACTGAAACACCTGACTCTAATTCCCCTTCAAATTTACTGCTAATCCTAGAGGTTCACATTACTTTTTGCCACTCACTAATATGTAATATTGGGTCATTTTTCTCAATAAATAAATGACCAAGTATAATAGGTTTCTCTTTATCTACTTTTAGGACTTGTGTGAAAATCTGATGATGTTTTAGGTCATATTTATGCAGAAATATAGAACATTATAGAGGGTTCACAAACTTTCAAGCACCACTGTAAATAGTTATGTATTATAGAGCAAAAACTATGATGTTCTATTAGTTTCTACAAAGATAATAACGCATTATTGTTCATATTTTATCAAACAATTTGAATTAAGTGGCACAGACACTCTGTCTGTCTTAAACACACATATATGAACACACTAACACAATGTATTACACACGCCTGCCTTCAGGCATATAAAAGCCAACATGTGTACACAGAGAGTTTGTGAGAGTCCCAGCTGTTGGGGATGTGTGTGTTTGTGTATGTGTGTGTGTGTATGTACTGTGGCTGACACCTTAAGATTCATCAGTGTTAGAGGCGTCTCGCTCACATGGAAAGGACTTTGCACAGGGGAGAGCTGCTCTGTTCTGCACACACCACTTCATCCATTATTTTTAAAGGCTCATCTGTTACCATTTCCTCATCTCTCTCTCTCTTGTTGTGTGTGTGTGTGTGTGTGTGTGTGAATAAGGTGCGACGTTACAGCAAGACTGGTGTTTGGCCGTACATCAGTCTGTCTAAGTGCAACTGCCCAAAATTAACTTACTGGAGGAAGCCAGCCATCTGTAAGCAGCAGAAATGAATTAAAAGAGAAACTTTTCATGAAAAAAAAGAAAGAAGAAAATGTTCATTCCAGTGAAGTTCAGGTTTTTATCTAATACTAGGCAATTTGTATGAAATCTTGCTTTTATATAACACTGATTAACAAAGATTAGGTCCCATGCAAAAAAAACCTGTTCCTACATGTCTGTATTGTGTTCCTACAAGTTGTTTCATTTCTTTGTTAATTAAGTTAATTTCATGGTTTGCAAAGTTTCATTCTGAATCCACAAACCTAGATAAATGAGTCACCAGGGACCGGCCGGAACACGAATGGACCCTTGAGCAGCAGCTCCCTATCAGTCTCAGGCTAGAACTCAGTGTGTAAATCTCTCTTATTATCTCTGGTAATATTTCTGCTATGTCTGCTGTGGGTCCAGATTCAAATCCCCAAAAGGTTCTTTCAAACCCCTGATTAAAAATTATATGAGAATTGATACCTAGACAGCCATGCGGTATATTTTCATACGACATTCAAACCCTTCTCAGGTTAACATTTCGGGTAAGAATTCGAGTAATTCAGACTCAAACTTCAGCTTGGTTCAGACTTGGAAAGTGAGCATGTGATGCAGAAGCCCACATACGGACACTTTCAAAGCCTACCTGGTGGTCATGTCCTCGTTCTCTATCTTCAGTTTGACCTTGACGGTAAGATAATGAAGGAGGGAAGATATGATCAAGGCAGCCGAGTAGCTCTCTAAAGAGCCATGTGTCTTCAAAATTACAGCTTAAATAAGGCATGGAGGAGCAGCAAGCCCTGCTCTCACCGCACAGAGAGGGGCACCTCCCGTAAGCCCATGCTTCATTTTTAATGTGCTGCTCCTCTTCTTCCTCTTTTTGAATCGTACTGGGCTTTTGTAAGTGACCTGACCTGTGATTGCGTTCGTGGAGGTGCAAGTGTAGTGTAGAGTGAAAGACTAGTGAGATAATGCCTCTTTAAAAACCTTCAAATCGTTTGTTTTTCTGGATCTGAATCTTAACACACCAAGGACTTAGAATTGAATAAAGCTTTGTGTGTATGAATGTAATGATGATCTGTGCTACAACCCAAGAGGAGACACGTGAGATCACCGAGGTCTTTATCTCAGGAGACACATTTGAGCAGCATTTCAGTCTCACTGTTTTATATATAGATAGTAAGGAGATCTCCATGTTGATGTTTCTTTCCTTTGGTAGCTGATGCAGTCAGGGAGTGTGTTTACATTTCTGCAGTTATCTGATGATTCACGTGGTCATCTATACAACACACTCCGATCTAGACGTCAGATTAAGAAATACGATAAAGAGAACTGGGTTTTTAATCGTTTTACTCATAGCTAGCAGTTACGATTACTAGTGCGTTAGCATTCCGCCACGGTTGCCAGGTATGCAAATTCTAAAGACCGGTATTTATTTGGAGTCTTTTTCCATTGACTTCAGCGGATTTTTTCTCGTGCAATCTGGCAACCCCTGAATTAAACGGAGTTGAACGTAATCCACGGAATTCAAGGCAGCGAAACGGCTATCGAACACTTTGTGAAGACTCTCAAACGCAGTATATACTCAAGCAAATGAAGAATTTGCTTATTTAATATTGAAGTTTGAAGTTTATGGCACATATTTCAGAGAAATCCGATTATTGCCGGAGGCATAGCTGGAGAATCCCGGAGCTTTCCCATTTTCTGATTACTGAAGTGCATGTATACTTTTGATCAGGATTACTGACAAAATCTGATTATTAAATGCATGCAAATGCAAATTCGGCACTGGTAATACTACAGTACGGCTCAACCTTTGTAGCTGAGTCCAAAGCCGGCGTGGAGAACATATCCGTAACCAAACCGTGCTGCTGCTGCACTGCATCTGATTCTCTGACACTTTGCCTTTATCTGGCTGAGCGAGTTCATTATTACCCCACCCCTCCAGTCCCCAGGCAGACATCCCAAGCCGGACGGCCCCTGTCCTGTTCATGCGACCAAATAATTTTCAGCTCGGCATCGAACCGCTTGACAGCAATTTAACCTCTGGTGGAGAGAGAAACGACGCTGTTTGTCGCTATGTGTGTTTATGGCCGTGTGTCTGCAGGCGCAGGAATGATTTTATCACGCTGTTGCTGTTTATTTGCTCGCTCCTGCTTCAGGCTCGATGTGGGTTTCTTGTCGTTGCTGATTTCACATAGACAAGACGTCCTGGTAACCAGGCTATGGATATCATTCGTTATTTTTGTTAAATAACGGTTGCTCTCGGAGCGTCTGTGATGATACCCTCCTGCTGAGACCTGAACACGGTTTCTGAGGAGTCCTCTCTTAGAGCCGTGGCTAATTCACACTCATATTGATTACCCTGGGGAATTTCTTTTTTATCTTCCCATTTCGTCCCTGAAATGTGCCGTAGACACTTTAATGGCTCACTTTCATCGCCTGTCAGATATTCAAATGCGCTCGGCTCCACTCCCATGCTTTTCCAGGAGCTAAATGTCTGTCTCTAATACTCGGCGATATTAGCTGATGACCATTTATGGTTCAGTTTCCTTTCTGTGTATAATAATTGACCTCAGCTAGCAGGGGTCATACAGAGGGTGAAGGTGATTCAGTGGAAGTTTCTGGATGCTGTAGAGAGACACTCTCCTTCCTTTATGTATCGTGGGCTGGGATGTTTATAGTTGAGATGTTTCACTCTGTTCTTTAGGGATGGAGCTGGAGTATGCAGACACACCTTTTAACTATTGGTTTTGGCTATTTCCCCTTCTGCTAATTTTTTTTTGGGTGCTACCCTTCCAGAAACCATTTGTGATCGATCTTCTTTGGACTGTAGGGTCAACTTGGCATGTCGATATTGCTCAAGTGTGACACGCACTAAAACTTTGCTAATATAATCTCTAATCTAAGGGTGGCCTAAGACTTTTGCACAGTTCTGAATGTAGACTCAGATACATAATAATGTTGCTGACTGTTTATTTTCATTCTGCAGGTCACGTACCTGACAGTACCAGTAAGTATGAAGGTCCTGTGCACAGGAAAATGAATTTTCTGCTTTATATGCTCTGGGTGTTGCTTCTGTATTAATAATGCTTCCCTGGCGAAGAATATTGTATGAATCAAACATGCCTGTCCTCAGAAAATCTGGCTGGAGGACGTTAAACCCTAATTGCCAGGGCCAGGAGATAAAACAAAATTGTATGTAGAACCCTGAAACCTCCCCTCTTGTAATAGGTTTGCCCCATTATCAATGATTCAAATTCCAGCTAATTAGTTTTTCTAATCTTTTTATGGCCAGTGACCACACACCGCTGCGCCTTTAAATTAATGAATAATCCTTCGGGCTACCTTTTAATCTTTTCATATTAAAAGTTAAATAGACAAATGTGAGCATTGATCAAAATACATGGAGATGATCCCTGAGAATACCCCGGAGAACGTAAGTAATCCCAGGCACTTGTGAAGGCAATGTAAACGGACAATTCATTAAAATTGAAGAGTTTTATTCCAAAACTCAATCTAGGCATTTTTTTGTAAGTGATAATTAGGGATTTTTCAAGCCAGGTAACCCTGGACAAGTATTTTATATAATGTCATGTATTCTTTAAGAGACGGGGCGTGTAGAATAAAGATTCCTTTATTGTCACTGTGTTTTACAGAATGAAATTCAGTGCACTGGTTTAAAAAAATGAACTCTGATGCATATAAAAGATATTGCACTTTTAAAGGTCTTCCTTGCCACTATCAAAACTTGCTCATTTGGGGTTTATACTTGGCTTTGTAGAGCTGCTTTGTGCTATACAGTTAATAAAATTGAACGTATCCAATACAGATATTTTACTAATTATAACAATGGATCAGAATTGTTTACTTTTATAATATACAGTATACAGTGGGGCAAAAAATATTTAGTCAGCGACTTAATATGCAAGTTCTACTACTTAGAAAGATCTGAGGTCTGTAATTTTTATCATAGGTACACTTCAACTATGAGAGACAAAATCAGGGGGAAAAAATCCAGGAAATCACATTGTAGGATTTTTAAAGAATTTAATTGTAAATCATGGTGGAAAATAAGTATTTGGTCACCCACAAACAAGCAAGATTTCTGGCTCTCCCAAACCTGTAACTTCTGTAAGCCTGTAAGCGCTTCTGTCCTCCACTTGTTACCTGTATTAATGGCACCTGTTTGACCTCATTACCTGTATAAAAGACACCTGTCCACAGCCTCAAACAGTCAGACTCCAAACTCAACCATGGCCAAGACCAAAGAGCTGCCGAAGGACACCAGAAAGAAAATTGTAGACCTGCAGCAGGCTGGGAAGAGTGAATCTACAATAGGCAAACAGGTTGGTGTGAATAAAGCAACTGTGGGAGCAATTGTAAGAAAATGGAAGACATGCAAGACCATTGATAATCTCCCTCAATCTGGGGCCCCACGCAAGATCTCATCCCGTGGGTCAAAATGATCATGAGAATGGTGAGCAAAGATCCCAGAACTACACGGAGGGACCTGATGAATGACCTGCAGAGAGCTGGGACCAAAGTAACAAAGGCTACCATCAGTAACACACTACACCGATAGGGACTCAGATCCTGCAGTGCCAGGCGTTGCCCCCCTGCTTAAGCCCAGTACATGTCCAGGCCTGTCTGAAGTTTGCCAGAGAGCATATGGATGATCCAGAAGAGGATTGGGAGAATATCATGTGGTCAAATGAAACCAAATTAGAAACTTTTTGGTAAAAACTCAACTGGAGGAAGAAGAATGCTGAGCTGCATCTCAAGAACACCACATACCTACTGTGAGGCATGGGGGTGAAACATCATACTTTGGGGCTGTTTTTTTCTGCAAAGGGGACAAGGACGACTGAATCCTGTTAAGGGAAGAATGAACGGGGGGCCATGATATCGTGAGATTTTAAGCCAAAACCCTCCTTCCATCAGTGAGAGCATTGAAGATGGAACGTGGCTGGGGGCTTCCAGCATAACAATGATCCCCAAACACACCGCTTGGGGCAACGAAGGATTGGCTCAGTAAAAAGCATGTTTCCAAGGTCCTGGAATGGCCTAGCCAGTGTCCAGCCCTCAGCCCCATAGAAAATTTGTGGAGGGAGTTGAAAGTCCGTGTTGTACGCCCCCCAAAAACATCACTGCTCTAGAGGAGATCGTTTGCATGTGAGGAATGGGCCAAAATACCAGCTACAGTGTGTGCCAACCTGGTGAAGACTTACAGGAAACGTTTGACCTCTGTCATTGCCAACAAAGGTTATGTTACAAAATATTGAGTTGAACTTTTGTTATTGACTCAAATACTTATTTTTCCACCATAATTTACAATTAAATTCTTTAAAAATCCTACAATGTGATTTCCTGCATTTTATTCTCATTTTGTCCCTCTCTCATCTTTCTAAGTAGGAGAACTTGCACAATCAGTGGCTGACTAAATACTTTTTTGTCCCATTGTAACTGCAACTGCAAAAAGTGTATGACGATTTCTGTCGGCACTCTGTGTCATGGCCTGGGAGTATGATACAGTACGATGCCACTCTGTGACATTTCTTGACGTGCTTCAGGTGCCAGCGTTCCTTTGCGCAACCACATTTGTCAGAGTTGCTAGCAACTCCCCTTCGTAGGCATGCAATCTAGTAACAGGTATGCATGCATGACTCTCGCTTTGTTGACCTGTTGTGGAAACACACAGCGGTTTCCTGTAAATTAGACTGGTTACCATGTAAAAGAGCTCTCCTCCTTGCCAGCTGCACGATCTGAAATATAGATAAGGCAAGGCCTCGGGGGGAAGTGGGGGCGTGAGGAAATAAGTTAAAAAGAGATGAAACATGAGTGGAGTCCACTCTTGCTAAAAGTCACAACTCTCCCAGTAGTGAGTAAGTGTTTGGAAAGTTCAGGTCATGTCACCTGAACATGATGTTCCTCACGTGTTAGGACTGATTGTTTTTAATCGCTAATGAGTCATAACCCGATCGAATGTGAGGCGCAGAAAAACGGCACGTGACTTACGTTCGGAAAGTAGAGCAGCCTTGGTCTGTTATTAACTTTAAGTACGACCTGAAACCTTTTTAAAGCACGTGGGGACGTTAATCGATAGATGTAGCTGCAGCTCTTTACAGAGTAGGAAGCAGGTGAAGTGCAACGCACCGGGGATGGGGTTCTAGCAGGAGATGTGTTAATCCCTGGTTTGTGTAAGACAGAACCTATTAAAAGTTTTGGAAGGCCTGAAGGGGTGGGCACACTGAGATCTTAAGAGCAGTAGGCAGTATTAAAATGTCTATAGTTTTAATGAGAGCTGTTGGACGCTGGGGTCCTGCAGGCAGCTCCGCTTTGTACCTCGTCCAGCGTACGGGATCCTGGAATGCATACCAAAAGTGCGAGATAAAATAGGTCACACACATTACAGATCGAGTCAGATTTCTTCGGACGTATATCCCGCACGGACGACGTTATGGCGTGTTGATTATTTGCAGGTGTGTGCAGGTTTTGACAAGGCGCATAAATCTGCATAATTGTTCAAATTATACTCAAGCCTACCAGATGAAGGACTGCCGTCTGTGCCCAGTGAATTCCACGATAGGCTCTGGAGCCCTGGGATAATCTGGGTTAAAAGTGGGAATATAAATAAATGAATAAATAAATAATTCACACACACACACACGTTTTCAATTCCTGCTTAATCCGGTTCATGCAAACACACACACTCATACGTCTTTGGAATGCGGAAGGAACCCCGAGTATCTGAAGGAATCCTACACACACACACACACACACGCAAAGTTCACACACTCAGCGGCAAGAATGGAACTCGAACCCGGGTCTCTGGGGGCGACAGCGCTAACCACCGTGCCACCATGCTGGAAAAAAAAAAAAGTCTCAAACTATTTCTGGGTGGGGGGACAGACTTGACTGTGGCTGATTTTAGCCGGACTGGGAACTTGAAAAATTCAAAAAATGTTTTGTCAGCACAAAGAAAACTGGGGAAATGAAGGAGAATCATAGAATAATCCAGTAGTTTTAAAACTGCTGCAAATAAGTTGGATTAATAAGCCAGTCTAACAACAACAACACAAAATGAAATGGTATAAGCTTTAAATTAAAACGACGATGTAACAGCTTAACAATGGGTCCTGTTTTTGAGTCTTGGTCCTCCCAAGGTTTGTTTCTTATAACGTTTAAGGATTTTCCTTGCCACTGTTGGCCTAGGCTTGCTCAATTTGGGATTGTAGAGGTTGTTAGAAAAACTGTCAAGCTGTTTTGAGAGAATGCTCCATTGTAAAAAGCGCTTTGACTTAAAGGACAATCCTGGCTTTCCTTGACAAAATCATTAAATTGCTGCATTGAAATATTGACCAAACATTGCTTCTATACTATTAACTGAAATCTTGGTGGAGTTCAATATTCTAGTGATTTAAATGATCAAAGGTTTCCCGGAAACTCAAACTTGTAAAATGTCTTTTTGAATGCAACATTAATAGACGCCTACTGAAGCGTTCACATCTGAGTGTCTATTGCCTTAGATAGTGTACTTTCTGTTTTAAAAGGACGAAAGACAACATGTTTGTGGAAGTGTATCATGGCACGAACAAAGGAGATTTCTGAGGAGCTCAGAAAAAGAGCTGCCGATGCTCATCAGGCTGGAAAAATTTACAAAACCATCTCCAAAGAGTTTGGACTCCAACAACGCACAGTCAGACAGATTGTGTACAAATGGAGGAAATTCAAGCCCATTGTTACCCTCCCCAGGAGTGGCCGACCAACAAAGATCACTCCAAGAGCAAGGCGTGTAATAGTTGGCAAGATCACAAAGAAGCCCAGGGTAACTTCTAAGCAACTGAAGGCCTCTCTCACATTGGCTAATGTTAATGTTCATGAGTCCACCATCAGAAGAACACTGAACAACAATGGTGTGCATGGCAGGGCTGCAAGGAGAAAGCTACTGCTCTCCAAAAAGAACATTGCTGCTTGTCTGCAGTTTGCTAAAGATCAGGTGGACGAGCCAGAAGGCTATTGGAAGAATGTTTTGTGGACGGATGAGACCAAAATAGAACTTTTTGGTTTAAAAGAAAAGCGTTATGTTTGGAGAAGGAAAAACACTTGCATCCAGCATAAGAACCTTAATCCGCCTGTGAAACATGGTGGTGGTAGTATCAATGGTTTTGGCCTGTGTTTGCTGCATCTGGGCAGATGACTGCCATCATTGATGGAACAATGATTCCTGATGATTCTAGAATTCTAAAGGAAAATGTCATGACCTCTGTCCATGAACTGAAATCTCAAGAGAAGGGTGGGGTCATGCCGCCAAGACCCGACCCTAAGCACAAAGCCGTTCGCACCAAAGAATGGTTACAGAAAGAATAAGTTTATGTTTTGGAGTGGTCAGGTCAAAGTCCTGACCGTAATCCCCATCGAAATGCTGGTGTATGAACCTGAAGTGAGCAAGCTAAGTGAAGAAAAGCACCAACATCCCAAGCTGAAGCTGTTTCGCTGTAACGGAAGGAATGGGCTAAAATTCCTCCAAGCCGGTGGTGCATGACTGATTCAAGTTTATTGCCTGCACAGGGGGGTCACACCAGATACTGAAGCAAGGCTCACATACTTTGCCACTACACTAATGTGTAATATTGATATTTTCCTCCATATAAATGACCAAGTATAAATTTTGTTCATTTTGTGTACTGGGTTGTCTCTTTATCTACTTTTAGGACTTGTGTGAAAATCCTGATGATGTTTTAGGTCATATTTGATGCGCAAAATGGTAGAAAAATCTCCAAAAACATTTTCTTTGGTCTCAACTTTCAAGCACCCACTGTAAAACCTACCTAATGTTTGTTGCAAGACCAAGTCAACCCCTTCATGGCAAAGGTATTCCTAATATCATCAGCTCTTTCAGCAGGATATGCAGAAACAGGTCAGGAGTGATTTGAATACCAGAACAATGAGTTCACTGTGTTGCACTGGCCTCCAAATGATCCAATCTCAGTCCAAGCTTGTTACAGCACTTAAAGGATTTGATCTGTACACCATGACAAAAAAAATGTAATGAAACTATCAAGGCGAAACCTACTTAAATGCTGCAGAAAATGGCAACTGATAGCACATCATGCGGATGCAACTGAATAATTATGACTCTGTTCAAATAGGTCTCGCCCACACACACACACACACACACACACACACACACACACACACACACACACACACACACACACACACACACACACACACACACAGACACACACAAACAAAACTACAGTGTCATTCTTTTCATCTGATAATCGTATTGAACACTCATGTCGTTACTCCTGGGAAAAATCCCTCACTTGCAAGATGGTTTCAGGGCTCTGACTGCAGTGCAAAAGGTTTCTGTGTCGATTTAGGCGCGGCGGATATCACGGAGGATTTTAGCCAAACTATAGCTTTCAGTAGGTTTTGTTCTAAAAAAGAAATAAAAAAGATTGCTGACAGAATAACACATGCGTACAAATACGTTTGTTATTTTCTCTAGGTTTCTCTAGGTTTCTCTAGTTCTGTGGTAGCCTAGCGGGTAAGGTACTGAACTATGAACCAGAAGGTCCAGGGTTCAAATCCCACCTCTGCCAAGCTGCCACTGTTGGGTCCTTGAGCAAGAACCTTAACCCTCAATTGCTTGGATTGTAAGATTGTATCAGTTGTAAGTCGCTCTGGATAAGGGCGTCTGCTAAATGCTGTAAATGTATGTAAATGTGTGTGTGTGTGTGTGTGTGTGTGTGTGTGTGTGTGTGTGTGTGTGTGTGTGTGTGTGTGTGTGTGTGTGTGTGTGTGTGTGTGTGTGTGTGTGTGTGTGTGTGTGTGTGTTTTAGACAGTACTTTTAGAATCACAAAGTCTCTACATGACAGAATTACACTGCCATTTTTAATCATTATTTTATGGGTACATAAACTGATCAAATAATTTGTTCTTCTAATTATCTTCATGTATTTGGCCATTTTTTTGCTCAAAAATTCTTTAGCACTGACAAAACTCCAAAAAAGATTTCGTTCATGTCAGTTTAAAGTTGACACTGCAGATATCTGTGTAGACATTTTAAGAAGAGAGTGTCTGTGAGTTTCGATCGTGGTCCTTCTTATGGCTTAGAAGTATGAAGAAATGCATGATTATTATGATTATATGATTGCTAGTGTCAGTTGACAAGAGCTCTTATACTGTTTTGTATAAATTCACTCAAATTTGAAAGATAAAGCCGATTATCTTTCAGTTTATCTGATCTGCTTGGCCTCTTATCAGCTGAAACATGCATTTAGTCAGAGCCATAAAACAAAAGTCCTAGAACAAAACAGTTTTACTTCAGGTGAACACAAAGGCAAACTTCTCCTGAGATATAAAACTTCTCGTAGAGTATGTATATTGTAGCCATGAGTCATTCTAGAGTAATGAAACCAAGAATATAAGACGTTAAAACGTGTGAGCATCAGGAACTAAGCATCGGAGTATGTGATGGATCTTTTGGTTGCACCGGTCCTTACAAGTTTGCCTGAACAATATAAAACAATTTCGTGGACTGACGTGAGAGCAACCTTATTTGGAGTTAGACTGTCTCACAACTCTAGATTTTTCTTCTTGCTTGGAAGTTGGTGCTCCCTTAAAAATGTTGATATGTCTTCATAAATATGACCTCTATCATTTTCACCCAATCCTGAATGTAAATAATAGAAGAAAGAACAAAGAGAACCCGGTTTAACAAATGAAACTAAATATTACACTCAATCTCCTCAGTGCCTGATCCAACATTACATATTTGTGGATGGCAAAAGTATGTAGTTAATCTGAAGGAGGATTTAGACTCAATGTGTTGATTAATCAGGTGCTGGGCTTTGAGCAAGGTCCTTCACCCTAAATGCTTGGATTGTACATTTTTTATAAGATCATCAGCTTCTGCTAAAAGACTACAAAGATGTCCGATCCACCTCACAACTTACAGGACTTGTTACAGGATCTGTCCATAAAGTTTTGGTGCCAGACACCTCAGGGCACCTTCACAGGTCTAGTGGAGTCCATGATTCGATGGAGTAGATCCTTTGTAGGATGATGGCAACCCTAATGCTAGGCAGGCGGTTTTAATGTGGCCGATCACTCCATAAACTTATAGTATTCCGAAAAACACTTCGAGAGGGAGCGAGAGCGTCTGCTGCCAGACCTAAAAATAAGAACAGAGTTAGAAAGCAAGGCAGAAAGAGAGAAAGCGAGAAAGGCACGGCACTAATGACTTCACAGCCCATTAGGTCCTAAGCCTGATACGCTACACCTCATTACTCCCCCAGCGCACTCGAGCATTAACACACGAATCCATCCGCCTGGCCAGACCTGTCCTCTCGCTCCGTCACAACGCTTCGTCACGTCCACGTGCGACAGAGGACGTCCCTCTCTGATCCTGTCTGTGTGCAACAGGAGCCCGTGTCCTGATACTTTTGGCGGTGATGGAAAATTAGCACTCTAACACCGAAATGATTCAGCCTTTTCAATTTGGCCAATCAGCCAGTAAGAGAGTTAAATACAGACTGAAGGGGATGTGCAGCCCGGAGGGAAGAATGGACACGGTTCCAACCAAAGCATCTGAATGATCACGCTGGAACTGAGCCATTTGCTAAACACTGGCTATTGAGCATGGACACACACCTCCGTTAGACCAACACGCTACAGATTACAGATTACTCAGGTTTAAAGCTGGGCCATCATCAGGATTTCTGGTAGGGATTCCTCATAATCAGGATTTCCTGGTTGTAGGTTTACAAATAAGTCTGTAACACTTACCCATGCGTTTCAGACCAGAGTGTGAGACTGCACCCCTGTCCCCAAAGCCACATGGTGAGCAGCCCTGTGTTGCCAGTAGGCTCTACGTGACCCTGAATTGGACGAATAAATAAAAAGGAATGACTTTAACATATAAGGAAATTATGGAAAGTAATCAAGACAATTCTTTACAAAAGGAAAAAAATTATTGTTTAATTAAAAAAAAAAACATATTTTAGGTTTTAAATTCTAAATAACCAGGAATGTATCCACAATTATTTATATGGTATAAGGTTATAAGGTTTTATATGTTAAAATGAACCAAAAAAAATCAGTTTTCTACTTTACTCTTTTGTAAACAGAAAGGGACCTGTGCGTGTTGATACCTACTATGTTTATTGCTTAGGTGGAGCACAAACCAAAGTGACTCAGCACCATGAACCAATGCTCTACCGGTGACTCACACCTGTTCGTAACCCACTTCTGGTGAGGTGAGGTTTGAGTTGCATTTTATGTTTCGAGTTTGCTCGAACTCTCGTCATCGTTGGGTTTCGCACTGGCTTTCAGGGACTGGTTCAGGCTGCATTCATGAGTTTCTGCCTTGCCTTGCCTCTGAGTTTCAGAGTTCTTCTTCCCAAGAAGCTAAGTCTGTAGTGTGAAAGACCGGGGGTGCCCCACATCCATTACAGTCATTTGGGTTCACTGCTGATTTAATTGGCTTAAAAATAAAATGACAACCAGTTTATGTGACCAAAAGTTCTGGGACACAAACCCACATGACCAAAAGTATTGGCACACAAACCTACATGTGGCCAGAAGTATTGGGACACAAACCTTATATAAACAAAAGTACTGGGACACAAACCCACGTGACCAAAAGTATTGGGACATCATACCCACATGACCAAAAGTACTGGGACACAAACCCACGTGACTAAAAGTATTGGGACACAAACCAACGTGACCAAAAGTATTGAGACACAATCCATATCTGACCAAAAGTACTGGGAGACAAACCCACGTGAACAAAAGTATTGGGACACAAACCCACGTGAACAAAAGTATTGGCACACAAACCTACATGTGGCCAGAAGTATTGGGACACAAAACCTTATATAAACAAAAGTACTGGGACACAAACCCACGTGACCAAAAGTATTGGGACATCATACCCACATGACCAAAAGTACTGGGACACAAACCCACGTGACTAAAAGTATTGGGACACAAACCAACGTGACCAAAAGTATTGAGACACAATCCATATCTGACCAAAAGTACTGGGAGACAAACCCACGTGAGCAAAAGTATTGGGACACAAACCCACGTGAACAAAAGTATTGGGACACAACCCACATGTGACCAAAAGTATTGGGACACAAACTTACATAATCAAAAGTATTGGGACACAAGCCCACGTATCCAAAAGTATTGGGACACAACCCACAAGTGGCCAAAAGTATTGGAACCAAAACTCACACGTGACCAAAAGTATTGAGACACAAACCCACATGAGGCCAAAAGTATTCGGACACAAAAGCCTCATTCTTACTTGCCACATTTCAAGCACTGTTGTAGTTCTTTAGGAAATGCAGATCTACATATTATTAGTACTTTTAGTACTTAGACTTAACACTTTACACAGTGTTCTTGAGCTTACGTTTTTGTAAAGCTGGCATGTCACACAGCGTAGCGCTTTGTGAGGAAAGTCATATTTTATCTCTGTAAACAAACATGTGCTTAGGCAATCAGCCATAATAAGGATGTAGAGGTGGTGACAACTGAGCGTTCGGTTCCACTGATGAATAAACATTTCCCCGTTCAGCGCTCCGCGGGGACGTATTACGTTTGGACACCTGACATGTCACTGTTTGAGCGTGTCAGTTATACTTTTTGTTCTTACGTTCCTGACTGCAGATTCTATTCCTACTCACTTACCTGCTAAGTAAAACACTACGCTGTGTGGCAGCAGTAAGGCGCTGTTTTTTCTGCACTCAGAGCCTTTTAGCAATCCTGGGTTCCTTAAAACGAACTTGTGACCCCTCGAGTCTTCAGGGTCAGTGAGATCGGGGTAAGATGTAAGACTGCAGAATCATGTAGGGTTGCCTTGACTTGGATTTGGACACACATTCAGAGACGCTGGGTGTTTTTTTATCTCGTCTCTGACTAAAGCCGAAAAAGCGTGCGGGCCCGAGATGAAAGGAGTGTATGCACACAGGGAATACATGTATTGTTAAAGGAGAGGAGCACCAGCAGGGCTCCATAAATCATGTGTCTGCCTGTGAGTGTACCAGATGATGACCTTGTCATATTTTAATTTCAGCGTAAATTCAGCCTGTCCTGGCCTGAGGATGGGAAAAAGAGGCCAGTGTCTGAAACCCAGGCAAGAAAAAAAAGGTGAGCGGATGGTAGTCGCTGAAGAACGCCAGTGTAACTGAATATTTGGAGTAGAATAATATTTCGATATGCAGTGGCTAGTATATATATGCAGTACTGTGCAAAAGTCTAAGGCCACCATTTGTTGTTTTAGCAATGGTGTAATTACTATTTATAATTATTTCTCAGTCTAAAGTATTAAAGCTCTGAAAGTAAATAAAATAAAAAAAGTATTTGGGCTATGGTGGTCAGTATTTAGTGTGACCCCTTGTTGTTACCCTTGAGCAGCAGCAGCATCAGGAGCTGCTTTTTGGAAGGGTTGAAGGCAAGAAACCACGTTTTCGGAAGGGGAGCAGTGAAAAGGCTAAGATATGTTACAGCTCACAAAGATTGGAATAAAGATCAGTTGATTATACCATTGCTAAAACAACATTTCTAATGGTGGCCTAAGACTTTTGCACAGTACCATACAGTGTGTGTGTGTGTGTGTGTGTGTGTGTGTGTGTGTGTGCTATTCCATGAAAAGGAATTTACACATTAGGGCAAAAGTCTGGGCATAATTTGGGCATTTCTTCTCAACCGACATTTCTGCAGCACGACAGCACTCTGTAGCTCGCTGAACGTATTCAACATTTGTCTCTCCAACGCTATAGACGTTTTCTCTTGTAGCTTATTCCTGCCATTCTAACTGGCAGCCCCAAAATTCATATTTGGGCTCCTTTTGCTCTGCTTGCTGAAAGATTGAGAAACGGTGCGTGCAGATGTAAAGATAAAAGATAAAAAGTTTGCACTCTTTTGCCAGGCGTCATCTAGATTCTGTGATTCACATATCCACACTCCGCTCTGATTGGAGGAGGCAACGGCACCTTTCACACTTCTTCCATGGTCTTTCCGCACAGCGGCCTTATCAGATCTGACTGCCAGCGTTCGCCTAACTAAAGATAGATTTCAGGATTCGCCTAGTCAACGTTTATGAGGTCACCCCATACCGAGGTCAGGCGTAACATCACAAAATGCACGTGGCCGAGGACGGCTTTGTGAATATGACTGTGAATATGACTATGGTTCTGGATCCTGACATATGGCGGGGACTTGATGTGACAATCTGTAAACGCTCTGTCATCACTCGTCCTCTGTTTGAAAGAGGAACGCGAGGCTTTGAACCTCTCCCTGGTCCCTGCGCAACGTCGATAAAAGCTTGGGTTCAAACCAAAATGTGTGAATGGACTCCATGATTGGAAACCACTTGCTTTTGTCACATAGGCAAAAATACTAAGAGTTTCAATTTACTATTAATACTATACTGTATATATACAATTCACGGACAGGTGTCCTAATATTTATGACCTTTATCTGCTTAGAGGCCTTACTTGCACAGAAGTTACCCTGTGACCTCGTAAACCATTACCTGTATACTTTATTTATGAGGAAATTGTCATGAAGATGGTGTGATAGGCTCCCTCATGCCACCAAGCCCCTGGTCCATCAGGTCCTGGACTCCACTCGACCTCTGAAGGTATCCTGTGCTACCAGGCACCAAGACGTTAGCAGCAGATCCTTAAAGTGCTGTAATTTGTGAGGCAGGGCCTCTATCCCTCCATGGATACATCTTGTTTGTCCAGCACACCCCATAGAAGCTCTAACAGACTGAGATGTGGGGGATTTGAAGGCCAGGGCAACTTCTTGTATTGTTTTTTTGCATTGTGTCCAGAAGGCTACCATGGGAAAGGTACCAGTTCATCAGAGTCCAGGGTTCGAACAAAGATACTGAGCTCTTGTTCCCAGCAGGTGGCTCTGATCTCCAGGACCAGGAGCTGCACAGATATAATTGGCACAGGTGCTAAAATATGTGACAGGGCTTTTTTGTGTCTTTGGAAAACTATAGTTTCTGTTTAGATGAATACAAATTAGCTGTATTTCTTTAAAAAGCCCTCTTGGTCAGTGTGACATTCAGCACTTTCACTTAACCTGTCAGTCGTCTCAGACGGGCGAATGCTCAGACAGAGCATAAATATTGTATTTGTTTATTTCTCTGTTTATTATTTGACACTGCTGGGTGAAGCCCTCCAGCACTGGCTTTAACAGTCAGACTCTGGAGGCTGGTGACAGCCATCAGCAGGACTAATTGGATGGAGAGAGCAATCGCAGGGCTCTTCTAATGAGCAGCGGCTGGGTTGGAGCGAGCGGTGACAGAAGAGGGCTGTAAAAACCCCATCGACACAGACCGGAGCTACATTTCCCCCTCCATGCAGTGCAGTGCAGTGGTGTTCAGCTTCTCGGAAAACACTGTCCATGAGGTTTGCAAAATGGCTCGGAAATCACCGCTGAATCAGAGCAAACATGGTGAGATGTGTGAAACGCACTGTAAGAGGGTTCGACTGGATTTGTTTTGTCAGTAAAAAGAAAACAAACAAACATCACAAACAAGACTGCATCAGCATAAATGAATATAAAGCAAGAAATGTTTTTACTATTCTTTCTATAGCAGCAGCAATTAGTTTCAGGAGCACTGTTCTGTATGGTAAAAAAAAATTATATATATATATATATATATATATATATATATATATATATATATATATATTTGTTGTTGTATTTTTATTGCTTAGGTGTTGTATTTGTTTATGTCATTATTAATTAATTAATTAATTTAGTCTATTATTTATTATTATTTTTATTATTTTAATTGCTGTTGCTGTTATACTGATTCCATTTATTTATTTGTCTTTCAAATTGATTTCTTTATTAGCATTTCCAATCATGAATGAATTATAAATAAACAGCAAACAGATAATTATTAATTATTTTATTATGTAATAATAAAAAATAAAAAATAATAAATAATAATAATAATAATAATAATATCTAATAATAATATACTGATAATATTTGTTATTTTAGTGTAGTGTGTTATTTATTTATTAGGTTTTCAAATATAGTAATTAATTTTAAAAATTTAATTAAAAAAATAATAATTTAGTGATACTATTAATTAATTGTTGTTCCACTGTTTTTTAAGTTTTCAAATACATTTTATTGTCAGCATTTGTAAACATTAATCAATTATAAATAAATAAACAAACATTATATATATATATATATATAAAATGGCATTTATTTATTTATAAGAAATAATAAAGATTAGTAAAGATTAAGTAAATAAAGGTATTTTTTTTGCCATAATTAATGATACGTTTATGTATTACTGGTAAACATCCGTTGCAGATTTCAGTTTTGGTCTTCAGGACCATGATGCTTTTTGACTTTGAAAATAAATGTGAGGTTTAAATATGAGTGTTAATAGGGGCATGATGTATCAGGTCTCACCTGTGCATCGTTCTTGGATTTTCTCAGCTCAAGGTCACGTAGCTCGAGGTAAAGAGTAGACTAGGGGAGGGCACGAGATGTGCCAAACACAACGAGTCCAGGTGCATTATGGGCTGCGGTTGGAGGAGGGGATGAACCTGAACTTGGCAGTGCGTTTGTAAGTCTTGGATTTGTGCCTCTGCGTTCTGATGACTTACAATCTAAAAGTGAGAAAATCCAGTTCACAAATTCCGACAAATAGCGTGACTTTTTTCCTTGCCTATAGAACGTGCTTACATAAGATGCATCTGGCTTTTCAGGGCAGTAAAACGCCTCGGCGTGCCTCCGTACAGTGCACATAAAGTATGATTTAAGGACTAGACGTTTATTTGTTAAGCCGTCAAAAGTGAAAGTTAATATTTTTTCGAGCCGGACTTGTTTATAGAGGCAAAGCTCAGGCTACGAGCGCTAGGAAAACACAAAGCGCCTCCAGGCCATTTCCTTCCTCCAGTTTACTAAGGATCAGCATTTTTAAAAAAACATGGTTTAAATCAGGGCTGTACATTTCATACTTATTACCACTTCCCTAATTTTGGATGAAACATTCTGGTTGATCATCAAAGGCGAGATGTGCAGATTATTGTGGCCTCTGGTGCAAATCATTAAGAATTTCTTTGGAGTCTGTTGTCTCCGAGCTGCAATAAAGTCACTCCACATTTTCACAATACTTCAGTAGTTATAATTGGACTCCAGATGGATTCAACAAATACACCAAAAGTATTCATACTAGAGTTTTATGAGGTGCTGTAAATAAGCTTTATTCTCAGTACACGCCAATTAGATTCAGAACAACAGCGATTTTTTCTCTTTTCTCCCCCAGTAAACATGGTAGTGCTTAAATGAAGAGTGACTAAAATCATTCATCACGCTCGTCTCTGGCTAATCTATAGCAGCCGTAAGTGTGAATGTCTGTGTGCAAAGTTTATATATCATTTTGAGGACCACATGTCCCCACAAGGATAGAAACAACGGACACTTTGGGGACATTTGGAAGATATTTTGCTGGTCACAAGGAATAGAGCTGTTTCTCTTGAACATATGTTTTTAACTTAACTTTTTCTTACACAAGTGGTTTGTCTCTTAGCTCTGCTTTATGTTAGCCCTGTTGTCTGTTAGCTCGGCTTTCTGTTATCTCAGTTTTCTGTAAGCCCGGTTGTCTGTTAGCTTTGTTTTCTGTTAGCCCACTTTTCTTTTATCCCTGTTTCTGTTAACTGTTTGTTAGCCCTGCTTTCTTTTAGCCAAGTTGTCCATTAATCCTGCTGTTTGTTAGCATTAAAGTTAGACCAGGTTTCTATTAGCCCTGCTGTATTTTAGCCTAGTTTTCTGTTAGCTCTGTTTACTTTTAGATCTGTTAGTCAAGTTCAGTAAGATCAGTTCTTTATTGGTCCTGTTATTTGTTAGCCCTTGTCTGTTCTATCTCAGTTGTCTGTTAGCCTTGCTGTCTGTTATCCCAGTTTTCTGTTATTAAAGGTTCCCTGTTAGCTCGGTTGTCTTTTATTTCCGGTTTCTGTTAGCCCTGCTGTTTGTTAGCCCAGTTGTCAGTTAGCCCTGTTCGGTTTTTTATTTATGTGTTTTGGCTCCTCTTGCCTGTATAAGCTCTTACTCGTGTTTCTGTATCCTTAGTTTAGGTGTAGTTTAGACACCATGTGTGTATACTATTGTGTACATTCCTTATTTTAAATAAAGCCCATGTGTTTTTACCATAACCTTGAATGAAATGTCACCAGATATGACAACAATCAAGCAGGGAGGTGGGTGAACACATCACATCGGCAAAGTAAAATCAGCCAACTCTTATGCATAGGATTAATGTCGAAGCTCAGCTCTGTGGTGTTACTCATGAGAAAGGATGAAATGATGACACTCAGGAGATCTGACTGGTATTATTACCGATTCCTGAAACAGTTTCAGTTCTGCATCACCAAATTGTGAGATTTTGTTTTGCTCATTTCTGATTTTTTTTCTCCTCTAGACTTTTAGAGCAGGTATCAGAAAGAAAGAAAGGCTCATAACCAAACTATTGAACAGACATTCTCCAGATGCACATGTGTGTTATGAGGTCACACCTGCTCCTGCCAGACTGAAATCCTAATTATGTTTTAGACGCTTGGAATGTATGGGAGTCATAGTTTAAATATACAGAGTGTACTTACATGTTCTGTTGGCTGCATTTATATTGGCGGCTAGCAGAGATCCAGACAGGTTGAATAGATGATGGGGTGTCAGTCACGAAAACTGGGAAATGATTTAATGCTGACAGGCCACACTGGATAAAATAAATCAGCCTGTTAATAGACTAACGACATATTCTGTTTTCTCGCCAAGCTCTTCTTCCAAAGGGCAATAACTCCAATAAAACTTACCCACTGGGGACAGGAGAACGATATAGTGCCGATACTCACTCAATTTTTTTACATTCTGATATTTTTTTATTTATTTCATACAGCATATTATATACAGCCTCATATTCCATAGTTTATATTCTCTATTTTATTATACTCATAATATTACATTCATTATCATAGTTGATATATGATCATATTTTGTTTTATTTCTTTACTCTCTAAATTCTGCTTCTATTTATTTAAAATGTTACTATAAATGTATTAATTAATTTCTACAAATAACATCCAGGCCACCCAAGCCGATCGGGTGCCTTTTTGAGTCTTGGTCCTCCCAAGGCTTCTTCCTTATAATATATAGGGAGTTTTTCCTTGCCACTGTTGCTCTAGGCATGCTCAGTTAGATCAGGATATTTGGAAAGCTGCTTTGAGACTTGACTAAATCTTAGTTTGAATCGATTAATATTAGCAATCAATATCCAGATCAGTAACTCCTTCTTTTACACTATTTATTCCCACTTATTTATTTATTTTAAGTAATTAATTAATGTATCATTATTATTCATTTATTTATTTGTTACCACAGCAGTGTGACGCAGCCACCACATGGAAAGCAGCACACTTAAGCAATCTGATGCATTCCTAGAACACACTTATCAGATTGTACCTTTTCACAAAGGGATACTTTATCAGAAATATGGGTCAAGCCTGTCTTTATCGCCTGGTTTCATTCTCCGATGATGATTCGATGATTCTTCAGGTTTCGCTCGGCATCACATACCTGATTATAAAATAATGTAAATTAGTTCATCGTGTTCATGACGGTTTCTGAGCATCCTGGCCTAGTTCTCCTGTTCTCACGCACATGAGTTATGCGAGGCAGACTGAGGTTTAGTCCTGCGTCATGAGGCAATTGAAAAATGCTCACTCAACTTCACATGTATGCAGTGTGAAATGTGGTGAAACGTGCCGACATTTTCCTAATGAATATACTTTTTTTTGGGGGGTCCATTTTGAGATTGTATGTTTAAATTTCAAGGGACTTAATATGCGTTCCCATGCATTAATAATTCAGGATTTCCCTCCTAACAGAAGGCTTCGTTTTCCCTTCTTTATTTCACCATGCTGCTTTCGCTTGCTAGATATGGCCGTGTAATCAGTGCAGCCGTTTCCGAGCCGAGCTGTGCAGGCGGCGGCTAGAGGGCAACGCAGGGGTCACGGCAGCGGCCAGCTGCTCTCTTTTTCCGCGGGAGAATCTCCTTGATATTTAAAGAAGAAACGGCTTCACCTTCCCACTCTGGTGAGCAGCGGTCTGTCTCGATCTGGGTCAGGAGGCCATAGGAAATAATTAAGACGTGTTGGGCGTATTAATCATCTAATTAGCTCAGTGATGGTGCAGATGAACATGGTGTGATTTTCTAATGCGTTCTGAAGGTGAAGGTTGAGCGTGGGGCAACACATGTTTAATCATGTTTACCCGTTGCTTCCTGCCTTCCCATTCCTTTTTTAAATGTGTTCTGGAATTGTACTAGAAGTAAGGGAAGTGTCTGATGACGGAGCTAAGCGAGAAGGATTAAACGTCCTTATATTCTATGTAGTTGAACATCTGTATAATAAATATCTGTAAAATAGTTACGTTTTGCTGCAATGCAATCAAAGTGATTACCAGCACAGAACAATGGTAACTGGTCTTATCGAGGAGGATATCCAGTGGTACAGTGATCTCTCTATGGACTCTATCCCTTGTTTCTTAGAGTTCTTCTTTTAGCAACCATTCCAGCAACGACATCAGAGGTCCCTCTCCAAGCCACAGTCCTACAAATTCTTGATCTGTTATCACAAAGGCCCTACGGTGGCACAGAAACATCAAGTCCATAGCTTGAAGAGATACCTAAGGTAAAATATTACTCTGATAAAAGTAGGAGTCCTCCGTTTAGAACTATACTTGAGTAAGAGTAGAAAAGTATTTGCCTTCAAATGTACTTAAGTATCGAAAATAAAAGTACCAGGATTTATTTATTTATTTATTTTAAAAGTAGGATATTTGACTTTAACACTTCTGTAAAGTTAAGGTACACAAAAACACTTCTTAGTTATGGTAACAAATGAGATTTACTTCATTACAGCAAACCAGAATTGGGACCTTTAACCCCATGGATCAGGCATTGGGTTACAGGGACTGGCACCGGATCAGGGATCCTTTGGGAAACTAAAATAAAATCAAAGTAAATATGTATTGGGAAAACAATGTCAGTCCAAACTGACTAACATCGGTCACTGTAATCACACTTTGAGTGCATGTGTAGTAGCCAACAGAATAATAATAAAAAGATCACAGTATGTTTTATATAAGCTGTAAATAGCTTTTGGTAAAGTAAACTTTTTTACCTTAGAGTTGATTGCTCACCTTTTTCCATTTCAGGCCATTCTGTTCAAAGTATTAGATTAAGCAAGAAAACTATATATATATATATATATATATATATGTATATATATATATATATATATATATATATATATATATATATATATATATATGAGCATGTTTCTAAAACCTTTGACCAGCAAAAAAACAGTTATGTAATACTGTAAAAATAACTTTATTTTTATTTAACTGTTCACATTTTTAGTGACATTACATGAAATAAAATAAGCAGTTCAGTGAAGCCAATCACACATCACTACATACAATTTTGAACAGCAGGATCTTTCACCGGTAATCTAACTCACCCTTTCCCACACTGTACAGGTGTGTGACGTCATAACACAAAACATCAAAGCTCCCTTACACCTCACCTTTATTTTGAAGAATATTAACATATAGGCTAATAATGCTGTCAGTTTGGCGGTGGAAAACGAGCGGCTCTCTTGTGGGAACCAAACCGGTGAAAAGCAGTGAAAGCCTCTGTCTGCTCACCCAGACAGCCACTGAGGAGCCGATGCAGGTTTAGAGAATATGCAAAACAGAACGAAAAGTTCAAATAAGCCAGGCCTTTGAACTGGTTTTTACTACGTACGTGTTCTGAACCCTTCGCCTTTCACTACGTTATTAACTGTACATGGTCTGTAAGGGAAAATGTGCAGAGCGTGTGGGTGTTCGGCCGTGCTCAGAACAGTCAGATGTGTGGGCAAAGTGTAACTGCTATAGATAGAAGTATTGTGATAGATATCTGTCATGCACTTGTAACGCAATATAAGCTCTTTCTAAAGCGTTTATGAAGGTATTTTTCACGTTTTCTGCTTTTATTGTGCATATTTTTTTGTCTTGCCTTTGTGATGACCTGTATTCACTCTGAATCAATTTGTAGCTGAACAGAACATCACACAAGAGTAGGGGGAGCGGCTTTATTGTAGTTAATACATTTTAACATATACATAACCTGTTTGTTTAATAGATTTATGCTATTTTGTAAGTTATTTTTTATTCATTTTACTTTAGAGCTATTTTTAATCTAGCTTTTATATATTTAAGTTTTAGTACTTTAGTTTGGTTGAAAAATTTTATATATATATATATTCTCTGAATTATTATTATTGATTATTGAAAACCCTAAATTAAATCTTTAAATATTGAATCTAACTCTACAATTTCTTAAAAGGTTTTCTTGATGCCACATTAGAGTTCAATAACTGCCAGGATGCCATGCCACCAAAAATTACCTGCTGAGGGCATGAGAAGCTAGAGACTTTGTTTACTAAATGATTTTATATAATAACATCTTTCATTTGTAGTCTATAATATTTTTATATTATTTTATTAATTATGTTTTTAAACTATTTTCTCTATTGTAATTAATTTATTTTGCTTCTGTTTATTAAAGATATTATTATACACTTGTTATGTGGGTAGTTTGTGGGGTGACACAGTGGCACGAGCGGTTAGTGCGATCACCTCACAGCTCCAGGGATCCCTGGTTCTAGTCAAAACAACTATTAATAAAACACTATCATTTCTATGGAGAACTCCTACTTATTACAGTGGTGCTTGAAGGTTTGTGAACCCTTTAGTATTCTGCATAAATATGACCTAAAACATCATCAGATTTTCACACAAGTCCTAAAAGTAGATAAAGAGAACCCAGTTAAACAAATGAGACAAAAATATTATACTTGGTCATTTATTTATTGAGGAAAATTATCCAATATTACATATTAGGAGTGGCAAAAGTATGTGAACCTCTAGGATTAGCAGTTAGTTTGAAAGTGAAATTAGAGTCAGGTGTTTTTCTATCAATGGGATGCCCAATCAGGTGTGAGTGGGGCACCCTGTCTTATTTAAAGAACAGGGATCTATCAAAGTCTGCTCTTCACAACACATGTTTGTGGAAGTGTATCATGGCACGAACAAAGGAGATTTCTGAGGAGCTCAGAAAAAGAGTTGTTGATGCTCATCAGGCTGGAAAAGGTTACAAAACCATCTCTAAAGAGTTTGGACTCCACCAATCCACAGTCAGACAGATTGTGTACAAATGGAGGGAAATTCAAGACCATTGTTACCCTCCCCAGGAGTGGTCGACCAACAAAGATCACTCCAAGAGCAAGGCTTGTAATAGTTGGCGAGGTCACAAAGGAGCCCAGGGTAACTTCTAAGCAACTGAAGGCCTCTCTCACATTGGCTAATGTTAATGTTCATGAGTCCACCATCAGAAGAACACTGAACAACAATGGTGTGCATGGCAGGGCTGCAAGGAGAAAGCCACTGCTCTCCAAAAAGAACATTGCTGCTCGTCTGCAGTTTGCTAAAGATCACGTGGACGAGCCAGAAAGGCTATTGGAAGAATGTTTTGTGGACGGATGAGACCAAATAGAACTTTTTGGTTTAAAAGAACAGCGTTATGTTTGGATAAAGGAAAAACACTGCATTCCAGCATAAGAACCTTATCCCATCTGTAAAACATGGTGGTGGTAGTATCATGGTTTGGGCCTGTTTTGCTGCATCTGGGCAGGATGGCTTGCCATCACTGATGGAACAATGAATTCTGAATGATATCAGAGAATTCTAAAGGAAAATTTCTGTTCTGTACGGAGGAATGAGCTAAAATTCCTCCAAGCCGGTGTGCAGGACTGATCAACAGCTACAGGAAACGTTTAGCTGCAGTTATTGCTGCACAGGGGGGTCACACCAGATACTGAAAGCAAAGGCTCACATACTTTTGCCACTCACTAATATGTAATATTGGATCATTTTCCTCAATCAATAAATGACCAAGTATATTATTTTTGTCTCATTTGTGTAACTGGGTTCTTTTTATCTACTTTTAGAACTTGTGTGAAAATCTGATGATGTTTTAGGTCCTATTTATGCAGAAATATAGAAAAATCTTAAGGGTTCACAAACTTTCAAGCAGCACTGTACGTCTGAAGAGAGGCACAGTGAGAGCTGGAGAGCCTTATCAAATACAGGTCATTACTGAACACAGGCCAGTCACTACCAGCTGTGTACGGCGAGCCTTGAAATGTTTAGCTATGTAGCAAAAGGAAGTGGAACGGTGAAGCTTTGTTTACACCAGTCACGAATCACAGGAACCACAAAAACTGAAGCACGATTCACTTTGTCCGTGCTGGTTCGATGACACAGTCCTGTGAGCTCAGCTGAAATGTTACAGTGGTCACGCTTAGATGGCATGATTTTATGATTAAATCATGTATGTGTATGTAAGTATTTAAAAATAATGGAATAAAAAGTAATGCAGGTGTATGCTTCTTTATTTTGCAGTGTAATCTTTAAAGTGGAAAAGTGTGTGTGTGTGTGTGTGTTATATATATATATATATATATATATATATATATATATATATATATATATATATATATATATATATATATATATAGAATCCAGGGGTGTCATAAGTCCCTCTTTACTAGGGCAGGCGCTCCAGTACAGTGTTGCAGTGCCCCACTAAAATTACAGGAATAAAAAGTCAATTTAATTCTGGACAGATGAGCAGAGCTACAGGACACGGCGTGCAAGTTCAATACAGCCACTACATTTCCCATAATGCCCCAGAATCTTTGGAAAAGCTTGAGTGTTAGTTCGTGGCTCTATGTTAAGTTAATGCAATTACTACAAATTATTTAGTGTTCATTTGTTCTCCGTTTCTCCTCCATGCCAGAGTAACATCCATTTAGTGTTAAATCCCTTCATCTATCCGAGTTGAACAGGCTTATGTGATGCACAGTTGTGCCCCTTTAACTCTTATGACGAGTACTTATGCCCGGGCATAATCTCTGTTCGCTCTCAATCTCTGTTCTACAGTGATTAGTACGCTCTCACGTCATCGTCTCTGGATAACGCTTTCAAAGTGACATTTTCCAGGAGACTTCTTGCATCGTGACATTTTACAAAACTGGGCTTACTAAGAATAAAACCTTCACTATAGACGTACACTGACATCATCGCGAGGAATCATCTTACTCATGACTGATTACGACGTCTGGAGTTCGCTAGCTCTTTGAGCGGCGTCTTCTGATTCTTCTGCATGATCTGTTTTTTTTTATTGATTAATTGATGTACTTGTGGAGAGAATCAGCGAGTCCGATCTGATATAACGATATCAGTCTAGCTCTCATCTTAAGGAATGATTCTGTATCCTTTATTCTTGGTACTGATAATAATAGTCTAATAACAATTCTTTGACTGAATCATAGCCTTTCTTCAGAACTTGGGTCAAACCACAAGCATTTTAATTTATAACCATGAATGGTTGAGTCACTGATACCAGAAACCAGAAAGTTGTTCCATAAAGCAAGCTGGTTAATTTCAACAAAAAAGCTCGTCCCTCTCCAGTGCAGTCAAAGCGCAGTTAGTAGTTATGAAAGGTTGATTGATAAATAAGACGATCAATACAGTACGATCATTGCTGCAACATTTGGCTGGTGTATCCTTCGTTTATTGTTAGACTACATGCACTGCTCAAAAAAAGACAGGAACACTCTTTAATCAGATTATAGCATCAACTCAGTTCAACTGCTGGGATATTGATCTGGTCAGTTAAGTTACAGTCGGGGTTGTAAATCAGTTCAGCTGCTTTGGTGTTAATGAAATTACCAGCATGTGCACCAGAGGAGCAACAATGAGACGACTCCCCTCCCGTCCTGAATTACATGCTTTGTATCAGGATCATCCTGCATAGTTCCCCTCTGACCCTTTTCTCTTTCCACTGCTTGGCTTTATTTAAACCCTCCTGTTGTCCTTCCCTGTTCCCATACACACAGCATCAAGACATCCATGATCTGAGACGTCTATTAACGTTGTGTACAAAGAAATCACACAGCCTGCATTTCATCCTCCACTGCTTTCTGTTAAACCACCGGTGGAGCCTGTGCTCTTTAGCTCTCTTACACACACACTTCCACACACACACACACACACACATTACAAGTTCACACTCTCTCTTGGCGTTTTCGTTGAAGTGTGACAGACAGCACTTGGCAATTGACACGCACACTTGATATTATCTGACTGGGGGAAAGATTCAAGGCCCTGACTGATGAGGGCATGTCACTCATGCACTGTTTATCTATGCCGACGGGAAGCACAGCGAAATAAAGAGAGCTTTCTTTCCTGTGCGCTATATATCATCCCATTGACTAAAAGCACACTTTGTGTATTAGTAGGGCGAGAGAGAGCGAGAGAGAGAGCCTGGAGTTTTGTTAAATGTAGCATGTCACATCAGGTTTAAGTGAAAACTAATCCAGCCGGTGGTTCTTACCCAACGTTTCAGCCCGGAGCGTTATTCATCTGATAACACGAGGACTTCGAAATGGTTTCTGTCTTGGAAATGGGATTGGAATTGGCAACTTAAAATGTAATCAGAAGCAAATCGTGTACAGTCATGTTTCTGTGTTGTTTCGTACTTATCTTATAAAGGGTTATGTCTATTAAACCATGCAGAAAAAAGGACAAATACTTACAGGCTGCATAGCTCCAGGGGCTGGATTACTCCCTCCGATTCATAGCTCAGTGAAATTTGGCATGTTCATCTTCACTGCGTCCATGTCAAACCTTCCAAAAAAAGGTGCCAGTGTTTGTTGGAATTGGATTGGTGCGCCCCTGCCCCGAGGTATGAGTAAGTGATTGCTCAATGCCCTCTGATGGATCCTTCAGGGTGTGGGGCACACAGTGTTCCAGGCACAGACTCTGATCAGGATAAACTCCAGGTCAGTGAACGAATGACTGAATATGAATACAACGTGGAATTCTTTGAAGTGTGCGACGTCCTAAAAGCACTTCAGATCCCCGAAACAGTCATAGACCAGAGTTCAACTGGTTCTGACTTTGACTTTCATTAGTGAGGTTATGCCAAGAAGCCTCAACCATTATTACAGGGCAGGATGGACCTGTGCTTTCGTTTTTATTTGTTCACGCCAAATTCTGACCTGACCCTCCGGACGTCGCAGCAGAATTCAAGACTCATCGGACCAGGTGACGTTTCTCCTCTTTGGACCACTCCTCTTTTGTGATGTGATGCGTTTGGGATTGGAAGGCTTCTTTGCCATCCCTGTGGTCGTTAGTTTTCTCCACAGATTCTCGATGGGGATTCAGATCTGGGCCACTTTGGCTTTAGGTTTCGGAGCATTGTCTTATTGGAATGTCAAATGCTGCAAAGTTTTTCCGGTTGTTTTCCTCCAGAATCTTAATGCAGTCCTCTTTGTCTCAGTTGACAAGGTTGCATGACCCTTTAGCTGAAGAGGAGCAACTCCAGTTAGGTGTAGCTTCCAGTTGTTTTTTTAGTTTAAAGATTTTTTAGTGAAAAGACACAAGGATTGTTATGTCATACTAAACTATGTAAATAGCCCTGTGGTTAGGGGGAAATGGCTTCCTATATGATATGTAGTCCACAATAAAGGATGTAAACACCATTAATCCAAAAGACACATGGGTGAGTTTATCCCTACTGTTCTCATCCCATATATCTACAGATCCGTATGAAGTACTTGTTTTCGAGCAATCGTATTGTTTTTATTCTCATCTGCTCCACCCACCCAAACCCAAACAGACCATAAGAGTAAATAAGCTGCTGTATCCATCCCGTGGCTCTTTGTTGCAGAGATCTCCTCCTGTCTGCCTCATTGAACTTGAACACAGATTGTGCCGGAGACGCTCTAGCCCAGGCGCCTGCCTATATTTATCTTGTCCTCAGGTCTGAGCTAAAAAGGCTAAGCCTGTCCCGCTCGAGTGAACACAGTCCGAGGCAAGCTGTCTAGTAAAAAGGTTAAAGGTTAAAGCTTTAGCTTTACATAGATCCCTGTTTTATTGTACTTCAGTAAGTTTGTACCAAAGCCATGTTGTGTTTCACTCAGTTCGGAGGAGCAGAGTTTGGGAAAGTCTTTTTTCTGAACCACAAATACAGTGGGGCGAAAAAGTATTTGGTCAGCCACTGATTGTGCAAGTTCTCCTACTTAGAAAGACGAGAGAGGTCTGTAATTTTTATCGTAGCTACACTTCAACTATGAGAGACAAAATGAGAAAAAAAATCCAGGAAATCACATTGTAGGATTTTTAAAGGATTTACTTGTAAAATGTGGTGGAAAATAAGTATTTGGTCAATAACAAAAGTTCAACTCAATACTTTGTAACATAACCTTTGCTGGCAATGACAGAGGTCAAACGTTTCCTGTAAGTCTTCACCAGGTTGGCACACAATGTAGCTGGTATTTGGCCCATTCCTCCATGCAGATCTCCTCTAGAGCAGTGATGTTTTGGGGCAACACGGACTTTCAACTCCCTCCACATATTTTCTATGGGGCTGAGGTCTGGAGACTGGCTAGGCCACTCCTGGACCTTGAAATTCTTTTTATGAGCCACTCCTTTGTTGCCCGAGCGGTGTGTTTGGGATCATTGTTATGCTGGAAGACCCAGCCACGTTCCATCTTCAATGCTCTTCCCTTACCATGGATCAGTCGTCCTGTCCCCTCTGCAGAAAACAGCCCCAAAAGCATGATGTTTCACCCCCATGCTTCACAGTAGGTATGGTGTTCTTGGGTGCAACTCAGCATTCTACTTCCTTCAACCACAGCGGTTGAGTTTCTACCAAAAAGTTCTATTTTGGTTTCATCTGACCACATGATATTCTCCCAATCCTCTTCTGGATCATCCATATGCTCTCTGGCAAACTTCAGACGGGCCTGGACATGTACTGGCTTAAGCAGGGGGGCACGGCTGGCACTGCAGGATCTGAGTCCCTCTCGGCGTAGTGTGTTTACTGATGGTAGCCTTTGTTACTTTGGTCCCAGCTCTCTGCAGGTCATTCATCAGGTCCCTCCGTGTAGTTCTGGGATTTTTGCTCACCGTTCTCATGATCACTTTGACCCCACGGGATGAGATCTTGCGTGGAGCCCCAGATCGAGGGAGATTATCAATGGCTTTGTATGTCTTCCATTTTCTTACAATTGCTCCCACAGTTGATTTATTCACACCAACCTGCTTGCCTATTGTAGATTCACTCTTCCCAGCCTGGTGCAGGTCTACAATTTTTCTTCCTGGTGTCCTTCGACAGCTCTTTGCTCTTGGCCATGGTTGAGTTTGGAGTCTGACTGTTTGAGGCTGTGGACAGGTGTCTTTTTATACAGATAACGAGGTCAAACAGGTGCCATTAACACAGGTAACGAGTGGAGGACAGAAGAGCTTCTTAAAGAAGAAGTTACAGGTCTGTGATCTTGCTTGTTTGTGGGTGACCAAATACTTATTTTCCACCATGATTTACAATTAAATTCTTTAAAAATCCTACAATGTGATTTCCTGGATTTTTTTTCTCATTTTGTCTCTCATAGTTGAAGTGTAGCTATGATAAAAATTACAGACCTCTCTCATCTTTCTAAGGAGGAGAACTTGCACAATCAGTGGCTGACTAAATACTTTTTGCCTCATTGTAGCGTTCTCACACAGTGGCTATAAAGACATAAATCATTGAGCACTGAAGCTCATATTTGAACCACTGAACCAAACTGTTTGGTTAAACTCGATTCATTCCAGTCGAACTCGATTCGTGATTCACGATTCACAGTAATTCAGCAATTCAGATTCACAATAGCTCTCTCAGTGCAGATCTGAGCTGTGTTTTCTCATGTTTTTCTTTATTTTTCTTTAATTTTATCCATGGGTCCTAAAATGGTTAATAGCCAACTGAAAGGAAAGCAGGCTGCAGTTAGCATTAGAAGCAGTAGAGGAATTGTTCTGCTTTTGCTTTTCATTACTGTTCTGTACAATACAGCTCCATTAATGCACATAATGCCTTACACAGTGTGGATGCTCTGGCGGTCTGGAGCCGATTCATTCTATTTACATCCCTTATGGGAAAGATTTGCTCGGTACTCGTCGTTTTCGGATGCCAAAACCCTTATTTGTCCGAGGTAAAACTGTGTAAGTATACACTCTTTACGTTGGTGTATGACCTTTAAAGACCTTTGAAAAATGAGCTATTTCCATAGGAACAAAGTGTTGCGTTATAAAGAGTGTAATATCAACAAAGAATAAACTTGGCTTAAGAGGTCAAATGTCACTATTTGACTGATGACTCAGTGAATACCAGCACGGCCCACTGCAGGTACAGTTCCTGCGGTACTCGGCTGTAAGTGCTGTGTGCATGCGTGGGTGCAGTGACTGTAAATGGTGACACATTCGAAAATGAAATGCACACACGAACAGCACCCGGAACGAGCTCCGAGAAGAGAAAACACGGGGTCTTGTTACAATGGTTATTTATTAAATTTAAATCATCTGTAGCACACTTTAAAAAGTACACAATTCCATCGGTTGCCACCGCTTGCCTCTATGTGTTACAAAGGCTGAAAATAACGATAGAAAATAAACCAGAGACAGAATCCTAATAACCTGGCTCCGATGGCCACCCAGCTTCCCTTTTCGCCGAAGGAAGCAACTCCGGATCAATACAGAATGAATACAGATTATTACATGAACTTAAATAAAATGTGTAGACACCTTTAATCTCCCCGGTTAATTTGCGTATTAAAGCTGGTGGTGCCTTCTAGCACTGACAGGGTAATTTTTTTTTTCATATTTACACCATGTCCTCAATTAGTAGTGTTGAACCCATTAGTAAAGGCCTTACAGGGGTACAGAAAACCAGTGGGTGAACAGAGATATGGCAAATCAATTCCTAAATGAACTTATTATTTGATTGTGTTGTTTATTAGCATTCGTTCTTTTCTCACACATGCCACTTTGATTGCAAAATTACCTGAACAAACTGCTAGAGTATCAGCATGCATAGCTGCATCGCATTTACATTGTATTTACATTCATGGAGCTACTAGTCTGAAATGGAGAGGTCGCTCAGGGGCATGCATGGCGAAAACAAAGATGGAGTCCTTTAAAAAGAGGACGTACAGGACTAACAGGCTAATTCTTTGCAGCTTCGAATCCTGGGGATCTTATAGCTGGGTTGGGCATGACAAGATTGTCTACATAATATAGTATACCTCCAAAAGTATGTAGACACCGCTTCTAATTGATGACTAATTTATGATTTCTGTCATTTTAACTCCACAGACATGAGAGATGAGAAGTCTCTCACAGTCACGTTCCGAAATCTGGTGGAAATCCCGACTGTGGCGCAGCAGCAAAGGTGGAACAGACTACTGCAGTTTCATGCTTTTTATTTTAAAACCTGAAACGCCCACATAGCATTCTGGGAGGCATGTAGGGTGCTCTCGCAGCATCATCAGCTATCTTTGGAATGTGCTCGAAATAGCAAGCGATGCGTAACACGCTTACTAAAGTGTGTAGGGTGAGAACAATGGGATATTTTCAGGATGCCAAATAAATGCACTTTATGTTAAAAAATGTAGAAAACAGGGGTCATGAAGCAACTGTAAAATCCAAGGTAAAAAGCCCCACAAAGGCATTTTAGAGAGGATTGATCTGCTTTAGAAAGTACCAATCTCATAATGCATTGCTCTCTGGTAGTCACTGATGCTAATACACAAAATGTCATGTTCTGCTATTTTAATCATGTTTATTTGGGAAGGTTTGGAAGTAGGTTGCCAGGTCTTTCTTCTTCACAGTCACCAAGGCATGATTCTCTGACCACGTTGAGGATTTGTCTAGCCTTGGTTCCATTTACATTTACATTTATGTCATTTAGCAGACGCCCTTATTCATACAGTCTTACAATCCACGCAATTCTGGGTTAAGGGTCTTGCTCAAGGACCCAACAGTGTCAGCTTGGCTGAGGTGGGATTTTGAACCCTGGACCTTTTGGTCCACCGTTCAGTACCTTAACCGCTAGGCTTCCACAGTCCACAACCGAAGCCAGACCCTCAGGTACTGGTCATTAAGCACGGCTGTTGTGTTGCCATGTCCAGTGTTTTCCAGTAGTAGGAAGATCATAAAATATTACTCCTATACGATAAAGATCTGGATTATGGATTAAGTGCATGCGTTAAGATTATGATTGCAACTGAAGATGTTATAATGGAAGACATTATCGCAAACGCTTGTTTTTTACAGATTGCTGCCTGTTGTTTCCAGTCAAATATGTACCATTTTTTGAGACCTGACAGGAAAGAAAAGGGACACCGAAAGAGAGATAAAGATCTCTATTGCTTTTCGCTTTCTTGTCTTTGTCGCTTTAAATTTTCCACCATCCGTGTAACAACAGCTAAGGAAACGAATCAGTTCTGTAGTTAGACCTGGTTGTGAAGAAACCCCTTTATGTGGAAGACGTTCATATTGAGACCCTTTTCATTGTGATTACTCAAAATAAAATCCAGTACCCCTTTGCACCGTGCACTTGGAAGACTCGGATTGGAAAACTCCTCCAAATATATTTATCTTGCACGACAAATATAAGGACTGCAGTAAATACAGTTATATTGCTCGTCTCTAATAAAGCTGTGCGATGAACGTGCATGTACCATAAAACACCATGAAGCTGAACCAAAACATGCAGGCATGTGTTTTATTCCCTGTTATTATTCGCTTTAAAAGAATATGTGCGTAAGGCAGGCATGTTAATGCGTTATCCCGTACAGCTTATCCGTGACCGGGGTCACGCCGGCCAAGCGGTAGGGGGCTAATCTTCAAGGCAATATGACACAAAGGCAGTCTTTCCAGCTTACATCCCCCTGAGGACGCATCCCCGAGCCTAAGCCTCATCAAAAACCAGGCTGCAGACCCTTGTGTGATATAAAACAGACATTTAACAGTGATATTGAAATAAAGGGAAAACACTAATTAACCCTCGGCTGAAGGAGCAGTTCCCTCAAGGGCTGGCTTTACAACACAAGCAATACTTTTTAATTGTGCTCGAGTGCAAGCGCTTCTCCAAAATGAAAATTACCCCTTGGCCTGTTTTTTTTTCTGGGTCTTAAAAAAAGGTGGATTTTTAATGCCTGGCTTTCACCTAAACGGTGTCGAAAAATGTTGTCTAAGAAAACATCTAATAGCCTCCTGCTGCACTGCATGCTCAGGAAATAAGATCAGTTTTTGAACAGAACTGTTTCACGGCTCTAACGTGAACGAGATTACCGCCGCCCTCCCTTTGGGGGGTATCTGATGGCCACCTGCCGAGCTTCTCGTCTGGGCCTCCACCATGAGTAAATCTGCTGTTGCAGCTTTGAGGCATCTTTGCAAAAGACACCGCCGTTCTGGATTCTGGATTTCTGGAGCTGCTGGATTTGTTCCAGGTGGCTTTTGTTTTGGGAAGCGTTACTCATCTCGACTGGCTGGGCAGAACGTGAATGCCCTTATAAGCTTCCGAATCCAAACATTCGGCTCACTGGACAAACGTACTTATCACGGCTGGATGCACTGATCTGGTCTGAGCCATTTGCAAGGTGAGCTGCTGAGCACGGTCGTACAACAAACCCATTTTCCTTGGAGAGAGAGAAGATATGGCCTTACACCATGCATTCATTACACTATAAATCTGTCCTTTTTTTTCGGTGAGCGGGCATCGGCGGCACCAGTGCCTAAATGTTGTCGGTCTCCATGCCACTTCGCCTTTTACCTCAGCTTAGCCTGCCACGTCCAAATTCAGGGTGGCTTGTTCACACCAGTTACTTTTAGCAAGTCTTGTGTGTTCCAGGTTTGACTCTAAAGGCCTTTTCACAGGTTTTTAAAAAAGTTTTGAACAAGAATTAAGCCATCCTTCACACCGAGTCCCAAACTGATGGACAGCGACGCTGCGTAAAATGTTTAATCGGAGCGTGTTTGAATTTCTGCATGGTTAAAATCAGCTGACCAATCAGAGCTCGGTCGCCGGGCAGAACAGCTCATCAAGAGCTTATAGGACGAGTAACAGGCTGCCTCTAAAAACATGGATATTAAAGAAAAGATATGGTGGAATAGAACTGAAAGGCTGGAGAATGATGGAGATAAAGCTCACAGGGACTGGATGGAAGCGTTTGATTATTTATCTAAGTGTTTCTGTTCATGCAAACTATAAAAAGCTTCCTGTACCAATCTTCACAACACATTAAGAGAAGGGAAATTAAAGAAAGCAAAAGCGAACTTGGAGTTTTCAGAGTGTTTAGACAAAAAACTTGGTACGAAGTTTAAAAATCACATCTGAGTGACAAGGCCTTTAGGCATGCAACGTTACCTCCCATGCTCTGGATGTCCTTTAAGAAGGTACCTGTGTTACCCCTGTACGCCTGTGTTTTGACCCTTGCAGTAAACAAGTCTCTATTCAAATACTGAAGACAGGAAGCCCTACACTATATACCCAGTATGCTATAATGACAAAAAAGGGAAAATATTTCGCAACTCGGGCCATGTTGTCCACTCCTCTCTGTCTCCAGAGACACTGTTTGCTCTGCCCAGCCAACCTGTGGTGCATTAGTCACGTATTTCCCTAATTCACAGCTGCCAAAGAGCTCTACAGTAACAAGGTAAAGTGGCGTTTCTATGAAGTCTCCAACGCAGAAGCGAAAACAGAACGTGTGCAATGCGACAGAATGTCAGAAAGTGGCCAGTATTCACGATTCATTGCATATAGTAGAACATAAATGGCTCCTTAGATCACAACTAGATAGAACAGAAAAAAGAAAACAGATTTTTGGGGAAATTCAAGCATCTTTTAACCAATCTTTCCTTAATCCAAATCTTCAGGATTGAACTCAGCTGCCAGAATATTGCTGAGGATATGAAAAATAAAATTGATTTAGGAAAATGAATGAGTAATGTTAAGGCCATTGCACACCGAACGATTGCGATTTGTGCGATTTTCTTGAGATTTGATTTTGGTTTGGAGAAAAAAGCCTCACTGATGAATCAGCTTCGCTTCTGAGCCTCGTGAAGCAGCTCCTTCTCAAACAACCTGCGCTGTGAATTAATGATTACTTACACTATTTGTGTATGATAAAAATAAACTTGGGATTGAGCCAGCTGATGCAGCTCTAAGCAAACCCTAAAGAACAAGCCGGTGTAACAACAGTGTAATAAAAGAAGTACTGTATTCGGATTTATTGTGCAAAGTTGTGCAACGCCAGTGTAAATATCCAATCGCCTTTCGCTTATAGATTTTTCTTTAGGCGGATAAATGTACAGAAATGGCCCTTTAGCTGTCATAAACCTGATGATAAAAACTCTTTTTCCTGTTGAAATGTGGCTGTACACATTAAAACGAGGCTCCTGTTTTGATTACATGTCAATAAATTGAACGTCTGATGACGTGTTTGCTCAGGATGGGAAAAAGAAAGAAAAAAGGTAAAGGTGATAATTCAGTTAATCAGTTGCTTTGAAGAATGGCGGAACAAAACAAACAAAAACAGTTGTATTTTGGTTTATTATGTTTGTCTTATCTGAAGCTGTGGCCACAATTTTGTCAAGGCCCACCCAAAACCAGATTTCTGTCTACAGCGCTGCTTGGAACTAGACTGAGTAAAAAAAGCTGGAATTTGTTCATGCTAAACCAAACTAAAAGACGATAAACCCTCTGTGCTCCTGTGTTGATTCCAAAATCAGACGTACTCCATACTGGTGTTTGCATTTTTCAGTGAGCAGCAAAAATGTCTTTATCACATGAATTTATCACATTTCGAAGCAGGCCTTGCGTCTGGTGTGCATAGTTTGCGCTTTTAGGTGGGTGAACAAATACAATTCGGCAAACCAGCCTATTGCTCATTAACTAGTACTACTTAAGTGAACTCCCAACATACCCATGCTGTGAAGCATCCACAATTTGTCCATGTTTCCCCCAAACTAATCGATGCTCCCCTTCTTCATCGTCACAGATCCACAGGGAATGCTACGTGTCAAAAATATAGTGGTAAGAACAGTGGCTACGTTTTCAGTGCATAACCTGGCTCGTGGTCCGCCATGGAACCGTGGAAGCGTTTTCTACATGACAGCATGCAGATTTCTATTCACACTGAATTTACATTATATACAAACCCCAAACCCCTTAAAACCCCAAAGTGTCCCTTTAGTCATGTCTGCAAATGATCTGTCAGACAGATGTGACCTAGATTCTATAGCTGCAGTGTTGGTAGGGTGACATCTCCAGATGTGCTGTGGGTGAAGAAGATGATCCTTGTTGTCCCGTCATGTTGTGCCTTTGCGGTCCGCAGTCCTTCAGATTGTCCACTGGATAAACGTTCATTCTATAATAATAGCTGGACGTCCTTATAATGAAAGTTATGGTACATCCTTGAGCTCAGAACAGGACATCAGTGAGAGAGTGCTGTACAGGGTTTTACCTGTCCGTCCGGTTTAAGGGCTCAGACATAAAGGGTTGCTGGTTGCACACAAATATTCAGGACAAAAAAATGAGATATTTCAAGACTAAAATCTAGTGAATAGTATGCAAGTCTGTTTTAAAACCCTATGTGGTTTCCTAAAGGAATTTCTCTCCAGATCTTCTCTTAAACCTCTTAAGATGTTTAGCTTATTGCAAATATGAGACTTTAGGAGCTAAAAAGAGAGATACTTTTCTGTTGGGACTATTAATCCATCAGGTTTGAAGGCTCAGCTACCGAGCTACTTTGTCCATGCTGGTCTACGTATACAGGAGGAAGACTGTCGTATCGACACTATTGGATGAGCCGAAGCTTGCTTAAATTAGACCCCAAAATAAACCAGTACCGGTGGTAATTACAACGATATATACAGCGTGTCACTCAAAGGTGAGTCTTTTGGAAGTCACGCAGACGTCCCTCAAAGAAACAGCAATAACATGCATTGATGTTTTTTCACCTGAAGAGAAAGTTCAGCGTTCGAGTCTCGTGGGTTTCAAGTTCTCCAAGTTCTTAGAAAAAAGGAAGCTGTAGGTATAATGCTGGAGGAGGCTGAAGGAGGCTGGAAGGCATCAAAGATGGCGAAGGGGGGGCGAAGGAAGGCCATCTACACAGAGCAGTTGTGCTTTACGGGAAGCGCTGGGCCATTAGTCAGCTCCGAGCATGATATCTGCAGAAGACAGAAGTCAGACAGGTGAAAAGATGGCAACGAGAAGAAAAGAAGAGTGGGTAGAGACATTTAAGAGGCATGACTCAGTCCGGCATTCATCAGGCCACCTCTGTGAAGGAAACGGTTTTGCATGTGAGGGACTTTCTCAGGCTTTCAAGGTCTCAATATGTAAAGAGTGACTCGCCCCTGTTCGGTGGGTGGTTTCCCACTTTCCCATGCCCCGAAGAGATGACCACCCCGTTAGTGCGTTCGAACCGTCGCCTGCACCCAGATGAGAAGTGACAGAAGGTCCTGCCATAATCAAAGAACTTTCACTAGTTGAATCATCCCCCCCCAAAAGTCAGATCACACCCACTGACGAAAAGGGCACCGAAAGAACAAGACGTCCTGTGAAATTCAGTGATTTGACGCAAACACGGTTAGTGACACTCTGACGGCGTAGTCATGCTTAGATAGAATTCAGAACTTTCTGTCTTGTCAAGTAACGTGGGTAAGATTGTCATGGAATGTGTCTAGTGGAAAACTACTTATTTCTATCTTTATTTACATTACATTTCTCCTTATTTTTCTATGCCTTGGTTTTGCTAATTCAGCTCTGCAGACGATGCATGTTGTGCTAGATTTGTCTGAGAGTTAGAACTTAAAAACACTTAATATAGCATTGCGATGGATTGCTTGATTCCACGTCTCCTAGTTGACACTACAATATTTTTCCATGTAAAGAGCAAATCGTCATATGATTGGGCAATATAAGCTTCAACAGAATCCATTTATTAGTTGTTAATAAAAGGACTCTTTTTGGAGGAACATTACGTTCCTGTATGTTTCTTGCGATTTCTCTGACATGAGGCTGTCGAGGCACTGCGTTCAAACCACAAAAACACACCAGTGGTTTCTAGAACGATGCTTGTTAATGCAAAACATTTATCGTCAGGTATTCTCATTAAAAAGCAAGTGCAAGTTGCTTTCTCGTTTTATGTTTTCACAGCAATTAGGCTTAGGGTTAAAGCAAAATAAGGTGGTGCCCAAAAGTGTTTCCTATCTCCATCAGTTCTGTTATGTGTGGGCTCATAGAGCCTCATAGTGTGTGTAGAATGTACAGAATGGCGATTTAGGGAGTATTCTGGACACAGCCCATAGTTATGGCTACCCCAATATGGTCAAGCAACCAACATATGATTAACAGCATTACAATAATCATGCTCATGCATTACCATATATCCATATGAACACAATGTGAATCAGTAAATAAAAGGAAAAGCAGATCTAATGATTACAGGTTTAAAATATCAGGACACAAATATGCTGGATGGCCAAAAGGTTCAGCGACAGTCCATTCAAGCCAACACAGTCTTATGCAAAAGCTTGGGCGCACCTAGACACATTCTAGTCTTAAAATGTATGTATTAAACCCTTATCATATATTAAGTACTGAAGCATGTGGTTTGGAACACAGCCGGAGATGCTGCATACTGAATATGAGCTAAAATCCTCTAAATAGTTAAACAAATGCTTGTCTCCTATCGATGGCTTGTATTCTGTGTTTGATCTGTCAGCATATCATTCTCATGGAAATCAATAGCGACGCTGCATGCACCGGAGCCCATACGCTTCCATCCAACCTCAGCATAGGGCTCTCTGATTTTCCTCTAGGAGCTCGTTTAAGCCTGCCCTTCATCATGTGGAAACAGTTGAGCTTTTACCAGCGCTGTTGTAATGGACGTGGTTCCTTGCTATTTTGCGGAATTTAATCACTTACACTTGCCCCTGTTACAGAAATGAAAACCGTGTGTTTCACTTCCTCCTGAGGCTGATAAACAAGTGAAGACAGGATGAGAGCTGGTGAGCCAAGTCAGTAACTCTGCTGCCAGGCATCACGTTAAATAAAATAGAAAATAAATAAAATGTTTATCAGTAGCTCATAATACCATAGGTGCAGTATATACTAGAGTGTAAGTGTGACTTGAAGTGTAGTTTGTTAGCTTTATGTATTGTTTATTTATTAATATATTTATTCCTATTTGGCTTTAAACCTTTTAATGCTGGAGGATCATCCCCTGGTGCCGCAACAGTGACCCCTAGGCATTCCTTAATTATAGTCAATATAATACATACAATTTAATAAAAGTATATTTAATATTAATAAATATTTGCTATAATGTTTGATATGTTTTAAATATAAATATTAAAATTGAAATTAATTAATGCAATTAATAAAATATGATAATATTAAAATAAAATATAATAAAGTAATTTATAATAATACTTGCTAACAATTAATATAATAAACCCCTACTAAAGCCAGGAAACCCTACTACCCTCAGCATGATGGGCGCGGGCAAAACAAACATTCAAATAAAGATCAATTAATTCATCAATTATAATTAATATAATACTTGGAATTTAATAAAATTATAATTAATATTACATTTTCATTATATTTTATTATTTTATTATTATTATACATATATATGTCTGTGTGTGTGTACATGTTAAATATAAATATTGAACTTAAAATATTAAGTATTAAAGTATTAAAATATTGAAATAAAATATAAATAATTATTTAGAATAATAATTGTTAATAATGAATAAAAAATACATAAATAAATAAAATAATACATATACCCATACTTCTGTGTTGAATTTAGAGCATTTGTTTCAGTTATTTATGTTCACTGATTTTGTTTGTTGTTTGTTTTTTAGTAACTTTTTAACTAATAATCCTGATAGCAGTGAAGATGCAGAAATATGCAGCCAGTAGTACAAAACCTTAGAAAATAATTTTTATTTATTATTATTATGATTACATTTATGAGGCACAAGTCAGGGGTTTGGCAGCACACACTCCTTTCCTGGGCGAGTGGCTAACGGCGGGGGTCTGGTGAAATGCACATGAGGGGGTTTGTTTGCTGAATGTGGTCTCCTTGGTTTTAATGCTGTACCCCACAGGTCGAACCAAGCAGCCGCAGGTGGATGATTCATGCACTGCTGTACGGCTTTGCTCGTGGGTGGGCCATTAGGAGAGGAGACTGTACTGCACCGGTGCTTGACGTGTCCAATTACCGCTACTTAAGGACGACTTGGCTAAATGAAAATCTTCGGAATCAATCAGGAGACACTCCCACCCAGCGCCCCACACACTGGCTGGATAATATAGGCTGCCTCATTAAAGCAGCCCTATAGCTCAGTAAGTCAGGTCTGCCATATGTGGCTAATACATCAGCTCCTCTGATGATGGGAGAAGCCTGCTCGCTGCTGATAGTGGGAATTTACATGCCGGATGCATGTGTGTGTGTGTGTGTGTGTGTGTGTGTGTGTGTGTGTGTGTGTAGGTACACAGCATTCCTATCACTGACTACACACAGCATACATGCTCACAGTCAGTGCTGGACTTTGAATGCATTTTTAAAATCTATTTGATTATATTTTGCACTAAACAAAGGTAGAAGCAAACAATGCCAATTAAGCAGGTCATTTTACACAACATATTTAAATATGTAATGCACTGAATCAAAAAATATTTTTTGATACTATCTTGCATTCCAGGGCCTTGTTCATAGGCCCAGCAGTGGTCCATGGTCCTGTACCCACATGTGGCCGAAAGTATTGGGACACAAAACACGTGGACAAAAGTATTGGGACACAAAAAAACATTTCGCCAGAAATATTGGGACACAAAATGTATTTGGCCAATAGTATTGGGACACAAAACACATTTGGCCAAAAGTATTGGGCCACAAAATGAGCTCCACTACATTTAGGAAAAGTATAAAAAAGTATAAAATCACAATAAAAAGCTGACTGTACTGTTACTACATGTGATTCTTATACAAATGTATTTCAGTATTTCTACGAACAAAGTGTATAAGATTTAGGGTTATAAATCTAAAAATAAGCATAAGAGAAAGTAAGAGTTTGATGGAAAAGTGCGTGCTCTCAACCTTAATAACACATTCATTACACTCACTGTCACTTTTCACATTTCAAAGAAAATGTTTACCAAAAGCCCCTTATGCATGTCATTGTGGGCTCACATACCACAGGTGAAGTGTGTGTTTGTAGTGAGTGTGTGAGACTGTGGTGGGATTGGTGCAACACCTAGGTGGGTTACCACACAGTAGCTGTTTGCCTACATGTTAGGGCCATTTACATAATCTATAATCACACACTGTGGTATGCTGTGTATTACTGGAGGTGATCCTATTTATCAGTTTTAATAGATTTAAGTTTAAAAATTAAAAAAATATCAAACCACATGTGGCCAAAAGTATTGGGACACAAACCCACATGTGGCCAAAATATTGTGACACAAACCGCATGTGACCAAAAGTTTTGGGACACAAAACGCATTTAGCCAAAAGTATTGGGACACAAACTACATGTGGCCAAAAGTACTGAGATACAAACCACGTGACCAAAAGTATTGGGACACAAAACGCATTTGGCCAAAAGTATTGGGACACAAACCACGTGATCAAAAGTATTGAGATACAAACCACATGTGACCAAAAGTATTGGGAGACAAAATGCGTTTGGCCAAAAGTATTGGGACACAAACCACGTGACCAAAAGTATTGGGACACAAAACGCATTTGGCCAAAAGTATTGGGACACAAACCCACATTTCAAGCACTTTAGTAGTTCCTTCTGGAAATGCAAATCTAGTTTTAAAATACTATTATGTGTGGCCATTATTTGTCCGGGACAAGGTAAGCATCTAAATTGACCAAACTTTAAACAGTTTAATTATTGAAAATATCATCCTCGTCTTTTTGTCCTTTCTCTTAAGAACCTTCACAAGTTTTCTCTTAAGAAAGCTTTCATGAATCCGGTCCCCGGACTCCAGCTGGCTGAACTGGGCAGGCTCGCACTTAAGCAGAGAAACGTCTGGAACTAAACAAAGCCGTCTTCCGCTGCGACGTCTTCCCAGCACCGAAAAAACAATCCGAGTATTTTGTTTTCATGGTTGTGCATGGTGAGGGTAGAGAGAGGGGGCGGGCGGGCCCTCTGAGGAGCTCCAAACCCAGGTGCAAGCATCTGAGCTTGCTCTCTCATCAATAATTGACGGCGTCAAACCGATTAGAAACAATTTGCTCCCCTGCAACTGAAGTGCTGGAGCAGGCTCGGGGTGCTTAATCATTAATGAGGCAATTAGCTGAAACAGTTACACCTGACCCGAGTCGTTTGCGGAGGGCCCGCTTGTCCGAACGCTCCACCAGAGGACTCTGGGATATTAAATAACACAAGTCCTAGCAGGGTCATCAGTGGAGGAGCGAAGAGATGCCTGACACCTCGACAACAATCGCCTTTTTTCATCCTGCCACATTTTCTGGGGGGAGAAACGAAGCGCCGATCAGAGCGAGTCCATTTCCTGGATGGGGCCACGAAGGGCACGGCATGTGCCAAGGCAGAGACGGCCCATGTGGCGGCACGCAAACATGGCAGGAAAGCAACCAAACAACACGAGCAAAAGTAACAAAGTGAGCTTTCCTGTTTGAGTTCCTCAGCTGATTGAGGGAGAATAAAATGCCCCAGAGAGGCCTTCAAAAACAAGCATTGATTAGCCGTTCTGGAAGGAGTTTATTGTTAATCATTTTTGTTTTACCTTCTCTAGAGGTTCTGGGACTTCAGCAAATAACTTTTATGTGTTCAGGAAACTGTGCAGTGTTTATAATACATACAGCATCATCTATTAAACCTACTGATATCACTGGATTGTTATTTAACCGATTAACACCTACTTGTTATTACGAAGTCACCTTTAACTTTATACTCACAATCGTTATGGACAAAAAAGTCAAGTTTATCAAATGCACTATGCCTTTGTTTCTTATAACTTAGGCTGTAGTGTGTGCATCTTGTGCAACTTTTGTGGGCATGTGATTTATTTATTTGCCACTGACTGGTGTAAAATTATTTTAAAATGGTGATGGAATCCAAAACCAAACTTTATTTCTCTGAAAATAAGATAAAAAATAGTAATTAAATGCCATAATCAAGAAAAAGACGAATTATTTTTGTATATTTGTGTATTTCTATCTATCTATCTATCTATCCAGTACTGTGCAAAAGTCTTAGGCCACCATTACAGTAGATATAGCATTGTTTTAGCAATAGTATAATGACCACAGATAATTATATCTCAGCCTCTTTAGTAAAATGCAGCCAGAAAATACAGGAAACTTCTAAGCAGCCTTAAAAACTTGAAACAAATCTGAAAAAACAGCTTCTATAGGCTACAGCGCTAAGTATTTAGTGTGACCCCCCCTTGCACTCGAGCAAGGCCTCTGGGAGCTTCATCGGGATCCCAGGTCGGCCTACTACAGTCTGAGGAAGCTTGATCAGAAATGTTTTTGGAAGGAGAAGATGTGTTAAAGCTCAAGAAAGGATGAAGATCAGTGGAACAGAGGGCTATGGAGTTGGAATTTTCTGCGTCCAACTGCCGATAATATGTTATAACCGTCTAATGGTGTCCTAAGACTTTTGCACAGGACTGCATAGAGAAAGAGGCGAGATGAATTAGGCTGGAAGCCGCACGCAAGCGGAACTTTCTCATCATTTTAGCAGAACATCATAATATCTGTTAGTATTTGTACAGGAGGCAGTTCGGTGCCCTGCAGGTGTTGCGTTTGCTCGTGCTTCTATCGACATTTTGTGATGATATGGCCGTATGCTCTGCATTTAATGATCGCTAAGCTTTAAGCTTTATGTCAGACAGCGGATCAGAGAGCAGAACGAAACGTCCGCGTGGAAGAGCGTCAGCGCAAAAAGCACCTGTGTGGATTGAGATGAGAAGAGAATTAAAATTGTAAATCGATATTTATTAAGAGCTGCGCCTGAGCGAATTAATAAGGCGGGCAGGAAACGAAAATGCCTTGACGGAGCAGAATCAGAGCGAGCAAAGGGCCGATGGAAATCACTTAATTCTGTTTATTTTGTACAAGTTTCCAAAAATATGTGGACACCCAGTTGCAACCTCTACACACATCTTATACACAGCTTGGCCTTCCAGTTTATCTCAAAGATGTCTGATGGTGTAAAGAAGTTACAGTTGCAGCTCTGTGCATGCAAACCCATAACTTCTTCATTTATTTATGGAGTTTTAGGAGGGTAGGAAGCTGAAAAACCTTTGCAAATGTCATGCAAAAGGCATTCAGTACAAAATAAGGTTTGTCTATAGGGAGGTTCAGTTGCAGGATGCTTCACACCGTGAAGCTTTTAGGAGCAAATTTGACTCAGATAACAGAAGTTAATTAGAAGTGCTGTCTACATACATTTGGCCATATACTGAAAAAAATCACTGCGAGTCCCAGGCACACTCGTACGTATTTGTATTTATTTCACATCTTTCTGTTCCTGTTTGGCTTCAGCGTCGAGCTCAAAGGGGGAAGTATTCAGAGCGATGAGCTGCTGTGAGGAAAAAGCAGTGGCTGACAGTAACGTCACAGAGTCGTTCAGCACCTTCCGAAACAAACCATCAGCTCCGACTCAGGTCACGCAAACCTGGGCCTCTCAACCTGCCCAAAATAACAACTCTGTAATGCGTGTGTGCGTTCTCACACCTCCAACCGCCTCAAACAGGCAGTATCTGTTCTCTCCATCTCTCTGTCACACAGATGCCGAGACACTCCGATGTAACAAACAACTTCAGCACAGAAATATGTAAGCCTAAAACTCCAGGGCTAAAGAAAGAAAGAGAGAAAGAAAGAAACTCCACAGCATCGACGCAGGCCTCTCGCAGCACTCGCTTGGACTCCCAACATTAGTTTTCCTGTTTATGACAGATTTACGTTCATAACATTGGAGGCACTGAAAAATGAGATTATGAGTTATGACGCTGCTTATTAACACTGGCATGATGGTGTATAACTCCAGCGCTCCAGCTCATGGCAATCTCATCCGATGAATGCGTTTCCCGAGGAGACTTACAGCATAAAATCCACTAATCAGCTGAAAAGTTTGGGCTCAAGCCTCATTTGGGCTTCCTTTCAACGTCTCAGAGCATGCTCGACAAACGCCACGCTACAGAAGCAGAAATTTTAGGGGACACTGTGTAACATAGACATACAGAATGCACCTGCCATACGTCAACGCGTCCGCCATATTGGTCCAGGCAAGATCGGCTTATAAACAAAGACAAGTGAACGGAGGAGCTGCGTTATTTTTTTGGTTAATATGCACAATTATTTTTTCAACCGATTTCCACATTCTATATTCAAGAGTTTTTAATCTATGTGCAGCACAAAAAAAGTTTTGTCTCCAGCTACTTCAAATCTCGACAGAAACTCTGGGAAACCTCCCTTTACAATTGAATGGATAAAATATGTCGGTAGAACCAATTGTATCAGTACACCTGTACCAGTACTGTGCAAAAGTCTTAGGCCACCATTAGGTTGTTTTAGCAGTCGTATAATGACCATATATCACTATTTCTCGGTCTCCTTTTCAGAATACAACCAGAAAATACAGAAGTGTGTGGAGCATTAATAACACAGACAGAACAGCTTCTATAGGCTACAGTCGGGAGTATTTAGGGTAGAACCTTGATCAGGAATGCCTTTTGGAAGGGCAGCAGCCACGGAACCTCATTTTCCTAAGCTGAGATGGGGTAAAGCTGACAAAGATCGGAAGGAAGATCAGCGGAAAAGAGGACTACGGAGTGGCGAATCCAAGTTTGAGATTTTTGCATTGCTAAAACAAAGTCTAATGATGGCCTAAGACTTTTGCACATTACTGTACATTACTGGGAGATTAACTTTTGGAGCTCTTTGTTGTAGGTATTTTTAGCATTGAAGGCCATTCTTTTGAATATCAGGTATAGTGTTTAGAAGAAAATAAATATATAGTGCCGTCTATAGTACCTACTGAAACGCTGGACTTGACCTTTACTCTAAATGATTGCTCCTATAATTCACACTAAACGCTTCGCGTGATTCATTATGTAACGATTTTTGCACTCGGTGTGTGGGTGCCTGGTAGGTAACGTGTTGAATGTGCTGTACGATCTGCTGCTGCGTTTAGGGACTGTCCCCTTTCGCTCTACACGGATGTCACACTTCCTGCATGCAAATGAAGCACGGTTCAGCAGCGGCAAAATAGGTCCTGAGCTGAATATGCTGCAAAGTTGAACAAATAACACAGACAGAAAAACTATATTTTCTGTCTGACTCATAAACAAGGTCGACTATGACTAAGGGTGAAGGGATCGCTAGAGAAATTATGCCACAAAAAACAGTGCGGACAAATCTAAGTTACTCATCACTTTTACTCGCGTCAAAACTGCGCCCAGAGAAGCAAACGTCGCTGAGCTGAACTTCAAAATGACCTTTCTGCTGAGCTGCCAGCTGGATCCTGCAGCGCCCTGAATGTGCGTGGGCTTCAGAGGCGTGACAGGCGTGCACGGCGTCGCTTACTGACTCGGTGATCAGCCGGGGGACGCAGCGCCGAACAGCCCCGTGTGGCACCTGCACGCGGTTCGGCCTCTCAAGTGCAGCGTGGTAAATGAGATCCACAGTAACGTGGGTGGTGAGTCAGTGGCAGCTGCAGGGTTGTGCAATGCCAGGGTTAAACAAAACCCAACGCATTTTCACACCTGCACCCATCTGCTAGGCCTGAGTCCAGTTGAGGGGGGCGTGGCTGTCAGGGGGTGAGGGTGAAATCTGGTTTCGGTTTGGGTGACTGATCTTCTTGAAGATCACAAAATATTAAGATGCTACCAAGAGGCCAGAGATTGTTCTGTGCGTGTTACAGCCGCAGACATATATACCTAGCTTCGGCTCATCGCTGCGATAGGTCAGCGAGTCCGCCATATTGGTCCAGGCAAGACTGGCTTGTAAGCAAACACATATGAGCGGAGGAGCTGCGTTTTCTCTGGTTAAGATGCAAAATAACAATGAAAAAAGTCTAGTTACTACGAATCTCGCTAGAGAAGAGTGTGGTTAACGTGATGGAAAAAATTCACTGTTAGAAGAAATTGTAAAAAGTAACTTTTTTGTCATGCATAAACGTGTGAAATGTGTAGAAGGTTTTTTTATGTTCTCAAAAAGCCACCATTATTTGAGCTTTCCTTTTGCTCCAGGTCAGAACTCGGCTCATTCAGTTTGAAATACTGAAAAATAGTATAAATAGTTCTTATTTAAGTTCTTATTATCGACCATCAATGAGAAAAACGTAACAAAATCAATCAAAAGAATCTCTGGCAGTCGGTCTGCTTTCTGTTTTTTTTCTTTTTATAACAGTGAAAGGTTACAGATCAACTCAAAGGTAACAAACATTACAGTACAACAATAAAGCTTATTATTATTAGGCTAGAAGTACCATGAGGAAGTTCAGCATCAATCAGTTCAGAATTAGGCCGAATGTGGACATTCATAACGTTTCTGTTTAATGCAGGGGGACATGCAAAAAAAACCGAAAAGTCTCAGAGTGCAGAGTGGTTACACGCAATAAAGTGTGGTGGAAATTTCCCTAAAATTTGTTTGCGGTAAGAGAAAGGGCTAGCTGGCCTTTTCTTCCCCTATTTGGAAGTATTTTGAGAGCTCTCTGGAAGTTCTCCTTCTCTGTGGCCAATTTCTTAATCGGATCTCTGTATTTTTAGAAGGGTCTAGACATGAGGCGTCCATCCTTACATCCCTTCCACCCATGTCGCAACCAAGCGAAGCCGTTCTGAACGTGTGTCACCTTTTAACGCAGCGCAGGCTTTCAGGCATCCTATATATCATTTCTAAAGCAACTTATCTCGATAATGCTTAGTAACTGTAGTTTATTAGTGCTTAACTGCACATTCCTTCGCCTAGTAATTCTGAAACTGCTCTGTTTTTTGTTGCACCAGCTCTGGTTTGAGTTTAGCCTTACTTGGGTCTCGTCCCAAACCAACGATACAGGATATACGTCCCTGCTCGACTGAGAAGCTTTTTCACAACAGATTTACACAGCAGATTATTTAGGGCAGAGGTATCTTATTATAATACATTTACATTTACATTTACAGCATTTAGCAGACGCCCTTATCCAGAGCGACTTACAATTGGTACAGTCTTACAGTCCAAGCAATTGTGGGTTAAGGGTCTTGCTCAAGGACCCAACAGTGGCAGCTTGGCAGAGGTGGGATTTGAACCCTGGACCTTTTGGTCCAGAGTCCAGTACCTTAACCGCTAGGCTACCACAGTCCCACAGTCCCACAGGCCATATGGCATCCATAGATCACTGGTTAAGTCACACGAAGCATCGGATTTGATGTCCATCGATGGAAAATGTCGTCTGCCAGCCCATGTTTTTAAGCAGAGCGATAACACTGATCGCGGTGTATCGTTGATGACTGGGGATGCAGTCAGAACATGTACACTTGAACAGAGCATTTACAAAGATGCATGAAAGGTGTAGAAACATCTCAAAGAAGATCGAGAGAAATGGGAGGAACCCAGAGTGTCATAGCAAAGGGTCTGAATACTTATGATCATGATTTAAATTCTGATTAGAAAAGGTGGAAAGGAACTGAGACTTTAGGAGAAAAACTTGCTGTGGCAGCTTAGACAGAAGGTCGTGGGGTCACGTCTCATCTTTTAGACACTTGACCCCTTTTTGGGGAGGCTCAAACACCATAAGAGCAAAAAGTCATTTTTGTTGTTGTTGTTTTTTGACCGACCTTTGTCTCTGATGAGCTGAAAAAAATGTTAAAAACCTTGGAAAATATAATGGTAAAAAGATGAGCTTCTCATTGGGTGCCCCTGCTTAACCCTGAGTTACCTGGAGTGTGGATAAAATGAACTGAATGCTCGGCTTTCTCTGTCCTCCAGTGCCCCTGTAAAAGGTCACAGGTAAGTCCGTGACAGTCAGCACGCCTTTTGGTTTTCTTTGGTCTTTAAGTAGTGTTGCAAAGCTTTGCCGTGTGTTTTGGGTCGCTCCCGTGATGTTAAACCAAATGAAATAAAAATGAGTGGAAGAAAGTGTGGAAGGTTTTGAAGGCCACTGCTTAAAAATGGACGTCAAATGGACCAAGAAAGGAGAAAAAATAAAAACAGGCTTTCCTGGCAAACGCGGCAAACCAAATCGGAGACGGTTGCTCGTTGCACTGCTGACGAATCTGGCTTCCGAATAGCACATCAAGCTATTTCCACAACAATGACGCCATCCCTACTACAATGACGTACAAACTACTACATGATATTCATCAACAACAACAACAACAATAAACCTGAATGATGCAAAATGACTGCACCTGAAAGCTTTTTTTTCCTCTTCTCTGTGCACTTTGAGTAAGGTCTAGTGGTACGTCTCTCCCGCGTGACTCATAGCTGCTCGGTTTGTCCTTTCACACGCAATTTCTCAAAAATGGTTTTGAGACAGTTTGAGGTCTGCCTGTGGAATAGCCACATTCTTTACATCAGACGTGTGGTACGCGGCGATGCTATAGCTCTTCTGGATGAGTCACCCCTGCAGTTTGCTATTGTAACACTATGTATGCTTTTTGCACAGACGAGTCCTTAACGAATGTGTTTTCATTGTAAGCACACACACACACACACACACACACACACACACACACACACACACACACAGTACCAACCCTACTACCTCTCATAAGGTCAATGCTGTGAGCTCATATGTTAAGATCGGGTTGTACATGACAGCGTGGCTAATCAACTATAAAAGAAAATATGGTCATTACCCTCTCCGTAACATTCTGTCGTGTAATTATGACGCATTAAAATCCCAAAATAATGCAGACCGAGGTCAAGTGGATACGAGACATCCCTCAGAAACCGGTGGAAGATTTTTCCTTTTCAGTCAATAGCTGTCAAAACGAGCGGTGCCTTTTATGGACTAAATCACCTTAGAGCCTCTTATTATTCTCTTTCATGGGTAAAGATCCAGCAGCTTTTATTTGTCGTTCTGGTTCTTGGTTACTCTGAGGGTGTATTGGAAATGCGATAGTTTGGTACAAGAGAACTCATTAGACTCGTTCTAACAGTAACAATCACTGAGGAAACATACAGAAACACTTTAGACCCAACTGGATCTCAATGAAGTGGTGCTAGAAATGAAGTGCAGTCTATTAGATATATTAAGTAAACAGACAAACTTCACACAGGGCTCAGGGCGCTGAATAGATGACCTCCAGCTGCAGGTCATTAAAAGGTTACAAACTAATCTTCCCTCAATGTTCATCCCTCAAACACATTAATGTTATCATATTTCATGATGCTAAAATAATCTTTTCCTTTGTCAGTGACTGTGAATTATTAGCTTTTCCACACAGGCCTGCACTATGCAGCATTTTATTAAGAAACTATATAAAATAAATAAATTACACTTACACTTTCACCAACACTAGCTTGAAACTGGCCTTGCCTTCCAGCCACATGGGGGTGAGAAGAGCTGGGGGATCATCCCCCGGTGCCACAACAGCGACCCCTGCTGTATGGGGTAGCGTCCCATCCAGGCCACTTTTTGGCTGATCATGAGTTAAATCATGAGAAAATAAATTTAAATTTGACATTATGAGTCAAACTGTCCAGATATCTGCTTCATGCTTTCTGATGCCAATAACATCAGCACTTGTCAGTTTTAAAATAAGAAAACAGAAACACTGCAGAAATCCCACATATTTCACGAGTTAGAAAGCAAAGCAGAAGTAATGTTGTGATGCCCCCGCATCTCAGTCCAGTGCAGTGATTGAGGTGGTGCTGTTTTGCAATCAATTTGTCAGTGGGCGATTGTTTAACAGCTCACACAACACCCTGATGACATGAGTCAACCAGCGACCACCAGCAGAAGAGAGTGTGAAAAAGAGTGAGAGATATTTAGAAGTCTCTTTCATTTTCCCTTTATCTAATAATCTATTGGTCTCCACCAAACCCACACTGGTCCTCGACACTGCCACAATGTCAAATGTGATTTATCTCTCCAGACGATGCATCTGTCCTACTCTAGGGTCCAATGCTGGTGTGCTTTCCACCCCTTCTGTCCTAGCTTTGTCATTCCTGCTGATCTTAAGCTTGTTTGTGGCTCCTCAGCTGGATGAACACCAGATCTATAAAGTTTATGATGAACAGGTGCTGCTTTTATGAGCACAGGTGCTTCTGCAGAATTTTCCACCAGTGCGGTGCTTTCCAAATGGGATTTGCTGTTTCTGAGGCAGGAGAGGTTGGATGAAGTGATTAACAGTGACCCCTACCCAGCCCTGTGGTGGACTGGCGCCTCGTAAAGGGTAAATGCTCGCCTTCACCTTGTAAATACCAGGATGGAGCACCTCACGACCCTGACTAGGATAAATTTGGGCAAGAAAGAGGAAAAGGGTCTCACTGGCGAGTGTTGAAACAAAGGGGTACGTTAATTTTGAAGGACAAGCAGGTTCAGCACAAGTTCAGAACTGAAAATCCTTATTTCTGAGTCTGTTTCTCTGCCATGCCCATTTTGTCAGAGCACCAGCTGCATCTGGAGGGACCACCAGAGGGCAGCAAAGGTGCTCTGTGAACTACATTTCCCAGAAGTCACAGCGCGATCACATTTAATGCGCTCAGTCATTACGAGCTTCACCTGGCTGATGTGATATTTAAACTGGCAAAGATACAGCATCAGTGCGGCTAACACAGTCAGTCTACAACAGGCAAGCAGGTTGGTGTGAATAAAGCAACTGTGGGAGCAATTATAAGAAAATGGAAGACATACAAGACCATTGATAATCTCCCTCGATCTGGGGCTCCACGCAAGATCTCATCCCGTGAGGTCAAAATGATCATAAGAACGGTGAGCAAAAATCCCAGAACTACATGGAGAGACCTGATGAATGACCTGCAGAGAGCTGGGACCAAAGTAACAAAGGCTACCATTGACAGCATTTAGCAGACGCCCTTATCCAGAGCGACTTACAATTGGTACAGTCTTACAATCCAAGCAATTGTGGGTTAAGGGTCTTGCTCAAGGACTCAACAGTGGCAGCTTGGCAGAGGTGGGATTTGAACCCTGGACCTTCTGATCCTTAGGTCGCCTACCTTACCCACTAGGCTACCACAGTCCCACACTACGCCCGAGAGGGACACAGATCCTGCAGTGCCAGGCGTGCCAGTACATGTCCAGACCCGTCTGAAGTTTTCCAGAGAGCATATGGATGATCCAGAAGAGGATTGGGAGAATATCATGTGGTCAGATGAAACCAAAATAGACCTTATTGGTAAAAACTCAATTCGCATGGGGGTGGAAACATCATGCTTTGGGGCTGTTTTTCTGCAAAGGGGACAGGACGACTGATCCATGCTAAGGGAAGAATGAATGGGGCCATGCATGGTGAGATGTTTACCCAAAACTTCCTTCTATCAGTGTGTGCAAACCTGGTGAAGACTTACAGGAAATGTTTGACCTCTGTCATTGCCAGCAAAGGTTATGTTACAAAGTACCAAGTTGAACTTTTGTTATTGACCAAATACTTATTTTCCACCATGATTCCATGTGATTTCCTGGATTTTTTTTTTCTCATTTTGTCTCTCATAGTTGAAGTGTAGCTATGATGAAAATTACAGACCTCTCTCATCTTTCTAAGTAGGTGAACTTGCACAATCAGTGGCTGACCAAATACTTTTTTGCCCCACTGTAATTATAAGGGAGGTTCCTTCATCCTTCGGGCTTCCTTAAAGACTGGTTTCGCCTCTAGTGCTCCTAGAGGGTGAAACCAGTATCACTCTGTGTGATACTCTGACACATTTAGTCTATAAACACCGTGACAACACAACTTACGATGGAATGTAGGAACAAGGGAACCTGATCATTTCAAACCTATATAACAGCCTAACTGAGGACACACCGGCGGTCTGCTCTGAGCTCGCAGGTATTATTTTTCCAATTAAAACCAGCCTGGAGAATGTACTTAGAATGAAATGAGCACGGAACAGAGGATAATTTGTTCCGTCCCACCGCCTGACATGCACATTACCGCGTAATGTCTCCGTAAATTATTTTCTCTTTGCCTCGAATAGCTCTTGACTGTGTTAAGTGCAAACAATAATATTTGCAAAATGATCTCCAGAGGAAAGAAAGTGGCAAAGATATCATCTGGATGCTATCGGCGAGTATATGGCAGCTGCTTTCGCTACATTTCATGATTTCATTATTATATGATCACACACTACCACTGCTCCACCGCTCTGACACAAGCAGGACGAGTCGGCCTACGCGTTGGCTGGATTCGACTCGGGATTTGGACGCAGCATAATAAATGTAATGGAGAGCTTATGCTTGGCTTTCCCTCCTCACCTCTAGCGTGAGTGCCCTGATCTGATTCACAGCTGAAAGCATCAGTTTGAGACGCAGCACTGCCCGTCAGTATCTAATAGCAGAAGGTCTTCCAGGGCAGACGCTCCAAACTGCACCGTACACAACCGGCGAAGCTTCATACGGTGTTATGTGAGTGGTGTGGTTTTATACGCAGTATAAGAATTTAGCTTACCAAAGATCACACTTACAATTTACAGGAGACGACATTGTCTAGGGCAGCTTAGAAATGAATCCTAATAAGCAGATAAATCAATAAGAATCCTTTGTTAAGGACTGTGGCCTCCTGGTAGAACTGGTTAGTCATCCTCTTACTTAAACACTAAGCCATTAACACACAGCCTCCTGATTTAATGTCCACAGCCTATTCATGTTCCTCCATTCCAGTCCCACACTAAGATGTTTGCTTCGGCTCCATCACTTTCCAGCGCACTGTTATCCCGACCACAGAGGGCATGGACTCTGATGCCATGACACCAAAACTTTCTGGACACAAGATCCTACAGTGACTGTATGCAGTTTGTTTTACATTATTTTATAATAAGCACGTGAAGTGTATGTGTTCTTTGAATGGTCATTTATAGTTCAGTAAGATCTTCTTATTGGTACCTCACCAGTGTTTTGTTGTGCTCCTGTGTTCCTACAGCCTGTGACATGGCTAAGTAGTGAACAGGACACAAGGGTTCAAATGTTCACCTGGGGATTGAAGCCCTGTTCTGGTGTCATTACGTCTGGTGCTATTGGTCTGTCAGTCTCATCAGGAGCTCCTCTGCCAGGCTACTGGCCCTCACACTGCATCAGCGCAGACCGGGTGATTGGCGTGTAATTATCTCACTGTCGAAGCGGCCGATGCCACGCTGAGTCTGAGGATTCACCCACGCGTGCTGCTATTGATAATTTAAGTAACGCGATACGCGCTGGAAGGATCTACTCCCAGCCATGGTCCCCGTGACGGAGCTTTAGAGCTACGATTACACTTTTGGCAGCTTGGTCGTACATTTCTCGCTCCTGTCATAATTATCGTCATTTCACCTTTCAGTCCAGCTGCTCTAATGGAACCCCGTCCATACCTTGATCAAACACATTCACACATTTCAATCAGAGCTTCTTCACTGTATATATTTAAGCTATACGTGCATAAACATGTGTAATATTGAGAGTCTTGTGGTGGGAACAGCTAAAGAATCTCATTCATTTTTCACCGCTCTGGTTTTTCCCCCTACACGTCAAAAATCATCCTGTTTCAAACCGATCTGAACCAGAGAAGTAAGCTGAGGCAGGAGGAGGGGGTTGGAAAGGGGAATGACAGTTAAAGGGTTCGCCACAAGCCACTGCCAAGCTGCCGCCCAGAGGAGAAATGCAAACGAGTCAATCTGTTTTTTTTTTTGTTTTTTTTCTGTTTACGAGTGCAGGCGATGCAAGCTGGCTGAGGGGGGAAAGAAGAGGCCTGCCACCCTGCTCTGTCATATGGAGAGTCGCTCTGCCACAAACGGATGCCTAATGACTCGATTTATCCTAAACGATCCTCCATTCCTCCTAATGGTCCTTTCCATATGCACCTAAAACAAGCGGGCACGTGGCCTCGCGACGCTTTCTGCATCGCTGTGCTGTTGTCTCTAGAGAACAGGCTCGTGGGTGCGTGGAGTTAAAACTTTGCCTAATATGGAGTATTGAAGAAATCTACAAGATTTGCAAAAAAGCACAGGTTTCCGAATGATAGTGATCAGTTAATAAGCAGGTTATAAAAATAAATAAGTGCAATTTTTAATCCTCTGTAAAATATAATCTGCTTCTGGAACCATGTATTTCCACTTTAACTGTAAGTTTGCAAGCTTTCACAAACCTTTTGCAAGTGAACAGATTTTCGAAAGCTTACAAAAACATTTGTGAATCATCTTGAGAGGTGACTAAAGTTTTGCACACGTCAAAGTTTGTTTCAGTGTATTTTCCAACATCTTAAAGCCTATTATTGTCTATTTCATTTCCTGCATAAGTGCTTATGGATAGCAACAAACCATCAAACTAATCAATTAGTTAATACTTTGTCATCAATCCGATCAACGAGTGTACATGCACTTAGTCATCAGATGGGTTTACATCACTGTACAGGACAGTCATCGAATTTCTACTTTGCAACCAGCCAATAATCTCACAGAAATATGTGATGTAAGCTTCAAACTTTCATATGAAACAATCAAATCCTTCATTTTATCGAGTATTTACTGCGTTTCAGACTCTAAACAAACTGTTTGACAGCCTTTTCATTTTGTTTAGTTCCGTGCCGCGTTTAACTCCGGGGTTGCCAGATCTCTAAAGAAAAACAACTTCCCGTCAATGGAAAAATACCCCAAATAAAGCCATGTGTTTATAAATCAGCGAACCTGGCAACCCATTGAAATAGGCTACCTGCTGTTCGAGTTCCGATACCGGAGGTTAAATCCGGATATCTTTATCGGATTTCTTAATCTGATTACTAGCTCCAAATCTGCTGCATTACATGACCACTTCTAATCACAAAACTGCAGAAATCCGACTTTGATCGGATTATTAAGTGTAAACACACTCACAGTTAATCAAACAGTTAGCATTTCTGAATTAAACATGGAGCATCAGCACAAGTGGATCTTAAAATATTTCACTAGAAGCCTTGAAGTGTTCAACACTTCTAATTAACCTAAAAATAGTAATGCTAACTAGCTAGCGAGTTAGCTAGCATACTGTTCATTCTTGGCGACTTGCTAGCCAGTTAGCTAGCATGTTTCATTTGCTAAATGTAGCCAACAGGACTTTTTTAAACGGTGCTAGTTTGGTACTTTTTGTTTGTATATTCTTATTTTAGCTGCACCAAGACAATGCTGTGTTGTAAAAAACGCTATAGATATAAATTTGACTTATTATTTAGTTATTTACATGTCATTTTTAGGCAGTTTAACCTTTAACCTGTGTAACCTTGTAATAACCCAGGAAAAAATGTGAATTGCTTGGCAGTTTTAATGTGAACTTTCACAGTTTGACCATGAAGTTCACAGTTCTACTATGAATTTTTGATGGGAATTTGGCCACTTCATGGTCCTACTGTCAAATATCACAGTACATTTTTACTGGGAAACACTAGTTTATGGTTGTTCTTGTTTTATTTTGCTGACAAAAACACACTGATCTACTGATTACTGTGGCCGCGTCCAATGATTTTTTCTCAATTTTGGCCCAAACTCAACTATCATAATCCATAACTGTAAATACTGTATGGTGAGGTTTTTTTCCTAAGGCCATGGTTACTAATCATGCTGAAATGGTTTCCCTGAGCTGTCTGAAGTTCAGAGTTGGGGAACTGAAAAAAAAAAAAAGGAAGTTAACGTAAAGCTAAATCCAATTTGGGGAAAGTCAGGGCACTTTTTATGCAAAGCAGAATAATGATAATAGTAATACCAATAAATAAGGAAGTGTTATTGTTAGCTTGGTGCTGTAATAGTTGAGCAAATCCAGGCGTGAATTGAATTTATCCGCATCTAGCGCTGGCGTATGCTCGGGCTGAAGGCTTTTTAAAATATTATTTATTTATTCAAATCTGTTGTGGCAGCTGTTGTCGAAGCAGAAAGCGAGCAGGATTCAGAGGCACGCAGGGGGAAGAGGTGGCATTGATTCAGAGCTCTGCCTTCACTTCCGATTCTGGTTCTCAAGCAGTTTTCGGCACACGCTGTCACAACATGCCGCGCTGAACCCAATACACGGGGACGGTGTCGAGCAATGAGTGATGCTCAGTTATCGATACGATAAAACAGCATTATTATGGTAATATTATTAGACCGGAACCGAACATAAGAGTGAAATGTCTTCCTGTTGGTAGGTCTGTGTGTTAGGACGGGTCTGGTTTGTTTATTGCCTCTCCATTAACACAGCATCAAAGTCTCAGCACCTCAATGGCTTTTACGAGACGTTCAGCCGCAGGATCGGCACATGCTTTCCGGAGGCCACGTCCATGCATCCTGCCATGGTGGAGATTGTAAAACAGCCAATTATAAACACACAGTGACATGTGACAGACAGGAAACCTACTGGCCCGAGGCTTCCCCTGTTAACAAAATACAGAACTAAACGAACAAGCCAATTAAGTCCTTACAAGATAAATTAATCAATAAAGCAAATAGCTTACCATTTTGAACTGGACGATATAAGCATTAACGTAATGCACTACTGTGCAAAAGTCTTAAGCCACCCTAGACCATGTATGACGTATTGTCTGCAATTGGACTCAGAACTTCGAGTGGCGAGTGTTTTTTGTAGTAAAGTTTGTTAGAATTTGTTGGTATGGACTTTGCATAAGACTCTTCTTATTCTGTTGTTATTCTTAGATTCTTAGGTTGTTTTCAATAGTATTAAAGGCCTAGTAAGTAATCAGTTTAACCAAGCAAATTCCAAGCTACTTTCACTTAGTTAATAAAGTAATCTTAGGAAATGATGTATTAATAAAGGAAGTATTGTCTTAGTCATCTTAATCTTCATAAAGTAGTGATACAAGTGCACAGTCTGCTGCTGAACCTTCTAACAGTGACACATTTTTGTATAGATCGACTGTGTGTAAATCAAATTTTTTGGTACGTGCAAATATGTAACATTACTATATATATATGAGAGGCACGGAAACATGGCCATGCCACTTACCTCCAGTTGAACACTAACGCTTTAGTTTAACACAGCCCAGGTCAGCACAATCAGTGTGACAACTGCATAGTCATATCGGTTCAATAAAAGCTGTCTCCCAGGCCTAATAACTCACTGAATTGCTGCTGGCAGCGGCTCTCTCATACACATTACGACTGGGATTTCTAAGCATGGCCACCTTTATGATTTACAGTGGGTGGAGACGGCCTAATAACGTAGCTGGCAAAACGTAATTGGCTTATTCGGACGTGCGCATTTGTATGTTCGCAATTACCGTTGTGTTCCTGGTGGCGTACGAAGTTCGAACGGCGCTGTTAATGGTGTTACTGGCAGGCCACCAGACGTGTTCTTCCACTCATGTGGGCCTGATAGCACTTCTCTTTTTTTTTTGAAAACAATAAATCAGTCCAGTGCACAAGGCAATATTCAAATATATGTTATTAAAAGTGTTAGAACAACAATATCAGATTTATGATTGGGTTGTTTTATGGATTGATCATCGTGGTGGCAGTGGATCCATGAAGCATGAGGACGTTTTAATCTGTTTCGATTGCTCTGCAGTGCGACAGCAGAGAGCCGGAGAGGGAAAGAGATATTTAGAGACAGAAAGAAAGAGAGAGGGGGAGAGAGGGAGAGAAAGACAGATGTATATGAGGACAGGGAGAGAGACAGACATGAAGAAAGAAAGTGGCAGAAAGAGAAAGAGAAACAGACACAAAGACAGAAAGAGTCCTAAAGAGACCCTAGCATGAAGACAAAGTGACATACGTGAAGACAGAGAGACTGACACAAAGACAGCAAGATACACAAAGAGAGACAGGCATGAAGACAGAGACAGAAAGAGACAAACATGATGACAGTGAGACAGGCATGAAGACAATGACATAAGTAAAGACAAAGACACAGACTTGAAAACGGAACATTAGACAAAGAGACATACATGACAATAGAAAGAGAAAGGAACATGAAGACAGAGACAGAAATGAAGAGACATAAATAAAGCAAGAACGGCACAGACTTGTAGATAGAAAGAAAACTACACAGAAAGAGGGACAAGCATGAAGACAGAACAAGAGACAAGAAAGTGGCATATGAAGACAGACACAGAAAGAGAGACAAGACAGAGATAAGTAACCATTCAGAACACCATCTACCGCCGCTATTTTCTGATCATCATTCCTTATAGCGGGTCACTATGTCTTTGGAATGTGGGAGGAAGCTGAAGGACCCTGAGTAACTCACACAGACACAGAGAACATGCAAAATCCACACAGGAAGTGGCATGGACTTGTTTTCTCTCTCTGTTCTTTATGCAGTACATACATTGGAGTGTCAGGTGTAGCTGTTCAGGTAACTCTGATTAGCCTCCATTCGGCAGCCCGACACCGGTCAAATTCTGATTGAGTTTTCTGGGCCGGGCGTTCAGACCGTCGGTCTGCTAGCAGCTGCAGGACTAAGAGAGTTGTTACCAGACCACCTGACTGCTCGTGTCAGCACTGCCGGTGCACTTGGCAAAGAGGAGGGTGTGAAATAAAAGGGAGAGGCAGAGGAAAAATAATGAGAAACAACATCAAAAAAAGGGTGGAAATGATGCCCACTGGGAGCCATCGCGAGCAAATTTGCGCCGGCGTCTTCTCTCACAAACTGGGCCGCTTGGCCCCCAGCCTCCGATTCAGCACTGGAGCCATATTGGGCCTTTCTGCATGGAGGGGTCCGAGCAGCTGCGTTCAGCAGAAAAATAAATAAACAAACACACCGAACGCAGAGGGGGGAATGAGCGCCCTAACAAATGCTGTAATAAGAACTTTTTTGTTGCCATCTGCAAAAATCAGAGCCCAGTTGTGGCCGGACTGCAGCGCGAGGCTTTCAGAGAGCAGCGCTAAAGCGGCGCAGGTGCCTCGGCTGCACACGTATGTGCAAGCAAGCGCAGAAACGCTGTCTGAAAATGTTTTATTCATCTCGTTCCAGCGCCGATGACGATCTCGAGAGGCACCGCTCACCACGCACGGCCCCTATCATCAAAGCCCGCTTGTCTGCAAACAAACGGCATCACAGTGGCACAGGCGCACGCCGCGGCTAACACACACACACGCGACTGATTACACAATGGCGGGAGATGAGAGAGCAGCAGCGTACGCTACACACTCGCGCGGCGCCTCGTTTGTAAATCTCACTCAACACGGCTCTCGAGGAAATGAGTTTATTTATGAGAGCATCAAGACTCATTCATACTGTACGTACACAGATTCTTAATTACAGCCAATCACAGAGTGTGAAGGATATAGGGCGCTTTGTGAAATGTCTGTCAGCTAATGACACTCTCTTCAAATCAGACAAGCTATGAAAAGACTGTCATTAAAGATATAAATAACAGAAAATAAATAGAATGTCATTTTGTAAATATAATTTCATTATTATTATTATTATTCCTTTAATGTTCCTCTCAATAGTAGCACTTGCAGCACTCCTCTTCACATTTATATATCATATTTTATAATTAATAATAATAATAATAATAATAATAATAATGTATTATTCACAAATTTTTAAATATCCAGGTTATAAAATATTTAAATTTTTTAGGTAAAAAACTAAAAAAAAACAATTTATATACAAAAAATATATAATAAATAAAACTATATATTAAAAATATTATTATTAGTAGTAGTAGTAGTATTAATATTATTATTATTATCCCTTTAATTTTCCTCTCAATAATAGTAGTTATAGTTACATCACTCCTATTGACATTTATAAATGTAATTTATTATTCACAATTCATAGAATATTATGAAATTGAGATTATATAATGAATGATAAGTTTACAAAACGTAAAAAAATACAGTAATATAAATAAAAGATCTAATAAAACATTAGGCCGTGTAGCACTGGTGCTTTTGTGTTTTCTTTGGGTTTTTTTTTACAAAAAGTTTGTGAATGTTCTTACAGTTTTCTCTATTTCTGCATAAATATGACCTAAAGACGGCACTGCCATGAAAACCACTGTTGTTCAGTGTTATCTTGATGGTGAACATTTACATTAGCCCATGTGAGAGAGGCCTTTAGTTGCTTAGCAGTTACCCCGGATTCCTTTGTAACCTCACAGACAGATATGCCCTCAAATCTGTCTGACTGTGGAGTGGTGGGTCCAAACTCTTTAGAGATGGCTGCATTACATTTTCCAACCTGATTTTCCTGAGGTCCTCAGAAATGTCTTTTGTCCTTTCTACGAGTATCTGTATATCTATTAAAGCATTTTTACTACATCATGAATACAGCATCATTGGACGTGTACATTATTCCATTTTATCGCGGTACGTGTGTGATGCTCTGGAGTCAGTCCTGGTCCCTGCTGTAGCACTTCTGTAGCACGGTGTGTGTTAGTATCTGTCAGAGCTCCTTCCCCCACACGCTGCTCTCCCTCCCTCCCTCCGTTGAGATATACTATATATTCACCTATATGGTACATCATCTAAATTTAGTTCTGTCCCATCATAAGGGGTTCAGTTTACATGCACGAATAAAGGAAGGAAAATTGCTAAAGGTGACCTGATGGATTTCATTTCTGAAGTTTGATCTGTCTGTAAAAACATCCCCAAACGGTCGGGTCCGATACTGAACACCTCACAGCAGGCTCCCGCACCTGCCCCTTAGTCTGCTATTAGGTGTGTGTTTATCAGGCTTGTTATTTTCGATATAAAGACAGACACCTGACGGCGACGGGGACGATGATGTGTATAATATAGATGTGGTGTGTTTTGCAGGACCAAACAAAGCGTTGTTGTGTCTCAGTAACGGATAATTCATCATGTTCAGTCGGTGGCACAAAAATGTCAAGGGCATGGAAAACACCATTGGCCAATTAGACACCCACACACAGGCTCCCTGGCAAACACACATGCTGAGAGTGTTTACATGGCTGTGTGTGTGTGTGTGTGGGTGTGGGTGTGTGTGTGTGTGTGTGTGTGGGTGTGTGGGTGTGTGTGTTTGCAGGGCATTGACAAATCACAGCTGCTTGAATCTCAGGAAGGCACACATACCTAATTGAGGTGAACTTTAAGAAAGGTCGGGACACCTAATTATGATGCTCTTTGTATGTGGGGCCCATATTCGGCCCCGGGCTGCTGTGGCCTGTGCTCCGTGTAATATACCAGGGCCAGAGGTCAAGAGGTCAAGAACGATATATCGATATAATGATCAAACTGCCTTTCCTCAGGAGCCGCAATGGTTTGTATATATACGTGTAAAATTATAAATGATTATAATAAATAATATAAATTAGTAATAAAGAAATTAATTAAAATAATATGCATAGTAATTAATTATTACTTTGACAATAATAAGAATAATAATAATAATTATTATTATTATTATTATTAGTAGTAGTAGTAGTAGTAGTAATTATTCTTATATTAGTTTATGGGGTGCATGAGCTAAATAATATTATTTAATATTTTTAATGATTGTAAAAATTTTAATTAATTTATAAAATAATATAATAATTAATTGAAAAATACATATAGTAATTAATTATTACTTTAAATAAATATTAATAATTATTATATTTTATTTATTATAGGTATTATTACTATTAAGTATTAATAGTTATTATTATATTAGCTTATGGGCTGCATGAGCTTAATAATAATATTTAACATTTGTAATTATAATATATTTATTTATATCCTTTATTTCAATTTATTTTTATTTTTATCTTTTTAATTTTATTATTATTATTTATTTTATTATTTAATATTTAACATTTAATGAAAGTAAACTACCTGATATTTAATTATATAATTAAATATATATAATTATAATATATAATTATATTTCTTTTTCTTTTTAGAACTAGTATATATATATATATATATATATATATATATATATAACTTTCTACATTTATAAATGAAATTAATAATAAATAAAATATAGTACATTTATTAATTCATTGTTAGTTTAATAATACTAATAAAATAATAATTAATTGATATTATTACTATATTGGGGAGATACACAAGCTCCAGAAATCCCTGGACAGATTGCTGGTCAGGACGCTGCCTCAGTAGAGTTTGCATGTTCTCCCTGTGTCTGCATGAGTTAGGTCAAGTAGTGATTCTAAAGTGTCCCAGAGTGAGTGTGTGTGTGTATGAGTTTGTAGATGTGTGTGACCACAGAGGACAGAGATAATAACTGACACTGCCAAAGCTGGGCTGAGTTAAGCCCGTCGGTTTGGTTTCCTCATAGTTTTTGGTCTATCAGACACAAAACACACACAGACCCAAAGGCGATCACACGCCCACCAGCAGGCCTCCCCGAGCTCGTTCACTCTGTCAGACAGGCACACGAGGAAATGCGGCCAGGCTTCTCCAGCCATTCTGTTTGCACTGCGTAATTTAACAAATCAGGCATGAAGACATTTATGAATTTAAACTCAACATCAATAAAATATGTGGTAAACAAAAAAGCCGAGACAGAGACCACATGAAGAGGCCCAAGCTGCCTTTGAGCATGGCTCAGAATCAGATGGCTGGAATTGGAATAACATTATCACAAATCTGGTGTCAGATACATTTGCATTCACGCCCTCTGCGGTGCGGCTGTGAGTCATTAGGGCTTTGTTTGTTGTCTAGATCTGTTGCTTGCGGCCCGGATATTTTACCCCTTGTTTTGTTTTCGGGTACATAAAATCAGGATGGGAACAATAACAAGAATAATCATAGTAATAATGGCTGGTGTGGTGGTGCAGTGGTTTGGGCTGTCCTCTTAGAGATCCCCAGGTTTGATTCTGCTTGTTTGGAGTTTGCATGTTCTCCGGATGTCTGCACAGAATGTCCCAGTGTGAGTGAGTGTGTGCAGATCGAGAACTTTTTCCCATATTTCAGGTTAAGACCCCCAAGTGCTGCAACAGCGACTTCTACCCAGGTACATCCTCACCTGAGCCAGAGTCCCCGTGATCCTGTCCAGGGTAATCATGGTTAAATAGTGAATAAAAATGGCAAAGCATTGCAGGAATGGATTGTAAGACAAGGCACCAGGCTGTAGCTGCTTTACAGGATCTACAGTACACATGACTTCCATGTGCAGCTCCGTGTTCTGTCTTGTAAAGGTGAGCTTTTCTCACAGGAGATGACAGGTGTGAAATTACAGCAGGAAGTGTATTCCCGCCCCGCTCTTCCCAACACACACCCGCTTCAGAAAGCTTTTGCAGACACGCCCCTCCTGTTACGCATGACTGGGATTTGTGCAGAATGAAATATATTCAAACATAAGGATCATTTTTGATGCACTTCAACCTAGTCTTGTATCTGCGAAGATACTGAGAAGATATCTTGCATGGGTGTAGCTGCAATTCTTTCTAAGATCGTTATAGAAAGGTTTGTGGACGCCCCCTTCTGATTATTCATTTGTAATATAAAGTGCACATTTCTGGTTGATTGAGAACTTGCACAGAACCTTGACCTCAGTTCCGTCTCGAAAACAGAAGCCGACCTCACAGTCACGTTCCAAAATCTAGTAGAAACCCCTCTCAGAAAGACAAAAGCTGTTGTAGAAGCAAAGGTGGGGACAAAATCCATATGTATGTTTAGGTTTTTGTTTTGGGTGTCCATAAACTTCTCTCTCTCTCTCTCTCTCTCTCTAATATAATATAATAATATATAGTTACTCTATAATATGATTCTCTTTTCTTCTCCGCTTCAATCTTTGTGAGCTTTAGCACACCTTAGCCTTTTCACCCTGTTCCCCCTCTGAAAAAAGTGATTTCTTGGCTGCTACCCTTCCAAAAAGAAAGCTTCCTCGGACTGTAGAAGGCTCAACTTGGCATCCCGATGAAGGTGATGATGCTACAAAATGTTAATACTGCCTACAAATTTCCAGTACTTTTTGATTTCTATTCTAATCAAGAGACTGAGAAATAATTATATATGGTCATTATATAGTTGCTAAAGCGATATCTAATCAAATGGTGGCCTAAGACTTTTGCCCAGTACTATATGATCCACTCAAAGACTTAAACGTTCCGCTTAGACATTTTAAAGCTTGTGCAAGACCTGAAAGCACATCCTTCTTCTTCTTCTTAGCCGGATTTTGGTCTGCGTGTCATTTCCTGTCGAGCCTGACAGCGAGGGCGCTCGTACAGGTCACAGGTCATGAACTTCATCTTGAGTCCTGTCCCGGCGCTTTACTCAGAATCAGTCCTGCCTGACAAACCCTTTGATGTGCACGGTGGTCTGTGAGGCCTAACTGCTACGTCGTTCACAAGTCAGTCATGATGGAGTCGTAGTTTTTGTCATGGCCAGAAGCTTCTACATACAGAGGACATGACAGTCCGATGTGCACCTTGCTTGTAAACTTGACACGAGCTGCGAAGTGTCAGCGGAAGCCTCAAAATTATGCCGTGACTCAAATCACACAGATCGTTCCCAGCGATCCGAATGTAACCCACTTGGGGAAACGTCTATGAACCATGTATGTGTTTGCATTAAGTTAGTACACAGAAATATTCCTGGTGAAAAAACAAAAATACTCTTTGTCTTCATGTCTTTTCGCACTCGATGATAATGCAAAAGCAGCCCACGGACAGAATTCTGTGGCATCCGTCTTAGAAATACGTTACTGAAAGTCCCTGCTATCGGAAAACACAACAAGACCACAATGTACAATCCCGAGCGGATCCGTCCCTCCCTCAGCAGCGGCTTCAGTAAATCAGCAGGTCAAACTGCCGAAGGGCGGCTCACAACTTAGACTGGTGTAAACATGAAGAAACACTCATAAAACACAGGAGGCTTCAGCGCTGACGTTCGGTCCATCCTTCAGGGTGACGTTTAAGATACCATTAAAACTACATGGACCTACGTTTATCCGTCAGCTTCAGTTTATTCAACCACAAAACACACACACACACACACACACACACACACAATCCTGGTAAGGCTCATATTATGAACGTATTTCACAGTAATATTTATAGTAAAATCCACCCTTACTCCGAATCACTGGCGAGCTTTCAGGACCATTCGGTGCTATTCTGTTTGTCTGCTGCCTTCCTGGAATAGCTGCTCACTTAGCAGTGCCCGCAGTGTCTGACCTGGCCGGCCCAAAGGTGCCACGGCAAGGACTGCATCTGCTAAGATAAGGTCCTGGGCTTTTATGACTTCTTCCTCTCCGACCGACAAACAGCTCCTAGAGCGCTCGTGACCTGGCTCCCCCGAGCACCGCTGACAGCTAACGTCCTGCCGAACGCTCACACTCCAGCCCAGAAAGCCGTGGCCCTTAAAGAAGTCACCGGGCTGGAGACCCCTGCCGAACGGCAGTACATGTTTGTGTTGGACAAGGCCACGGCCAGGAGAGCAGCGATTAGCCTCCGCTAGAGCAGCGAGGCGCCATGTTACAAAAGGTCCCCCGCTGTGAGAGCCCTGCCGGGTCCAACATTAACACAACACACACGGAAAGAGAGAGCACAACAGGAAATGACCATGATTTCTGGGACTGTTATGTTAGTGCCGGGATAAAGGTTTATATTGTTATTCGAGATTCACGATTCATCAGGGGGAAGTTTTTTTATGGTATTGTAATGTAAACATAAAGGGTATTTTCACAAGAAAAATGTGACGTAAAAACATAAATCTCCACAGCATCCGAAGTGATCTACACGTCACTCCCTCCGGGAAATACAACACGCAGGGGTTCTTCGGTGACATTAACGAACACACGCAGTTAATGCGAAGCAAATCAGTATTCAGATAAATTAAATAAACTAAATATATAATCAAACGTCAAAATATGACAGGAGTAACATTTATGGCAGTAATAACAGACGTGCTAAACCAGCTGTTCGTTAAAAGTAAAAAGACAGAGTTTTATTTGCTGTTATAATTTATTAGAATTATTTGAGCAGTTGTGTAGTCTTCCAGCCTTTTCCCTGTACTATTACTTAGGCACTTTTTACTGCTCTTCACACTGACAAGGTTGAAAAAATGAGTCCTGTTTTATTATTTTTGTCACTTTCCGCATTTTTCTGTTAGTGGAAAATCATTTAGGAATGCCACAACTGTTCAAACTTGGAAAATTTTGTGAAAAAACCGACGCATGTTCGTATTTTCCTTGACATATCCTGGTCAGGGTTGTAGGGGAGGACCTGGAGCCTAGATAGAGATCTTACCACTAAGGGACATTTCTCCATCAAGTCTTCATCCCTATATATTTATTAAACTGTACATAGAATGTTGGTAATATTTTAACAGCTGTGTCCGAAATTATTTCCTAACCCTATTCCCTACATTCTATGGGTTTATATCGAGCGCTGTTACCCTATAGGGGGTTTTGTGGGGGTCATAAATGCTTTGGGACGCTCCCTTATATGGCTTTGCTTCTTAGGTTTACCAACACAGCTTGGGCGTGAGGTAACGAGCTTGTACGGGCTGCTTCTTATACAGTGTGAGAAAAAGTACCAGAAATAGGAATAGGCGTGGTGGTAGTCAGCAAAAGATGAGACACAATGAAAATAATGTGAATGCATTCGGCTAACGCTTTTCTTCTAACTCGGCTCAGAAATGCTTTTCCCTGGAAGTGGAGATTGTAACGGAGACCTTAACATCCCGAGGGACGATAGCGCCAATCTGGAAACGTCATAGAAATGAAAACAGATAAAGATATATAGGTCATTTTAAACAAACAAATGATAACGTTGCTATTAAATCAGAAAAGATGGCCTGGGTCACCGGTCCGTTCATTGCTCAGCATTACACGGGACACCGGGGTTAAAGGTGAAGCATCATGGGTACTTTTCTGAGCGGTTCCGGGTGTTGGCCGTAGCTGCTAGAGCACAGATCTGTGCATCCTTGGCGGGGATGGATTACGTGGTGCAAAGATGCTGGCAGCAATTGATTTGTGCGCCGGTGTGTAAGGACCGCAGTGGCACGTACCCACGTACCACCTTCCCGCTACAGCTGGGGAAGTGATGGTGATAAATGGGGGGCTGGATAGAGACACAGTCACCCGGGAGAGTATATCCGCCGCCTCTTAAAAACCCCAAAGCACCAGCTGTCAGATTCTTTTTCAAATCCATCATAAAACCTCTACCTGCTCCCTCTCTCTCTCTCTCTCTCTCTGGTTGTCTCGTTCAGTTCCATATGTTCTTGTTATCGTCATCTTCCAAGTGACTTTCTGCACCTCAGTGTGAATTTGCTCGGCTTTCCTTCGCAGGTTATGCAGATTACGCAACAGCGAAGCACAACTGCATTCAGAGCAAAGTGAACCGTCACATATTTCTGCCATTATCTGAAAAAATCAGGCACCATTTCACGAATTTCCGAAAAAAACAAAAGTGTTTCCACTACATTTATGCAAAGAAACTTTCGAGGACGTCTTTAACACATCCCAGCGCTTCAGGTACAGTATAATTTTAACAGGTATGTCCACTTTTAGTCGGGTTGACTGTTAACTCATATCTAAATGCAACAATATTGATTTTGTTTTGTTTTTGGTCTGAGCAGGGGGAACGGAATCATGTGACGTCATTGTTTATTTAAGAAAAAACCTTTCTATCACCTTTTCTCACTTTTTGGCTGTAGCAAAATTCTAACTTTTCCACCTCGTCCTAGCTTTTTATACTTATTCCTGTGTGTGTGTTTTTTATTCAAATTTTGGACTTTTTACATTCAGGCTTTTTGTTTATTTTCTCTGTTTGTTGTCTTTTCTTGACATTGAAAGAAATCGTTAAAGGTAGGGATGCACCCAAATCAACAATGTTCTGTGTCTCAGGTGTTAAATATGTACGGAATTATTTAAATGCACTTTTTATAAATCCCACATATTCATACTTTGACTCTGGCTAGTTTTAATCAATTAACTGATGTCCAGTTAGCAGGTTATTTCGGTTGCCGAATATTCGGTGCATCAATAGTTAAAGGTGCTGAGGGTCATGAATTGTTACATCCAGTGTAATGTAAGAGCGTTCTTTAACAAATGGGAGAACAAGTCTAGAACATCTCATCGCTTAAGAGATCACATAAAAGCCAAGATTTAAACGTAGCTCCTGCGCAGCCCTCGCTGAAGCCTGAATAATTTACCACAGGGAATAAATCATTTACATGAACATCATACTTAATGTTTACTGTTTACTGACCTTCTCTAAGTCACTTCCCTATTTCACCATAGGATACGTCCAGAAATATGTTTAGTCACTGAGCTAATACGTAGGGGAAGAGAAGAGGATACAGAAAGCGAAGGAAAGACTGTACACTCGGGGGACTTCCCTGAGCATGCTCTGGTCTGAACCCAAACTGGCCCTGTCAGAGAACAGCTGGATGTCTAGTCACCCCAACAGGTCTTACAAGGACAGGGCAGTCCTCCTGGGCCAAACAATGGCGAATCAATGGAGGCTCTAACACTGTGACACAGCAATTAGCTTTAGCTCCCGTCCATCGATTAGCCAAAAGAAGTTTATCCTGGCAAGTCATCAAAATACCGAGCGATATAAAGAGACGAGGATTACGCAAACAAGACTTCGTCCTGTCTCTCTCTCCGACATTAGTGCAAGTTGGTTTAGTTCAAGCTCTAACATTAACTGATCAAGTGCTCACACTCACATTAGTAGGTTGAAGGTTTTGGACTTGTGTCTCTCGTGGAATCTGGCAACCCTGAGCTGATCCATGCCTGCTTGCTCGTTAGCTTTTTACGTTCGGACTCGGTCGATGTGTTTAGAGACTTTTTCAGCTTTCTTGTGTAGTAGGTAAAATTTGCTTCTGTTGGGCTTGTTTCTCTCATGGGATCTGGCAACCCTGACCTAAGTCATGCCTGCATGCTCTTTAGCTCACGTTGGGACTAGAGACCGTTTTAACTCGGTTGATGTGTTTTGAGACTTTTTCCAGTTTTCTTGAGAGAAATTATATTTGCATGACGTGTTTCACAGAACCGAATGCGTCCTTTAGACGGTTCATACCTGTTTCTATATCAAAGCTATTCAATTTCCCCGCGGTTTAGCAGCGCTGCGCAGGGTTCGACGCCGTTGGACATTTACAGGCGATTCTACCTAAGCAGTATCGCACTACGAAGCGTAAATAAGAGCTAACGCTGATCGCTCGCGTATTTGCCGCATCCATTCAATCACCTCCCCATTCATTCAGCGTTTCTTCCCTCCGTAATGGGATGTAATGAGGCAGCGTTTACAGTCTGTCCATTAGGCTAGTGGATGGCTGCATGTTGGCAGGTGAGGAGGAAGCATTTCCCCAGTGAAATATGGGCGAATTAAAACGATGGCGACTATGACACTAAGAGGCTGTTTGCTATTACTGAGTGCACAGCAGGATGGAGATTCATAGCTCATTCAGATAATGAACGATCGAAAGGTTTGAATCCTGGCTCGACCAACCTGCCATTGTTGAAATGATCAGCTTGTAAGATTCCACTGCCAGCGTATGCCCAGTTGCCTCACTCCCACCCCACTCCCCTGCTGGCCTGCGCTCACATTGTGCTTAAAGGTTCTGAACCTGAGCACACTTATGCCATCATAATTTGAATTTTTGTGCCACTTTGTGGCCCCTACGGGCTTGTTTTGGGCAGTGTTGAGGGTTCAAATCCCTGTGCTGCCAAGCTGCCACTTTGGCATCGCTATGTCTTATTTTGACTGGAAACAAACCCTAAACTTTGTGAAGATGAGTAGAGAAGTTAATTCAAACACACAGGCAAAGATTTATGTTTAGACAGCGAAAGGAAGGAAACACAAGAGCCGTCCCTGTCCTCGCTTCATTTATTGTAAAATATATCTATACGTTTTAGGCACGCGGTTCTCCGAGGAGGGATTTTCTGTGGCATCAAACCACCAAGGCGCCTCTTTGCAGCATGCGTTTAGGAGAGGAACGGGGTGGAACGACAGCGCGGTTATAAGCGTTATATGGCTTCCTGAGATGCGCTGACTGTTTATCAGAGGAAGGCAGGCGAGTAACTGAGCGTCCGCAGACTGATAAGGGAAGGGGAAGAGTTTTAGGATGTCTGTTGGAAGTCAGGGGTCTGAGAGAAAGAGAAAGAGAAAGAAAGATAGAGAGAGAGATTCAAAGGGAGGTTTTGATTTATTTAGCAGGGCAAATCTTGGTAAAGTCTCATGCACAGGAAAGTTTCTTCTCCAATACGTTTTGTTTTATGTGTTTTATACAATTTGACCAAGGGTGCACCTTCACATTGGCTATTTCATTATTAATTAGGTTCTTAGCCTACAATTTTACAAACACTGACTATTTAGGGAAGGACTTTCCTCAATGGTTGACACTTTGGTTTACTAAGAGCATGTTCCACATCCAGCGCCAGTCCCACCTCTGCCAATATGTTCCTGTTAAGCGTGGCTCTTAAACTGCTCAGATGAATGGTAATTCAACGAGATAAGGGCATCTGCATGAGGTTCGAAGAACTGTGGATTAAAGTCCAAGCACTGCCACGGTTGGACCATTGAGAAAACCTTAACATGCTCAGCATAATTGTGCGCAAATCATCTTCTAAACGCTTTAAATATAACGCCGACGTAAATATGTCAAACCATTTTCACACCAATTAGTCCCAAGTTTCTGAAATCAAGTCACATGCTTTCAAAACTTTTCAGCCCAGTCACCAGCTACAGATGCATCTGAATAGTCACTGGATTTTCTAACCTCGACTTCATTTCATACGCGGTTTAATTGGACTCGTATGCGTCCCGCGCCTGCGTGAATCCAAACAGCGTGCCTGTATGGTCGTGCAGGCGTCCTCCAGTGTGTGACTGACTTTTGAGCGCGGCAAAATTCACGAGGTTATTGGATTTTGCATCAGCTCTAAAGTCCCAGCTCTGTTTTCTCCATCCCCTTCCAAACGTTCGTTTCCGCGCCCGTAACTGAAGGATTGTGGTGAATAAACATGTTTGTGTTTGTTTGCGTTCGAGCGAGGCTTTGCAGATGCAAATAGTCCAAAGCTCCTTTTGTGGAAGGGAAGCAAAAGCGCCGAGAGCTGCCCTGACCGGCAGCTTAGCATTCCTCCGCGCTCGTCCGCTAACCGCAAGATCTCGATGGAAGTCGGCTACAATTTTCTTGTTGTGCTTAAAGGGGTTTCCGAGCCTGAGATAGAAGCGATGCGGTGCAGACGACGGGAGCGACGAAATTCTATACGGGTGCAGGAAACGCACGGGAAGTCTCGAAACTTCTCGTGCCAGGCAGAAACGCCTAGATCAGGAGAAGCTTCTGGGCCTCTTCAAAGGAAACAATAAAATATTAAGGGACACTGGATACCTCGTCTCCTCTGGCTGTGGACCTGAGGACACAGGGACAGCCGTGTGTGTGTGTGTGTGTGGGGTTGGGATAAGCAGGTTGAGGAAGAGGTCAGGAAACACAGATGGGGAGTTGATTGCCCATTTCAGGGCACACACACACACTGGGACTCTTTTAGAGGGACCAATTGACCTGACGCTTTCTGTCTTTGGAATGTGGGACGAAGCACTGACGGCACTCACCACTTGTGCCACCGGAATTTGGAAAACAGGTTTAAATTTCCTAAACACAAAGCTTAACAAAAGCAATTAAAAATAACCAATGAATACTATTGAGATACCAAACGTTACACCAGGACAATAAACAAACAGATTTCAGTAGCTGCTTTCCTTTTTAAAACTCATCTGTGTTTTCTCTTTCCGGTGGCGGATTTATATGATCGCGGCCCGCCTTCTCCTTGAAGGAATGTCCACTGCTAATGGTATCGACGGTGCCAAGGCAGATGGCAGGCTGCTAGCTTTGGCATGCGGGCCCTAGTTGTGTCACTGCTCAGTGTTCCAGATGGCTTGCAGTGTGAGACTTGTTTGGCCATAGGGGACTACATACGTGAGTTTGTCATTGGGACCAGGCCACCAAGGACTTAGCTATGGCGGGATGAGATTTATTCCAAACATATGCATTTCTAATATTTCATAAACAAACTGATTTTCTTTAGCACTCAGTACCACTCACGCAAATACACACAGAAGCTCGATCAATAAAGCACTGATACAGGAGCGAGCCCGCGGTTTCTGGATGAAGCTAAAACTTGGATATTAACATCCAAACAAACTCAGGCCCCTCCCTCACTGTTTGCTCACACAGGATTGGGTGCATTTTGCCCACTCCCTGATATTTATTTATTTATTAATTATACAATTATTTTTGTAATTGTTTTCTTCACTTATTTTATTATTATTATTATTATTATTAATATTATTATTATTATTATTATTTTTATAATTATTATAATTATTATTAATTTATTTATTTATTTATTGTACATATATTTTATGACTTTTATGACTATTATTTAATTTAAGAAAACCTGATGAAAGTCATGAAACATATGTTTGGAAAGGAAAAAGTATTTAAATATTTTATATTTGGCAAAAAATCAATAAAATTATAAAATATATTTTTATAAAATCAAATATAGTGTATTGCATCAAAAATCATAATCTCTAACATTCGACAAGAAAAATCTGATAGGAATTATAAAAAAAATGTTTAGGATACAATAAACTAAAACGTATTCTATGATATTCTGATAAAAAATGTTAAATACATGTTAACAAAAAAATGATTTATCAAAAACCTGAATGAAGTCATAAAATATATGTTCAGGAAAAATTTATATTTAAAAAAAAAATAAAACTCAAGAAAATAATAATTTTCAGATATCACATTTGAAAGTAGGTAGTCATAAAATATTTTTAAAAAGTAAAAAAATCTAAATCTTTAGTATTTGGTTTAAAAAGTGATTAGCATTAAATGAGGAAATAAAATTTTTATATATATATTAATTTATTCATTTCTTAATTCATCTTCAGTAACTTTTATCCTGTTCTTATCCTGGATAGGTCTGTGGTGGGTCTCTTCTTGTGCCCAGATACACTGGGCATAAGAAGAGAGTCCACCCTGGACATGGCACCAGTCCACTGCAGGGCTATGCACACACACACACACACACACACACACACACACACACACACACGGTTATCTTTTTGTCGTTGTGGGGATTCTCCACTGACATTATATTACAAGTTATTTAATGCTACACCTACAGAAAAAGTCTGTTTTTTCTATACTAGTGGGCATATTTAGTCCTCATAATGATATATAATCTTGATACACACACACACACACACACACACACACACACACATATACACACGTACTCACAACTTGGGGCAATTTAGTGCATCCAATCCACCTACTGCCATGTTTTTGGGGGCAGGGAGGAAACCAGAGTAACCCGTGCGGTTGTTGGAAGAACAGAGAGTAACTCGAGGCAACGGATGCCCAAATGCCAAGTCCCAGAGCTCCCTTTGATTTAACACTCTACCTTTCATCTAAACCTTGTAAGGTGTCTTGTAAGGAAAAGACAAACGTGCTGGATTCCTTCACGTTGATGCCACGTTCGTAGCACTTTGGTTGTGCACGTAAAAGTAGATCAAATCCATCATCAATCCAACCCATGCAAGAAATCATTCCATAAAGGTTGGAAATTAAAAGCTGAAGTCATTTGGAAGATGATTCCGGGATAACCTGCAGGGACCTAATCTATTCCTGGGTAGTCACTGCACACCTACGGCCCTCCGGCGTGCCTGGGCAGGTTAGGCGCGGTCAGATCGGGAACCTTCACGTTCCTTTCCTGTGTTGGTCTAATCAGTCCTTATTGTATTCTCTGGGATGATTTTGGTTCATTTTACACGGAGTTATTAATGTGACTCGGAGGAGTCCTCAGCTTTAATTAAGGCCTCAATTAGATCAGGAACATTAAAGGTAGCGATGATTTTAATCTATGGTCCGATCATTAATGCACACATTTGTCTTTGGCGTGCGCTCTCGCCGGCGTTAGCCGCGGCTGTTTTGGACTAGATTAATGAGCGATCTATGGAAAGGTAATTAACGCTCCCATAAGCTGTACTATTGCTCATCCATGGCTTCCAAAGACTGCCTTTTATTTCAGGTCTGGGCTGGAGTGAGGGGGAAAAAAGTCAATAGAGACATTTCAGTGTTTCTGTGCTAACCCAAACGGACATCGCTTAAAGAAAATGATGCTTTGGCTTCCTCGAGGGGTCACGCCGTACGGCTCGGGAAGTGTATCACATCGGATTTTTGTTGATCCCGGATGAAATCGAAATGATACACGGAGAGGTTTTATGATTGCAATATGGCCAGTTACAGTAATAAAGGCCTTCTGTCCTAATAATGCTTTGGAGCGTGATCAATATTTACTGGGACCTCTGCAGAGCTCGTGCCCGCGCCGGCCGATATCGAACCGCGGGCCGGCTGTGAAAGTGGCGGAGCCAGACGAGCCGCCTCACTTGTGAAACAAGCAACGTTTTCTCTGTCCTCTTCTGGTCAATTGCCTCTGATTCAACATCCTCTGTAAGGTCAGAGAGCGAGGACGTGACTGACAGGAAACCGCTATGCAGGATTCCTCAAGTCTCCGATTGACCTCGAAGAAAGGGAAAATCCATAGCCATTATAATGCTAATACAATAAACGCGTCATCGACTCCGGCGCGGGAGGCGCAGCACGAACCACGCCACGAATATTCCCAAAGTAAAGTCGTCCTTACGCGGAAACGCCGCGATACAGCTGCCTTCCTTCTCGAGCCGCCCGAAAGCACACCTTGAAGAGCTCACCTTCCGGGGCACGTTCCTGCCAGCGCCGCATCGGCCATAAAGATTTATGTGGTAAGCGATCCGGCTGGAATCGATTTCAACTGTCAGCACTAACTGGACATCAACCTTGCTATCGTATCGCGTTGTGGGGTTTTGTAATTCAAGTGACCGCAGTCTCGTCTTGCTGCTCACCTCTAATCAAAACTGCTCCACCGGTTCAAACCATGACGACCCGGATGCTCTGGCCACTGCGAAACGTTCACCCAAATGGGCACCTTGTGAAACCAGAGTACCACAGATATCCCAAAAAGTGACTGCCAGTTAGGTCCTTACCTTTTAACTTTAAATGTCATATAAATGCACCTTCAATAAATATCAGGAACCAAAAGTCTGAGACCAGCGGTGAAAATGTTTCTGTTTTGCATTTGACTTGAATTTGATACAATCTTTTTCCATTACAAATCACGTAATCGTTATCAAACATTGAGAAAAAAATGTATTAGTATTTGGTATGTTCTCACTTTTGCTGTAACAACAGCGTGTGCTTAACCTCTAATCTTGGACTTGTATAAAAATAAGAAACTATTTATTTAGTGTCTTTACATTAGACATTAATTCAAAAATAGGGTACTAATTGTTGCTTAGTAACGACATCAATGGAAATAATCAGTCTTGCATTTATTGTTGTGGCTTCCAGTATGTTTGAAGGTCCAGAGTGTTGGCACGGTGAGTCTAAGTAAAAAAATAATAGTAATAATAATTATACGCTGACTTTCGGACATACAGACCATGGCTGATAAGATTTATGGACGACACCAAACCAGACAGAAGCAGAAAAGGTTTAAAGAGCTTGAGGTGTTGAACTGATGACTCACAGAAGAAATAATTTAATCATTTTTCCTCCCGTGCTGAGGACGTCCTTATTTGTTATAGTATAATCCAGGTAAACAGTTCTTCTGCGCGAGCGTTAAGCCATATCTGTGAGCAGGTTTCTGGTCTGGAAAAAATCAACTTTACAAAATTATAAATCCAGCGACAATCACCAAACCAGCCGCGGCACGTCTCCGAAAAATTCTAATTTGCAGTTAGGGGAGTTGCATAAGATTTGAGGGACGCCTAATTCTCGAGCCGCGGCGTACGTCTGACAATCAGCGGCATAAACATTTATCGGTGGCTGCAGGGTCCTGGATGGGGCCTGATTATGTTGGTCACAGGAGTCCGTTTGATTTTTGACAGCCTGCACATTTGCGCTATTCAGTCGGCGGAAATGGGTGAAAACTCCTCATGCAGAACGTATTCAGAGAATGTGTGCACTTGGCAGGGACTTCGTGCTTAAAAAATGATTTGCAGGTACATACATAAACAGCCGCTCCAACCTCCGGGACGATAAAGGCGACTTGTTGAAACCCAGACGAGCACCTCGGGCGGCGGGAAGAGCCAGGCGCGTCCATTCAGGCACCGTGCTCGGGCGTGATAAGGAGACACCGAGGCTTGTTTACATGCGGCAATGGGAAAACAAATTGAAAATTTTTCCCCGTCGGGAACATCGATGCATATCAAATCAGGATTATTTTAGCAATAATCGCCGCGCCTCCAGACGACGCCTAATCTGCACTTTGTCAGGATTCAAATTAGCCAGGCGCGTTCACGGGGGCTTACCTTACCCGCGTCACATGCTCCAAATAAAATAATAATAATTCAAGATAAACTTTCAACAATAAAAGTGCAAGCTGAATTAGAGACAAGGATGTTCATATGTGAAGGTCTTTTTTTTTTTTTTTTTTCGTGAGGTGCGTTAAGTGCCTGTGCCCGGCCTCTCGGGCTCAGGTTGCTCCTGTTTATCATTTCGCTGGCACGACACGTTATGCCCGTTCGAGGACCGTCCGTCAGCACAGAGAGCCTCTAGCACTTAGCACAGGATGCAGAGTTATTGTTCTGAGCTGAAGATCCACAAAGCCGCGAGGGTATGCTCTTCCTCTCATGTCCTAACGGCACCAAACAGCAGCCCGGGCACAGAGCTGGCTTTATTTCATTTGGCTCCTCTGCCGTCTAGGACCAAGTCATTACCTAGAATGTAACCGACTGCTGTGATGATGTTTTGTCTTCTGCAATAGATCTGATTTTGTTAGAAGTGCAGCAGAACTGAAGCAGATCATCTGACTCTAAATATCAGACCATTTAATTACACTGACGTGCCCAGTGGCGCTCGGGCGCTGCAGAGCTCTAACGCGGTACGATACCACCACAGGGGTCCGGGTGAGGGAGGACAGGCCGATCACGCTCACCCCCAGTCATGCCATGGACTGGTGTCCCCTAAAGGGCAAGTTCTCCTCGTTGTTCTGTTCTTTTTCCTTCGTTTTCATTTTCCTTTATCTCCTTCTTCTTTATTTGTTTTTCTTTTCTCTCTGTCTTTCTTCTTTCTGTTTTACGTGTTTTTTCTTTCCTCTTTCTTCCTCCCTTCCTTTCTTTTCTTTTATTTCCTTTATTCTTTTTCCTTTGTCCTTCTTTCTTCGTTTTTGTCTTTTATCTTTGTAGTTTTTTCTTTTTTCCTTTTTCTTGTTTTTTCACTTTCTTCTTTCCCTTTCTTTTTTGTTTGTTTGTTTTAACTTTTCTTTAATTTTCTTCTTTCTTCACTATTTATTTATTTATTTATTGTAATTGTTGTCTTTTTAACTGTATGTTATTATATACGACAATATTAATAAAAAAAATCACTGAGACTTTTTAGTTTTTTTCTGTTTACATTTTATAACTATTTTTAATTTTAATTTTTTCTAATTTTTTCTTTTCTTTCTTTCTTACTTTCATTTTTTCATTAGTATTATAATTTTTTCCCTCCTTCCTTCCTTTATTTATTTATTTATTTAACTTAATTTCTCTCTTTCTGACTGTGTTATTATACAAGATGATATTAAAAATGACACTTTTTAAGTGTTTCTAAACTGGGCACACAAATCTTTTGTTCTTTTTGTGTATTTTATTATACTGTATAAGGTGTGTAGCTATTCATTAGTGAAACATTATTTAAAAATGTAATTGCAACAGATTAAAAAAGAGAAACACCAGAAGGTTACACACACTAAGGGTTTCACACACACACACACACACACACACACACACACACACACACACACACACACACACACACACACACTTATAGAGGCCATTCCAGCTCACCTGCATAAAGCACCAGAAAACCCAAAGAAAACTGGGAGAACATACCAAAACTCCACAGCCAGAGGTGAGGACTGAAGCTGTGGTCCTTGTTCTAGCACTATCAGCAGCTGCTGCTCGAGCACGCCACCCCTGGTCTGTGTGTGTACTGCAGTGTGTACCTCCATGCACTGTGAGAGCACAGGACGTTATGAAAAGAAGCAACCAAACCACAGTTACCGAGTGTGTGTTCGCTAGAATATCAGGGCATCTGTACTGCTGCCACCGGATGAGACGCTTTGTCTTGTGGCTAAAGCCACACTGAGGACATCAAAACAGCTCGAACAAGTCCCTGTTTATAGTGCTAGAGCTTCATCTGGGTGCCCCCGCTTCTCAACAGATGAGTGATTTATTAAAAAATTATTAAAAACAACAAAAGTAGTGCAGAATGTACCGTCCACAAAATTCTGGGATTTGATAGTACAGTGCCTACAGAAAATAATCAAACACCTTTTTTGTCTTGAATCAATGAATAATCCCCTTTCCAGCTTTATTTACACTTTGTACGTTACAGCATCCAAGCAATGACTTACTGTAAAAGGCAACATCTTATCTTTCACTTTCAGACAAAGATCCTTATCAGAGGAAAAACATCAGATCTGTTGCCTTCATAAGAGATCATTTCACTTTGCCAAGGCCTGGTAGATGTCACTTGGATCAAAGTTTCTTGTGTTAGTAAGCTAAAAGATTCGTCTGTTGAAGAGAAACAGCAACAGTAAGAGCAGACACATATAAAAATGAAAAAAAGATTAAACAAGAGACGGAAATGCTTATATTACGCAACAAATCTTCCAGTGGAGTAAGCAAATTGTACTTGGTAAGATTTCTTAATCAAGCAGTAATAGTAATAACACTAAACCTAACTATATCATTTATATAAACTTCTAAAATGAAGTGAAAGATTTTATATCTCAAATTTCGACAGAAGAATCAGTATAACTGTGTGAATAGTTTTTGCTTAATTTGACCTAAATTGCTTAAATTAAATCAAATTTCAAATAGATCAAAGTAAGGGCGAACAAGATAATTCTTCTAAAGATGAGCAACATAATCTTACACTTACAGTCAGACAAAAAGAAATAATAATATCCCCTGTAATTAACTAGTAATTAATAAACGTCAGTAAGTGATTATTTCACATATACTGCAAAAAAAAAACTTGAAAAAATATCAAATAAAAAACGACATGTTTTATATTATATTATATTATATTATATTATATTATAAAGCAAAATAATCAAACAAAACTAACCATATTATTTATATACACTGATTTTATATCTTAAATTTAGGCAGAAGAATCAGAATAACTGGCCCAGTGAGTTTTTGTGCCTAATGTGATCCCTAAATTACTTAAAACTAGGTAAAATAAGCTCAATCTTAAAGTAATCAGTGCCTTGTCTCAGTGCCATGTCACTTTTTGTTTGTTTTAGGCAGTGCACCGTGCTTCACGGGTGTTTGGTTTCCACCAACAGGCCCACAAACTTAAAATTTCCCCATACAAAGATTAAAAACCGATCGTTTTAAATTATTTCTAGGTTATTCTCACTTCATAAAGCAGAAATGCAGCCATAAAATTAAGTTTTGGTGACAAAAACTAAGGTTTTTAAAACATGATGTGACTTTCTGTGTTGTAAACGTGAATATGTAACATAACCCTAGGCTGCCTTACAATCTTTCTATCTTCTAAACAAAAAAAACTAACAAAAAACCTCTAAATACCACTGAAAACATGACTCGAGCGTCTTTTAGGAGCTTGTACATGCCCCTCAGGTCAGTTTGTATTTGTTTTAGGCAAACTTATTGATGTGTTTGATCCAGCAAACCTCTTTAATGTAAGGGCTCTTTGCTGGTTATGTATTTGAATCAAAAACTCACCTTTCGATCTGAACATACACTAAAAGGCCAATTAAGTGTTATGGGTGATGAATACAGGAGCTCCAGTGACCGCCCGTTACTATTTTGGTCCTGACATTTCAGAGGGGTCACTAGAGATTTATGGATGGGGGCTTAACTTTTACTAAGGGGGTCTGGTGGCAAATTTCCCCAGACAAAAAACATTCAACGTTTCGTTTAGTGCTGAGGTTGCACCAACATTAAGTGGCTGTTTTGCATGTAGGAACATCGAGAGGAACATTCTCAGGAGACTCCTCATTTATGTTGCATTACGTAACAGAAGTCCTATCCTTAAATTTGGACTGGATCACACAGTTTTCCCGATGCAAGGCCACAAACAGCAGGTCCTTAGGAATGGTTTCCTTTGAGCTCTTGTTTAAGATAACTGAACTACAGGAGATGCATCTAAGCTGGAATGAATAAAATGATGAGGGAACACAAAAATAAAAACAGAGACTGAAAATGTGTGTCTGTTTTAAGTGTAAAATTGAAATTCTGAATAAGAAAAGGTTCTAGCTGGAAAAACAGCGCTGTGCAAAAGTCTTAGGCCACCATTAGATTAGATATATCCTTGTTTAAGCATGGTATAATGACCATATATAATTACTTCTCTGTCTTCTTTATTAGAATGCAACCAAAAATACTGGTAATTTGTATGCTGTATTAAAAACTGCAAGCAATCCAGAAGAAAACCAGCTTTTATAGCAGTTGCAAGTATGCAGCTTCATTGGGAGTCTGAGTTGACCCTTCTACAGTCTGAAGAAGCTTGATCAGTAATGGTTTTTCTAACGGTGGCAACCAGGAAACCACTTTTTCAGAAGGAGAACAGGGGGAAGGCTAACAAGTGCTAAAGCTCACAAAGATTGGTATGAAGATCAGTAGAAAGTTTGGTCATTAAAGCACTGCTAAAACAGCAGTCTAATGGTGGCCTAAGACTTTTGCACAGTACTTTACACTAAATAAACTGTTGCCGTTTTATTTGAGTTCATTTTGCTGTGTCTTTTCCACATCGTCAACTTAAAAAACAAAGACAAGAGCAAAGATGAGCCAGGAAGCTTTTTATAGTTTGTGTTTTTTGCGGGCTGCTTTTAGATAAATAACCAAACGCCTCCATCCAGTCCCTGTGAGCTTTATCACCATCATTCTCCAGCCTTTCAGTTCTATTCCACCATTTCCTTAATTTCCATGTTTCTAGAGGCTCGTCCTGTAAGCTCTTGATGAGCTGTTCTGCCCGACAACCGAGCCCTGAAATTCGAACGGGCTCCGCTCAAACATCTCCCACAGCGGCATTAGTATATATCCTTCAAAACCTGACGTGCGTTTTGAAAAGTCCTTTAGGGTGCATCGTGAGTTTGCAGACGCAATAATAACGTGGCAACAACCAAGATCAAACCAGATGAAGCGTGTATGATTGAAAACCCGAACATAAGTCATCCAGCTGTTGAAATGTTGAAACGTTGCAGCTGGAAGAAGAAAGAGATCATTCAGATGAATCAAACCATCTCTCTGTATCTGCCTCTCTCTGTGTCTCTGTGTCACGCTTTGGCAAAACAGAAACCGTGCTAAACGGCTTGCTGTTGCTCTCTCCGTTTCGCTGCGGCTCTAACCACACGAGGGAGAGCTGTGAGGAGACGAGGCCGCGATTGCATCACTTCCTCTTGCTGTGGGTGGCAGAAGGTCACTGCACTGATAGCGCTCAGGCGTCTGCGAGCGCTCACGTACGAGCAGTAGATGTGGAGCAGGGCGGCGCATGAGAAATTGATGCCTCCCGCTCTCTCTCTCTCTCTCTAGATAATGGAGTGAAGTGTAATGAAACGGCAGCACGACATAATTAGGCGTCTCGCTCTGAGCGTCTCGATGAGGAGGGGAATCAGCTGAGAGGACGGCAAAGGCTTCTCGAGCTGCTTAACCAGTTCAGATGCGGTTTAGTGGAAGTGCATGCTCATGACACATCGAATACAGTAAGAGGAGTGTCGATGTAGGAATATGTCACCCGTCGGTGGGAACTAGCACCTCGGCACCAGCCCACGCAGTGTGGTGGAGCATGTTTACAGGAACGTCCTCGCGATTATTGCAAATGAAAACCGATTGCTCATGGTAGAAAGCACCATGGCATTCTGTCATCAGTTAATATTGGTCTTTATCTTTATGTACAAATTGCACTGATTTTCAATAAACCCACGCACCCGCTCCCAAAAGTAGATATTCGCCATTAAACAATGTCTTCAGGCTCCCCTTTTCGAGAGATGATACATTTTTTGGTTTCCCATCTTCCCCATACATCCGGTGTGTGTAAGTGTGTAAGTAGCAGTAGCAGGTTTTGGAGCAGCTCATTTTTTGATGTGGGAGAAGTGATGTCAGTCTAAGAGGCCTCCAAAACGAAGGGCTCCCCCACACTATGACTCTGAGGCTGTCTACACACGGTCTTTATTTAAGCAAAAGCACTTCTAATCTGATAAAACACCGATAAAAGTCTGGCTTGTCTATTGTATTTTACTCAAGGAGAAGTATAAACGCGCATGCTACTAAATGAAAGTGTCTCTTTCAAAGCATTTCTAACTCTAACTTGAAATGTCTTTTCTCGAGGATGAGCTACAGATCCTCCCAAATCAAGAACAGACATGAGGAACCCAAAATATACAAAATACCTGGAGTTTCTTATGAATAAATGCCCCGAAATCGCTCCTAACTAAATAAGTAATATTCACTAATGCAGTAAATCCTGATATTTGACCGCAAAATAGTTCTCATCGACTCTTTGAAGCATTCAGCTTTTTAAAATGTTCTCTATTTTCATTTTTATATTTAGCTTCTGTGTATTTAAACTATTATTATAAAACATCTAGGCCGCCCAAGGAGGTTTGGTTCATTTTTGAGACTCTGTCCTTCCAAAGGTTTTTCCTTGCCACTGTCGCCCTAGGCCTGCTCAGTTAGAGCTTTGAGTCTAGATAGTTGAAAAGCAGCTTTGAGACAATGCTCCACTGTAAAAAGCACTCTAGAAATAAATAAAGCAGTTATTTTAAATTAAATTATTACTGCTAATTGTTACATGCACCTATCTGGACTAAATCTGATGAATATGCAGCTTTAACTCAATCCTCCCTCCCTGGATATAATTCTATTCCCATCCTAATGGTCGTACAGGAGGCGTCCCATTACCTACAGTAACTCGGTCTATGCCCGTCCTAATTAGAGGCCCGGTTTGCGGAGGGTTAACTAAAAGTGTGTTTCTTCGCCGCAGCAGATGCACCTTCCTCCTCGACATGCTCTCATTGTGTCGAAAAGCTGTCTTCGGTGCTCCGGCTGTCTGCGTTTAACCTGCTCCAATTAATTCATGGCGCTCGCCGAGGATAAGGTGCGGCGCACCCTCCTGGGCCGGTCGTCAACCCGGGCTGACACACTCGGGCACTTTTAAGCGGCTCAATTAGTAGAGTTATCAATTATTGTAGCGATATCGGGTCAGGTGCACCGAGCGAGCCGTGACTCAGCTTCAGGGGGCTTTGTTTTTGCCCTCCTGTAAGACCCTGTATCTGTGCAAACACTGATTTCGGGGGTTTCCTCTAAGAGGCCGTACAGGTTGTCTGAACAAACAGAGCGAGAGAGCGAGCCGTATATCTGCCAAAAGTTTCAAACGCGGTCTCGCTTTGGGAGGCAGGAAGCAATCTCCGTCCTGTGTGGGAGATGTGGAGACTTCATTTAACGCTCGCTGACAGGGAAGGAGTCAAAGGTGGAAGTAAGAGCGCTGGCACGGACCGGGCAGAGACGAGGTCTCGTTACCCATGCAGGCACAGAGATCTGCGTGACAGGTTTGGGCGAGGGCCCAGTTTACCCTTGTCCTCGTGTTCTGTTCGGTACTGAGCAATGGAAGCCCTATTATTCAGCCACCTCTTCATTTTTATGCATAGCTTACAATGAATGTACACTCAAAACGTGGGTAGCTTTATTATTATGTCCAGAGTATTTCCTCCTCGTTTTTCTCCAAATATGCCAAGCCTTATACCGTGGGTCAGGGAGTTGGTAGACAATCACTTTACAGCTTTCATGAGACGAACTTTAATGCAAAGACTCAATCTTTAAGATGGCATGAGGTTCTTTTGCAGTCGCCAACATCTTTAAGTGCAGCGACAACAGCAAACTGTACAAACTGTACAAACTGTAGCTGCGCAAAGAAAAATACTTCTGTGTGTATGATAAAAATGTCACAAGATTTAGTTTTTTTCAGTTTAGTCATTGCCAGTTCTTTGACCAATGTTCCACCCAGACACTCTTAATGTACGATTTAATTTAGCACCCAACTGCGGTCCAGTAAATACTAAAATGCTGACTTGCTACTACGTTTGTAACACTGGCCGTGGCTTAGAGGAACATTTTAAATAGGTCATTTGAACATTAAGGGGTTAAGAAGCCATTACTCAACATGAATAAGAAGTCCTAGTAGGTTTCCTGCCCTAATGACCCGTCCGATCACATCAGGCACCACCACGTCTTCCCCAGTCATGTCCACTTGGAAGTCTGGGCTGATGGCAGGATGCACAGACGTGGCCTTTCACAAAGCACAAAGCGAGCGCCAAACCAGAAGCTGCGGAGATCGTAAAAAGTGTTCAGATACTGATTATAAACACAAACGCACGCCGTCCGTAAAATTCCAAACCCTTACTCAGAGACGGCTAGGTGCAAGTTCTCCTACTTAGAAGTCTGTAATTTTCATCATAGCTACACTTCAACTATTAGAGACAAAATGAGAAAAAAATCCAGGAAATCACATTGTAGGTTTTCTAAAGAATTTAATAGTAAATCATGGTGGAAAATAAGTATTTGGTCACCCACAAACAAGCAAGATTT
>JAJAGP010001418.1:0-127500 GCA_025084515.1 Ancistrus triradiatus
AGCGGATGGACATCATGTGGGGCAGGAACTGGTACCGGAACACAGTTCGGAGAGAAAACAGAAAATGTACTTAGTTATGGATTAAGAGCACAGTGTCTATTAACAATCACTGATGCCATGTGTAGCATGAGACCGCGGCAGCATTAGCTATAGCAGTATAGCTAGAAAGAGGAGAACTGGTAGGTAACACAGCCAAGAGAGATCACATGAGACATCGTCAACCCCACGAGAGGCAGAAGACAGCAACCCAACGTCTCTGATCACCAAAAGGCTCTTTGACTATGAACCCCCAGCTCTGCCCTTAGTCTAAGGCAAGGATGCATGAGTCAAGATCAAGAGGACCAAAGCCCAGTTCAGCCAGACACTCCTGGCTAACGGACGAGGCAGGCAGGCCAGACATGACTGCAGACTCCGGCCCCAGTGACCCGAGCCATGCATCCCAGTCTAAATCTAGTCAAAAGCCTGCCTAAGAAGTGGGCGACTGGGCTTTTGTAGAAGCTTAGCCAACGTACAATCGGGAGATTGGAGGTATTTCGGCTAGGGCATAGCTTGTAGTGTAGGATTAGCTTTCCCTGCCTGCTACCGCGATGAATGGGAAGAGTTTCTGCCATTTAATCGCACTTTGTGCAGCCTTTTGCTGCGGTCTCTGTGTCGGCCGCATGGCGCATGGGCCGACCAGACCTGCACTCGGTTTCCGCATTCTTTATAACGCTCCATAGCGCCACTCAGTTTTTTCCCCCTCACGGCATGTCCATACTAAAACCAGTCATTCTTTTGTTTCCACAATTCGTCGCCATTTTGATATGGCGAACCGTAACATATGCTTCATAGGCTGTAGCATTTTAGGTGTAACTATTTAGTATTTAAACAAAAACAAGTTCCCTTCCTTTGCCAAGATGCTAGAGCTGTGTTCTGGTTGAAACTAGCAGAACAGTGAACCTTTTGTTTTGATGTTCATGCTTCTTTGCTTATTAAGCTTTTGACATGGCTATGATATTACAGTGACCTAAACCCAATTGAAAGCCTGTGGGTTGAGCTGAAAAGGAGGTTCCACAATAGAGAATGTAGAAATTCTGGATGTGTAGAGTAAGAAATCTGAGACATTCATTAATATAATCATAAGCCTCATAAGAGTCTGGTGCTGCTGTGCTACTGAAGGGAGATTGAGCAAAATGTTAAATGCATGGCTACCAGTTATTGTGCTACATGTAGTTTAGTTAAAATAAGTTGTTTTATCTTAGAACAAATACATTTTAAATAACAAGTACATTTTTTATTTTAGTATCTAACCACTGACATCTTTTCATACTCTTTAGATAAACCCATTTTACTTGCACACTGTCAGGATGATGTGCCCTAGGAGCAGGCCGGAAATTACATAAGTTACATCATCCTGCATAGCTCCCTTCTGACCTTTCTTTCTTCCACAGCTGCCTGTGCTTTCTCTAGTTACATCTTTCTTGTTCTTCACTTCTTTGTCGGGCTTTGTCATAACATTTATATTGTTTGTTTGTTCCTGTTCCTGGCTCCTCTTGCTCCTGTTCACATTTTGTCTGCCCCATGTCTGTTTTATGTATGTAACCCTGTTTTGTGTTGTGTATTCTGCTCATAGCTTCCTGTACTGCGTTTAGCCCTTTGTGGTCTTAAATATTCTCCTAGCACTTATGCTAGTTTATCCCTGTGTCCCTATATCCTAGCGTAGTATTTATCTGCACTTTATACTAGCTGTGTCTCATTGTTTGTGTGAGAATGGCCACTTAAAATGTCAGTTTTCACTCAGTACTATATGTTGTGTGTGTTTCCACATTTTCCTTTCACTTGTGTGTGCACCATGTCATCTAACAAAGCACCAACATTTGCACTTAGATCCACCTAAATTTTTGTTCCTGCCTACAAGCTCGGCACACACAAGCTAAAGCTGATGGTAAGTTGCAAAGTAAATGTAGAGCCTGATCTTGCCAGTGTTTTTCTTTTGATTCCTTTAGTTTAAGTGATGCACCAAGCTAAAACAAAATTAATTTTTTTTTTTCTTTTATGTTGTTGGTTTGTTCCTGTTCCTGGCTCGTCTTGCTCCTGTTCATATTTTGTGTGCCCCTGTTTCTGTTTCATGTGCTTAACATTATTTTCTGTGGTGCATTCTGCTCGTAGCCTCCTGTACTGTGTGTTTGTGTATTCCTACATTAGCGTATAGCCATTTGTGGTTTTGAACATTGTCCTAGTACGCATGTTAGTTTATCCCTGTGTTACTGTGTTTTCTAGCCTAGTGTTTATCTGCACTTTATGCTGGCTCTGTGTCTCATTGATTGTGTTAGCTTTCAGGTCCAAAGTATTAGCCAGTGTGAGAGAGGCCTTCAGTTGCTTAGAAGTTACACTGGGGTTCTTTGTGACCTCACCAACTATTACACGCCTTGCTTTGGAATGATCTTTGTTAGTCGACCACTCCTGCAGAGGGTAACAGTGGTCTCGAATTTCCTCCATTTGTACACAATCTGACTGTGGATTGGTGGAGTCCAAACTCTTTAGAGATGGCTTTGTAACCTTTTCCAGCCTGATGAGCATCAACAACTTTTTTCTGAGGTCCTCAGAAATCTTCTTTGTTTATGCCATGATACACTTCCACAAACATGTTGTGAAGAGCAGACTTCGATAGATCCCTGTTCTTTAAATAGAACAGGGTGCCCACTCACACCTGATTGTCATCCCATTGATTGAAAACACCTGACTAATTTCACCTTCAAATTAACTGCTAATCCTAGAGGTTCACATAATTTTGTCACTCACTAATATGTAATATTGGATCATTTTCCTCAATAAATAAATGACCAAGTATAATATTTTTGTCTCATTTGTTTAACTGGGTTCTCTTTGTCTACTTTTAGGACTTGTGTGAAAATCTGATGATGTTTTAGGTCATATTTGAGCAGAAATATAGAAAATTCTAAAGGGTTCACAAACTTTCAAGCACCACTGTAGCTTTGGCACAAGACACCACCAGGGAATACCGTGCACACTTGTTCGCCCTCATTTGACAATGCCTCCATCTTACTTGCAAATGAAGCCGATATTTGAGACTTTTATCAAAATAAATGACTATTGGAAGATAACTGAACATAATCCGCTGATTTCATTACTGTGCTGAGACACAGAAGCTGCTGTATCTACACACATTTATCGTCTAAGCCACCTAAGAAGGACGGGCCTTTTTTTGAGTCTTGGTCCTCTCAAGGTTTCTTCCTTATAATGTTTATGGAGTTTTTCCTTTCAACTGTTGCCCTAGGCTTGCTCAATTTGAGATTGGCACTAGATATTAAAAGATAATCTAAAACTGTAAAGCTATTTTAAGACAATGCTAAATTATGAAAAGCTGAAGATGTTCTGTGCGGAGGAATGGGCTAAAATTCCTCCAAGCTGGTGTGCAGGACTGATCAACAGTTACAGGAAACATTTAGTTGCAGTTATTGCTGCACAGGGGGGTCACACCAGATACTGAAAGCAAAGGTTCACATACTTTTGCCACTCTCTAATATGTAATATTGGATCATTTTCCTCAATAAATAATTGACTAAATAAATAAATGTAATAAATAAATCGACTTGTGTGAAAATCTGATGATGTTTTAGGTCATATTTATGCAGAAATATAAAAAAAAATTCTAAAACGTTCACAGACTTTCAAGCAGAACTGCACTCTACATTTTGCATGAAAATGTATTTCATTTTTGCTTTTGGTCGAAAGTGCCATTTTTGAGCAAAAATCTTGATGGCTAAAATTTCACTGCCTCTACTTATTTTTCTCACTCTCAGCTGCAAAGCAAGTTTGACAGAAGTAGAGCTTTTGTGCTGTGAACTTCTAGTTCTCATTGCTCATAAAATATTTAAAGTGTCTTATATTGTTTTGCACTTCTGCTCCCTCATACTCTCTTCACACTCATCCTTGACACACATGCTTAGTTTTATAGAAAATGTGATGGTGTAATCAGAGCTGATCAGAATTATTTAAGAGTAGTTTATTTTTACCTAATACTTTATATAATGGATGTTTATGTTAAACGAACTATGTGTTTTTTTGGCTTCTGCATGGATGCACCTTCTGAGTTTGAAAAACAGACCTGCTTTTGTAGTCGAGACATGAGCTCTGAATGCACTCAGTGGTTTTAAAAGGCATTTCGATCTTCCTCACAGTCTTCTGAGATTTACCACTGATACTCAAGGTATATTCAAGGGATACTCCAAGGTAGATTGTCTTGGCATTCACTTGAAGTAAGAACAATTTGCCTTTCTCGGATACATAGACCTAATTAGCTGTACATATTTATAGATGAATGGGTCTGTGCTTAGTACGTTTTAGTTTATCTGTGTTCATCTCTGTTCCTCTTTGTATTTCTTGCTTTTTATTTATTTTTCTTATTCTCGGTTGTGTGCTATTTTGGTTTGGACCTAAACCTGTCTGTCCCTCTATATTGTGGGTATGGACTATAAGATGTTGGTTATTTCCTAGCTTAACTATTATTGTGATTTTTTTTCATCTGCAATAATGAAGGTAGATGTGAGTGTATGTTCATGTGACCACTGATGTACAGCAGTCAGAGCTATGCCATTGGAAATACTCATTGTTTGACCAGTACAGAATCCAATTTAGCTTCCCTGCCAGACAGCACTCCACCAATCATTACAGTTCTGCACATATGGAGACAGAGAAGAGAAGCCTCATACCTATACAGCACACTTGCTGGGTTCATGAAATATCGCTATTGCCTGGAGCTAAGCTTTTAGTTGGCACTATTCAGTGCAAGTTCTCTCACAAACACAGCCAGCAAAAACTCCACTGGGTCAAATAGCTTTTCAGATTGTAATTTGCTGTGAGTTTTACATTGTGTGTATTGTTGAGTGATTAAATTTTAAAAAAGGCGGGAAATCATGCTGGTTTGGATTGACAGGTCCAGGGACATGGTATGACAGTGAAACTCTGAGTGAGTGAGAGAGGGTTAAGAGGTCTGCTGATGAGAAACAGTAATTGAGAGAAACCATTAAAGGTCACACAGTGGGAACACCTGAGAGCAGAAACGACATCCAACAGTCAACAGCCTGAAGTGCCCTGCCCACATTGAGTATATTTCATCTGTCTCTGACAGTCTGTTTTAGGTGTATTCTTTTTTTTTTTCTTTCTTTCTTTCTTTCTTTCTTTCTTTCTTTCTTTCTTTCTTTCTTGTTTGTGTTTTTGTTTATATAGTTTAATGCTGCAGGCTTTTAGGTTTTGGGCACCGTTTTAATTTTGTTGATGCCAGATCGGACTTCTTTTTTCACATCAGTATGGTGAAAAAGCCTTAACGTTTAAATTAAAGGAAAAAAATATGTTGCCTTCCTAAATCACAGTGACTCGACAGCCAAGAAAAGATGCAACCCTTTTATTACAAATGCTGTCATCACTCTGTGACACTCACATTTCTCCCTCATTTCTAACAAGAAGGGCATATCACAGCCTGAATGCACTCTGCTAACAACGTGCACTGTGGAGCTGGCTAATGCATCACTCAGCCTAGATTTAAAAAAATAATAAAAAAGATTTTAGTGATTTAAATTTTTTACGCTTACCTATCTGTATTCTGACTCTTGCAGTTTCTACGGTTCCACAATTGCTACGGTAATTGTACTTTGGAATATTGAACTTTATAAAGTCTTAAACTCAGTTTATTTAGTTTTTCTTTTTCCATGTCCATTTGCTTCCCCTGCAGCTACAGTATACTACCAGGCACCTGTGGTTCTGGTTCCAAGTGGAAAGTTGGCAAGTTATGAATCTGTTTTGTTATTTATAACTATTTTAAACAAAACCCAACTGTTTGAGGAGGAAAAGGTTCAGGGTTATAATGAACAAAGCTTGTTTGCCTGTTTGTTTATTTTGCATAATTTCCAGCATCAATGGCTTTTAAATGACAGGAACAAGGTTACATCCACATGCAGGGTTATATTGAAACTAGTCATACACACTCACCTAATGAATGCATTTGGACTGTGGGATTAAACTGCAGCACCCGGAGTAAACCAACATGGACACGGGGAGAACTATAAACAGTGCATACATTTTAAGTTAGGTTGAAGCCCATTGTAATCTCAGCTATAGTTTGTGGCCTCAAACAAGTCTTTATGAACATTTCACATGCATAGTTGTGTTTTGCAAGCTATTTGTAAGTTTTTGTATCCCAAAATGTTTGTGAATGATGGCAAGAAAGCTGCATGATATATTTATTTTGTTTTTCATCGCAAATATCTCAACTGACAAATGCACAACACCCAGGGGAACCTGTCGGTTATGGAGTTCAGTCTGTTATCATACTGATAACCACTTCTGATATGAAAACCTGCATCTGATACTGATGAACCATGTTAAACAAAACATATCTCTGAGCCTAGTTTAAAGTTACAATCTGCAGACCACTAAATGTTACTGCATTATATTACATTACATTGATTTAGAAAAGATATGATATTGAAATTAAACACAACGAGTAATGATCACCGAAAACAATAAATCCACCTTAACATTAAAGTCCACATAATTATCAGATACAGTTTCCTAGCAGAACATTACTCAGAGTGTCATACTTCCTCCACTGGTTTACCTTCTTTCCATGGTCCATCCAGTTGCACACATACCTAAATGTTGCACACATACCTGACTATCCACATGATGCAAAATAAAATGGGACTCATCGGACTAGATGTCTATCTTCCATGTCTATGCTCCAAGATCCAGTTCTGACACTTGTGGACAGGGGTTAGCATGGTGAGAATTCAGTATTGTCTATGACTCGGCAACACCAGGAGCGTTCTGTAACACGTTCCTTCCTTAACCAGTACTAAACATTTCTATGATTTCTATCACAATAGCTCTTCTGTCCATTTAGGTCAGGCAGGGTAGGATTTGATCAGTTATTTATGTTCCACGCTCTAGAATGTGAAATAAACAAAGTTGTACTGATTTGTTTTTAGAACATGATGTTCTTAAAGTGCTGTATTATCCACTGCTGTATTATCTCTGTTGGCAGATTGACAAGCCTTGACCCATTCTTGCCCTTTAAGGACTAGGCCATTCTTTAGCGCTTCCTTTGTACTACAAAACAATTGCCTAACCTCTTTAACATAACCCGTTCTACATCATTTCAACTTGTCACATCGATGTTAGTCAGAATGCCCTTGGCCCAGTTTTTGGAATGTTTTACAGACATCAATTTCAGAATAAATGTTGCCAGTCCATCACAGGACTGGCAGGGGTCCTGTTGTAGTGCGTATAATCTAGTGACCATTCTGCCCTTCCTCAGACACAGCTAATTGTGCCTTTATGTGATGCCAGACCTGTCTGGAAGGCACTGCTGGCCTCAAACCTGGGTCGCCGTTGTGGTGGGCTAATGTGTAAGACAGCTGTGCTACCTGAGTGCATAAAATAATTACTTTATAGATTGATATTTTGCCATTTTGAAATACCAAAGTAAGTAGTAGTCCAATAGTAACAGAAATAACCTATGTTCCAACCATACTGCTGTACTAAATAAGTGACGTTACTGTTTTCACTGAATTGCTGACTGGTTTGTTGTAACACACTCCATGTGTTAAAGAATGCTTTCTTTCTTTTTTTACGCTGGCACAATATGGAAATTAGATTTTGAACTTTGTAAAAGTACTTATATAGTACTTTTGAAGGCCAAAAATAATGGGTAAGAATTACATTGTATTAAGAGTTTTGAGAGACCAGAACCTTAGTGATTTTCTCACTAAATCTGATTTTTTTGGAGGCTGGTTGTTCACATTCTTTTTCATGTGAGCCATATCAGACATTGGTTTGAATGGTTCATGATCCAAAACTGATGTGTATGCGTAAAAGAGCATTGCTTCACATTACCCACTCGTCCAGAGGTAAACAATCAAAATAGAGATAACAGTAACAACCACTTCTTTAACAGTCATGTTATTTATGAGATCTGATACTTTTCTATCCCACCACTGAAAACCTCCCTCACTGCTGTGTATTTACCTTCTCCTCAGCACGCACTGGTGAATGATGAGGTGGAATGACATAAATGTTGCATGAATTCCAATTTCAGCATTCTCATTCAGGTCGCATGGACACATTGGATATTTACTCGATCTAGGACCACATATGAAAGTGGCTCAGGTCAGATTTGAAAAGATCAGATTTGAGTGGTCACACAGCTTTGAAAAAATCAGATATGTGTCACATTAAGGCAAAAAAATCAGATTTGTGCCACTTCAGGTTGGTAATGTGAATGTAGCCTTAGTCATTCTCATAAATAAACGGATGGAAGGACATCATAGGCTGGTAGTGTGTAATAAAGAATCTTCCAGCTAGTACTACCTGTGAAGATGAACGAATTTTGCAGAGAATGCTGGTGTTCCATCTTATAATTAATCACATTATAAACCAAAAGTGTTTATCCCAGTTGAGCACCCACTTGCTTCTTTCCTGTGAGAGGCCATGTCCTAGTGGTTGACAAGTAGAATACAATATATTGTTGTGTGGATAAATAAAATGTCAACAGAAAGACAGAGCACAGCTTGACAACTGGTTGCATGATATAGCTTTTATGAAGCCCCTAATATTTCCTAGTCTCTGCTATTCAGATTGGTGGGGAGGTCATGTGGTCTAGGAAATGACTGTACTCCATACATTGTAGCAGGAACTTAGATTACAATATATTGTTTGACATTTGATGGAGTCTTCCAATTAGCCACTTATTAATTTAAAATGGGGTTTAACAATATTTTTCTCTCTCTTTCCCAAATAAATTGCTTAAAAAAACTTGCATAAACAAGGGCAGGTGTTTGACAATGTCTCCCAGCCCTTTCACTGGCATTATAAAGTATATTTCTGGATTAAAATAACCAAGAATCACAGTTTAACTATAAATAGAGCTGCTGGTGGAGAATAATTTGAAGTTCAGATGTGGATTGCTTACTGCTGTGTTGCTCCCCTTGGTTTTGTAATTCCCTTGGTAGCCTGTTAACAGCTTTTCCTTTACCCTGCTGAGCTCTTGTTGGCCTTTTGACCCTGTTCTAACACTGACAGTAAAGCTGACATAACATCTGCACCACTGCTTATCATTGTTTCTCTTCCATCTAAAGAGGATCCCACAGGGATAATTTGTTTAGAGGAAAGACTTCATGCTGTTGCATAAGTACCCCCTCCAAAGTGGCTCTGTTGTACTCTCTCTTCCTCAGAGTGTAAAATATCATTAAAGAAGGCTGAGTCAGAAAACCTACCCCCTGCAATGTATACATGATGCTGAATCTAAAACAATTCATTGCTGACTCACTGATAAAATGCTTACAGAAAAAAATTGTTCAGATTGCAACTACACATCCATAATGTGTTAAAACTGGGAAAATTCAGACCATATATTGTATGGATTAACATTAGCAAACCCCAAGACAGTTTTTCAAATCTTTGTCGACCCTTAAAGTGGATATCTCAATATCATTATCTGTTTCATGTAGTTGGTTTGGTTTACTATAAATGCTCAACTCAGATGTCCTGGCTGGTTTTGGCTTGCTATTTAATGACGTAACACTTCTGTGTATTTTCTCTGCATAAATAATGACTCTAAGTGTAGTGATACATTTACTTTGAGTCAAACACACTAGTTTATGCAATCAGGATATAGAATAGGTGACGTCTGTCAGATGGGAGCCAATTCAGACATAGTTTAATGGCACCTTAAAGGGCAATATAAAGTCATGTTGGATTCTTCACGCTATTACCTTGCTTTCTTTTTTTAAGATAAAGGCCATCAACATGTAATAGTTTAAACTTCATATCCATGTCACATCAGGAAATGTATTTACACACACGCTACATGTTCATGTTATACCCTTAATGGGTATTGTATTGATTGGTAAGGAGCGAGTGATTGTTCAAAATACACTTCACAAATCTGCTCTGCTTGCATGCTTATTCAGCAACAAATGCAGTTTGAAAAGAGTCCAGAAGTTTTATTTTTGGAGAAGGTGCTGGCTCAGGCACTCTCTCGATGCACTCTAATATGAAAGTTTTGGCAAAATGCCACCCCTTTAGTACCTATGCAACTGCCTATATGGTCTATGCCAAGGACTGATACTACAGACTACTCAGTTCCAACCTACATTTGTCTTTGTAAGTTAATTTGCACAAAACCTGTTTGCCTGAAGCTTAATGGTTTGGATTTCAGTGATTAAGTAGCTGCACACAGGCTTAAGCCTGCCACATACACTGGCTGTTGTGGTGTAAAATGATAATTTACTTTTAATCATTTGGCAGATGCTCTTATTCAGAACAGTTGAAGGAGCCATGATGCAAGTTCTCATTGATTCTTTACCAGGCAGACCAGAAACTAATGCTACTCAGAGACTAACAAGTAAGTTCTCAGTTTGACAGCATGGCCACATACATGTAATAACAAATACTAAGAGCTTGATGATAAGTCAACATGTTTTCATATAAATAGCAGGTAAAATGACTTATGTGGAAGTAAGTCAGACACTGGGTTATTCTAACTAGTGTGGGAAGCTCATTCCACCAATGAGAAGCCAGGACACTGAAACATTCTGATCTGGCCTTGCAAGCATGGTCCATTCTCAGAGAAGGATGACCCAGAAGCTGAAGACATGAGTTGTACTGGTGTGTAGTTCTGAACTAATTAATGTACATAACAAGGCACATGACCTTTTGAACCCTGAAGAGCTTTTGGCTTCAACAGTTAGTCAGGGCAATGATTTTAGTAAAAAAAATACAAATAAAACTTTCGTTGCTTGTGAATCAGATGGGCTGCATCATTCTGAATTCTTTGTAATGGAGCAATTGAATATGAAGGCAGATCAGCAAGCCAAACATTTCAACAATTAATAGGCTCTGGAAATAATAGGAGCCTATATGAGAATCTGAGCAGCTTCTCTGTTCAAAAAGGATGTGTTCTGATTTTGTCCAGACAAATTCTCCAAAATTTGGTGATTTATGTGATAAAGTTTGAAAAAAAGTGACATTTTCCAAAATCAAATTAAGATTGTTTTCCATGTTGGCCAGATGGACAGTGACACCATCTATAATAATCGAGAGATCCAGTGTCAGGGAGTTCTTTGACGGGAAGTAGATCAGTTCAATCGTGTCAAGAGTACATTTCAGATGGTGTTCTGACATTCAGGAAAAGATAGCAGAAAGTCAGTAAAAAAAACATTTTTAAATCTTGGTGGATGGATGAAGGGAATGAAAAGTAACTGAGTATAGTCTGTGGAGCAGTGATATGAGAAGCCATGGGATCTAATAACTGAGCCCAGTGATTTCATGTACAGAGATAAAAGAAGTGGACCAAGAACTGATTCCTGAGGAACTATAGTAATAATATGAGTTTATGAATATGAACCTCAACATTGTACCTGATGTGAATGAATGAATGAATGAAATGAGAATCTGATGATTTACAGATTTACAGACAGTTCCATAAGGATGAGGATAATACTCATAGCATGTACACCAGTTATTCGATTTCAACTGGATTTGGCAGTCTGCGCATGTGCACAGGCAGCTAGCAAAAAAACAAACGAACAAAAAAAAAACATGGTTGCCCAGGTCCGCTTATTCTCATTTACATAAACCAGGTGGGGGATTCTCTTGTGGGAGCTGGCAACACTGGAATTAAATACAGCACCCGGTAAATGGCTATCGAACAATTTGTGGACTCTGAAACACAATATACACTATGAATAATATACAAAATATACAAAATGAAGAATTTGATTATTTAATACTAAAAATGTAAGCTTACGTCACATCTTCCAGTGAGATTATTAGCTGGTTTCAAAGAAATCTGATTATTGATAATCAGAAAAATCATGTAAACCCGGAGATTTCCCATTATCTGATTACTGAAGTGCATGTATACTTGTTGATCGGATTACTGACAAAATCTGATTTTTTGCAGTTATTGGATTATTAAGTTAATGTAAACACACTCATTGTTTTCCTTGGCTCTAAGATATGCTTCAGGTACTGCAAGGAGAGTAGATTCTGTGGAATTACCCTAATTGTAACCAGATACCCGATTGGTATCAATGAGGTTGTTGTCTTGAAGAAGAGAGAATATAAAAGTAAGAGAGTTTGAGATGCATGAATTGATCTCAAAGTGAAAGAATGCTGTTTGGCTATGTTGATAGGAGAAGAGAAAGAGAAAAGCGGAGCTTGATACTCAGCCAAGTCTGTAGGTGGGTTGTTTTTTTCCTCCATTTTCTGTCAGCACTGTGAAGAGTTGATCTATGAGACTGCAGCGTGTTAGTTTGCCAAGGACTGGACTACACTGGCATTGCTGGCATGGAATGAGAGGACAGAGGGTGGTGTTCAGAGCCTTAGAAAGTTTTTTGCTGGGAAGGAGTCTGAAGGTGGCAAAGATGAGAAGACATCCAAAGACAATGAGGAATGAGACAGTGTTCAGGTTTCTTCCAATCATCACTCTAGTAGAGGGAGAGGGAATTGTGTTAAAAAGCAGAGGAAGGAAAAAAGACACAAAACACGATCAGAAACTTGAAGAGGAGTTACAGTAAGTTTGGTCATAGGAGAGTTTTACGTGAAGATGGCATCAAGTATGTTGCCTGCTCTGTGAGTTGGTATCGTGAGCCAGCTCAAAAGAGCCAAGAGGCTGAATAACCATGGACATGGAGGTCATCAATACATCCCAGAAATTCACACATGCTCATTGATATGATAATCAACATTACTTATTTTTCAGTCCGCATTTTGTTTTAATGTTTTGGCTGATCAGTGAACATTGGTAAAGGTGTTGGTGTTATCATAGATGGTAGTCAATATCGTGTTGTAGCGTTAATAGCTGGATTAAAGTTTCCCCAACTCTCTCTACCCTCTGTTTAACCCTTTGTCAAGCCATAAAACTTTGTGACATCTTGGAATGCAATGGCCCCTTTGGACAGGATCTTACCCCCACCAAGTGAAGGCCCAACATCTGGACAAGACTCTGGCTTAACGGGCCAGATAAACAACCTTTTTCCTCAAAACAACAGAAGAAACTTAGGACATGGCCAAGCCCAGATTACCTGTGCATCTCGCCATCATAAAATAAACCAATGTGTGGTTTTAAAAGAATTCTGACAAGTCCACCCTAGACTCACCCCTTCCCAAGAGAGATCTGCCCCAATTTCTCCAAAGGAAAGCAAACATGCTTCCACCTCGGTTACGTTTACGACTTTCCTCAGCCTGGCACCAGAAAGACAGCCCTGAATTTACGACACCAAGAAACTATCAGCTTTTGTTCTAAGAGACAAACTTTAGAAATGGTATTAAACTTTTGTTGGGAACAGATTACCTTTGCCTGAATCTCTTAATTAGATAGCACATGATATTTGCTTCATAATAAGTCTAAACACACCTATATGTACTTCACTATTCCATACAAAGAATGGATCAGGGATATTTTTCCTCCTCTCATATATAATCATATATAATCCACAACGATCCGGTGGTGCCCCGTTTTTTTTTTTTATTAATTAAAATTAATCAATTTAAAGTGTAGTCTTAGGTTTGCTACAGTGTGAATACAAAGCAAAGCAAGTCAGCAGCTTAATTTTCTCATGGGAACCACAGTATTCATGGGTCAGTTTTGACCCCTCAGTACCCAAGATGTTCTGCAAAGACTGTAGAGTATTATCCTAACAAGGCATGTAAAAATGTTTTTTTTTTTATGTCTGAACTTGTAGACAACAGCTGCTCAAGTGTCATGACAAAATTATCTATCACATTGCATTTAAAGCAGCAAAACAGTGTCTAGAAATCTGGGCATATAGTGGTGCTTGAAAGTTTGTGAACCCTTTAGAATTTTCTATATTTCTGCATAAATATGACCTAAATCATCATCAGAATTTCACACAAGTCATGAAAGTAGATAAAGAGAACCCAGTTAAACAAATGAGACAAAAATATTATACTTTGTCATTTATTTATGGAGGAAAATGATCCAATATTACATATTAGTGAGTGGCAAAAGTATGAGAACCTCTAGGATTAGCAGTTAATTTGAAAGTGAAATTAGAGTCAGGTGTTTTCAATCAATGGCATGACAATCAGGTGTTAGTGGGCACCCTGTTTTTAAAGAACAGGGATCTATCAAAATCTACTCTTGACAACATGTTTGTGGAAGAGTATCATGGCACAAACAAATGAGATTTCTGAGGACCTCAGAAAAAGAGTTGTTGATGCTCATCAGGCTGGAACAGGTTACAAAACCATCTCTAAAGAGTTTGGACTCCACCAATCCACAGTCAGACAGATTGTGTACAAATGGAGGAAATTCAAGACCATTGTTACCCTCCCCAGGAGTGGTCGACCAACCAAGGTCACTCCAAGAGCAAGATGTGTAATAGATGGCGAGGTCACAAATGACCCAGGGCCTGTTTTGCTGCATCTGGGCCAGGATGGCTTGCCATTATTGAACAATGAATTCTGAATGATATCAGAGAATTCTAAAGGAAAATGTCAGGACATCTGTCCATGAACTGAATCTCAAGAGAAGGTGGGTCATGTAGCAAGACAACAACCCTAAGCACACAAGTCATTCTACCAAAGAATGGTTAAAGAAGAATAAAGTTTATGTTTTGGAATGGCCAAGTCAAAGTCCTGACCTTAATCCAGTCGAAATGTTGTGGAAGGACCTGAAGTGAGCAGTTAATTTGAGGAAATCCACCAACATCCCAGAGCTGAAGCTGTTCTGTATGAAGGAATGGGCTAAAATTCCTCCAAGCTGGTGTGCAGGACTGATCAAAAGTTACAGGAAACGTTTAGTTGCAGTTATTGCTGCAAAGGGGGGTCACACCAGATGCTGAAAGCAAAGGTTCACTTACTTTTGCCACTCTCTAATATGTAATATTGGATCATTTTCCTCAATAAATAAATGAAGTATAATATTTTTGTCTCATTTGTTTAACTGGGTTCTCTTTATCTACTTTTAGGACTTTTGTGAAAAGCTGATGATTTTTTTGGTCATTTTTATGCAATAATATAGAAAATTCTAAAGGATTCTCAAACTTTCAAGCACAATTGTATGAATATAATGGATAAATGCTGAAGCCAATTCCAAGTGAAGGACCTTTCACCGATTAGCCACATACATATATCTTCAAGATATATCTTCACAGATATATCTTCAAATTAAAATGAACTTGATAGCTAGTACTGTACCAAGATGGTTTGCAGTAGGTAACTCATGTGTGCTAACTTTAAGATTACTCTATTTAGGTTTGCCATAGTGACATACAATGTTTTATATTAGTCTTGTCTGAAAGCACTCCAGATTTATTAGCATTTTGGCTGATGCCTTTTCTGATGCTAGCACTAAAGAGAAGGTCACGAAACCTTTGCTTATTTACAGCAAAAATAAAATAAGTTGAGTAACTCTATATTGTGAGAATGTAGACTTATTTTAATAATAAAAAAAAACCTTATCTAAACATATCACCTTATGTGTGCTTATTTACAGTATATTTTAATAACTTTAAAATTTAAAGATTTGCTTGGGACTGTAGAAAATTAGTTTGGTAAAGTGAACTTCCATGTTGTTTGCCCGACTGACCCTACCCTGGGTTGGGTCAATGTTTTGGAATTTTTTTTGTTACATCCCGTTGACCATTTAATGCTATTTCCTCTCTTGTTTCAGTATATTCAAAATTCTCCCAAGTAAGTAAAAAATGCAATATTACTATAAAATTAAAAAACAATTTATTAACGTTTTTCACTATGTAGTATTGAAAGCTATGAATAAAAAGTGCTTTGTCTGCACATACTTCCTGTGAATACATAGATTCGTGTGTGTCCTATCAGTGGGTTCTTGTCCGTGTAGGTTAATTAAAGTCAGAGGTGATCAATAGGGTAGACTGTTTTTAGCATCAATTCACTCATTGTCCCTGGAGATTTGTCAGGACAGAAGAACCACTCAGAGGTCATACATAGTGGCTATTTATTGAGTGTGACATTGATTAAATAGGTTGGCATGTGGATGAAAGATTCCCCCTAGTAATGATCAACATAGCTGGGAAAATGTGTGTACTGTAGAAAGGAAAACCATATGTTGTAATGGTTAAGTAGCTCATGAATCGGTTGTTGCATATTGTTACATGATCAACTATGCTGAATATTGATGACTGTATGTTGCCATAACTCCCTTTATGGACCAGAGTTAACAGCTGTGCTGCTTCAAATCAAATATAAATCAAAATTAAATGCTGTGCAAGCTTTAGTTGTGGTAGGATGGTTTTGAGCTACATTTAACCTGGATTCTAAATGCTATAAAAGTTTCAGTTTGGCTTTGGAGCCATTTTTTTCCATAATATACCAACTTTTTGACATTTATGTGAGGCCCAACCATATTTGGACAGTAACAATCTGTTTTTCATCAGTTGTTAGGACAGAAATATGAGTAGATCTTCACTTCAGTATAATAATTCCACTTTAATAACCATATCTTTTTTCTCTTCCCCTTCCAAGACATATACTCTAAACCACTTCACAGTACTCCCTCAACTTTGAGTGTGTGTAGATTTAATTGCAGGAATGTCTGATCATTTTCATGACTGTGTGCTTAGTTGTTCTTTGAGTGATCTTGTTTGACCACTGAATTATTAATACGGTACCTTTCCTATTCACTTCTTGCATGCATTGGTTGAGAGTAGACATGCCCTGCAGAAATGAAACTTCCACTATTGGAAATGTTTCCATTCATTTCAAAGTGACCTTGGTATGGAGCCTGAGGATAACTGAGTATACTGTTAGCATTCAACATTGGCTTTACTTCTCCTAAATGGGATGAAAGACACTCAAATTGCTTTTGAGTGTGTCTGCTTTCTTTATCACAGGTTATTCTGAAGCCTGACTAGCTGGTTTTCAGACTTATTGCATTAGCTCTTTCCCTATTTATTCAGCTCTGCTTTCACATGACCAAATTAATCTCTCTTTGCATAACTGCCAGTCATTGTACTATGTGTGTGAGGGGGGAGGTGGCAGGGAGAATAACATAGTTGAAGGGTAAACTGAAAGACAGTAGAAAGCTGTTTCTTTGCATCCTGAAAGAAACCCTAGGCAGAAGATGAGAGGGAAAAACAAGACCAGCTCAAGAGATGGAGGCAACCTAACCTGAGAGGGATAAGATACAATTGTAAACAGTTTTTTAGAGGAGGAGATGAGTATAATTCTATTAGTTTCAGTAGCTGTGTCATTGTTTTGAAGGGTAAACTAGACAAATGTCTGTGAATAGGACAATGAAAATGTCAAGCCTGAGATGTTCTACAAAGTTATAAGACCTGCCATTTACTAACCACATAACATATGAAAGCCATTCAGCAATACTGATGCCACAAAAGTGAGACTCTAATAGCTGGGAGACATTAAAGTTTGCCTGCCAAAATGCCCATTCACTGAAAATTTTGACTTCATCATGTAACTGACTGAAAGAACTTGCCATTGTTTACAGAGATAAAATAAAAGTAAAAGGAGTAAAATGATATAAAAGTAATAAAATGATATATTGTGCATATATAAGTATAGAGTACAGTTTTAAAGTTTTATACCTGTAGACATCATTAATATTGCCCCGTTAATCGGCGGTATCTGGCTTATTATTGTTTCGTCTTCGTGGATCAGAGTGATGCGAGAACCCAGCTACCAAAAACATTTCCTGGGGACGTCCCCAGAACCAACATTTTTCTTGTAGGCTCGACAAAATGTTACAGGGGTTCTTGTAGAATGTTTGTAGGATCATCATGAAACATCCAAAGAACTGTGATGGGATGTTTATGAAAAGTCCTTAAACATCTCTTTCAATGCTCTTAGGATGTTTGTTGGAGTGCCAGGATACATCCAAAGGACCATGATGAGATGTCCAGGAAAGTCCTTCAAACGTATCTTATGCTTTAAATTGTTTATATGTCAACTTTTTATATCATGTTACAAGTAAAGGAATTTAAATGCTGTTTAGAAGATTGTGGAATAAAATGAGGCATAAATTGAACACAAGTGATGTTTCATTCTGATTAAGTATAAAAAGAAATAATTTGTTTAACTTGAACTGTGATGTGTGCACTTGGCAGTTTCAAGACTCCTCTCCACGGATTTCTTGGGGTGAATGGGCCTAAAAGAATAAAAAAGAAGCATATTTGTTAACATTTAATTTTGTTACCTCTGGCTCTCACACCACATGCAAATGTGACAACTGTATTTCAGTAACTTGGCAGTAGACAGCGCAGCAGGGCGAGGTGCCAATTATTGATTTTAGCTACGTACAGAACAGCATATTATAATTTTCCTTAGACATGTGAAAATGCCCTTTGGAAGACGCATTTAAGATGTGTTGTATTACATTTCTGCTAAATAAGTGAGTTCTTATTTATGGTTTTTCTTTAGCCCTTTACATCTGGCTGTCAGCATGAGTCCAGGGATCTGGAAGGATATTCCCTGTTAAACACTTAGTCATGGAACTTTTTTAATCAAGTTTAGCAAAAAATAGAAAAATAAATCATAGAAAATATATCCTGTGTATATACAACATTTTATGTTCTATATTATCCCAGTATGTTCACTAAATAAAGAGTAAAACAGAATTCCACATTCCCACTATTGCATGCTCATTTAAACTTTGAAAAGGATATAGCCTGTGCAATGGGCTGGTTCCTAATTGCATATTAAGGTGAAAACTACTGATGCAGCTGATAGAAATCAGCTGGTTGCATGCAGCGTGATAAATAACTATCAGGGAACCATATCCAGAGGCTAGGTAGCAAAAATAACATTATTAGATGGACTATATTGGGATGTTATCAAACATCCAAAGAATGGACATTTGGATAGGACTTTATAGACCTAGAACTGCTTACACCAGTGTACCCAAATATGGACAACAATGAATATCCCTGAATATCTGTTGTTTGGGAATAGAGTTCTCCCGACGTCCAGTCCAATTAAATCATGCGGTGACTTTTCTAAATTCTCTATTTGTTTCTGGTTTAATTTTAATTGCTGTGTAGATTTCTGATAAAAAGCTTTAGGTAAAATCTGAATAAACGAGTATGAATGAAATTATCAGAGTACCGCTAAATTGGTGCAACACAATAGATAAATCTGTCTGTAATTTTAAAAAGGGAGAAGGGACAAAGGCTCATACATCGCAGATCCAGACGAAAATAAAATCAAAGTACCATCCATAGCAGAGAAAATTATCTTAGTACCCCATCTAGTTTTAGTCCTGCAGTGGTAGTGCTTTTGAAATAATTAACCAATGCATGAGTCAAGTCAAGTCAAGTCAGATCTATTTATATAGCACTTTTTACAATGGAGCAGTGTCTCAAAGCAACTTCACAAGTTTACATTATCTCCTAATATATACGTCCAATCCCAAATTGAGCAAGCCTAGGGCGACAGTGGAAAGGAAAAACTCCCTTAGTGTGAGAGGGGATTAACTAATTAATTAAAAAAGGAGCAACTGTTATACAAATCACACTCATTCTGGACACTTGACCGGCTTTGGTTTGTTGTTGGTGTGTTTCCCTGTAGAATTACATCACCAAAAAAAAAAAAAAAAATAGTGACACCTGGTTTGTGATTCACCCTGAAACAAATTTTGATTGCTGCTTTAGACGTTTGTACATTTTGCTATCTAAGCTATTTGTACTGTGAAAGCCAACTGAGAACTAGATGGGGTGAAATAATTTTAAGGGGATAACATGTTGCTGAATTGTAGCTCAGATGTTCTGCGTTAATGAGAGAAAACTGTGAGTCAAAATCCTAAGATTTGAGTAAAGCCACACTTTAAAGACCCTTTAAACCTAACAGCTAATACCAGTGATTTCAATTTGGTTCTACCTCATTTCTCTTAACAAGCATATGTTATGAATAAAAATAATAAGTCATATGTGATCTATGGCCAGTTTATGTAAAAAGAACTGACCAATTCTGGCACTGCTATGATCCAGAACAGTAAGGGTATAATAGAAGCGATGAAGGGAAAAAAATGGGAGGAGAAGGACAGCCATCAGTCATGTTGATTGATGATGTCAGGCTGGAATTTGATGTGAGGAGGAACTGACACTGGCACAGACAAACTCATTTAAAGAGATGCACTCAGTAAACTCTACCGAGAGGATAAAAATTGGTAATATAATTGACAACAAATTTGAATGTAGCAACCACTAACTTCATTTGCAGAGTACAAAGTATGGGGACACTTTCCCCTCATCAGTGAAGGATTTTACGTGCAAAGCTGACCTCACATGGCAAGGATACACAACAGTGGCCCCTAAGTGTCTGAAGAGAAAGCATGGCAGAATACTCAGGAGTATATGAAGTTAGAAGAAACATCGTGGTCATAAACAAAGTGAATACAAAGTTAACATAAAGTGTTGAAGTGATGATGTTCTAATGTGAGTATTGATACAGAAAATATGAGTTTTTAATGTGCATCAAGCTGCTACTGTTTTTGTTTCATGTTGAATGTGCAAGTAGAACTGACATTGATTTGAAATTCTGTAGTATTAACTTTTCCAAACTGCTGCCTTACTCATACTGGAGTATTTGTGTACAATATTATTTAGTGCACTAGTTCTTTGCAACATTCTAAAATTGACATATTGTATGACCGCATCAATAACTAATTGTATATATTGTATTTCTGTTCTATCTCCACTTGAAAGGAACTATTCTGAGTCAGCCTCCATGTTGGCTTTTCAATTCACTAAAATTAGTGGTGGCATTACTAGTACTGAAATTTTGACTGGTTGACTATAAGTAGTCAGCTAGTCTTCTTTATCATAGTTAAAGCAAAAACAAAACTTCTGGTATTACTATATTTGAAATATAAGGATTTTTTTAATGTAGTTAATTTTGATAAACAGCAGCAAGAATAAAAGGTTAACAGCCATATATAGTTTACATTTACATTTCCAGCAGCATTACTTCATTGTTAGACACTGTTAAACAAAATAGTTGTCAACAAAATAAATTAACTGATAGATTGTTCATTTTTGTCAACACATTGTAACTTAAACTAGCAGAAAAGTAAACACTTTAATTCAGTGAATAATGATCATAAATGATCATATGATCATATGATACCAAATGATCATACATACAGTCTCCGGTATTGTAAAGTGTTTCTAAATAACTATGATAAGTGTGGGATTTTCAGATTTCATGAACTTTCATTTCTATTTTCCTGTTCACATTTAGGTCTATTCACATGGAGTATGATTTTTTTGCACTAAAAAGGGATGCGGTTTTTAACTTAGTGGGACCTTCACACTAAGTGTACTACATGTTTTGTCTAAACACTCTGAAAACTTCCTGTCCACTTTTGCTTTCTTTAATTTCCCTTCTGTTAATGTGTCACAGAGATTTCGCCATGTCTTTTTCACATTGTCAACTTTTTAGATTAGTGAGGGAAGCTATAGTTTGTGTTTTTTGTTGGTATGAACAAGTAACAAGTAAAATGCACTTAGACAAACAAGAAATTGGTTACATACAGTCACTGTGAGGTTTTCATCATCATTCCTCAGTCTTTAAGTTATATACCGCCAGATATTTTCTTTAATATCCATGTTTTTGTTGTCGGCGTGTTGCTTGTCATGTATGCTCTGCTACTGGCAGGATGTGCTGTTCTGCCTAACAACCGAGCTCTGATTCTAATGCATCCGAACAATGCAGAAATTAGAACAGGCTCTGGAAAAAAATAAAAAATGACACAACGTCGCAGTCTGTCAGTTTTGGACTCGGTGTGAAGGATGGCATTAATATACGTGTTATTTTTTCACAACTTCATGCACGTTTTTTCAGCTGTAAAAATCAGATTTGGTGTTAAAAGGGCTTTAGACTGAGTATGCAAACTGCAGCCTGTTAGGATGTAAGCCAGAAGAGCCAATCAGGCTGCACCTTGCTGAATTACACACCAGCTCACAGGAGTCATGTTTAAACAGCTCGGTGGCAAAGGAAAAGAAGATGAGTGAAGACACACTTGAGAGTTAATGTGAAATTAAGTATCTTAAATTTGACCAAGCACTATTAACTGAACAAAAAGCAACAAGAATGCAAAACAAGCCAATCCTGCAAAGCATGCTGAGTGCCACCAAGAACGCACCCTCTTATGCAGTTCAACATAACACTAGCCTGATCAGAACAATCACTAGCAATTTCATCTACATGATTTATTACATTTACATTTACTTTCTTATCCATTGTATTGCATTTATAATGTTTGATAATTTGTTACACAGTCTCATTATTTATGAGGATATGCTTTGAAAACTTGTTACAAAATTGTAAATTGTGATAAAATATTGAGATTGATATTTATATACTAAGATTAGAGTGATCAAAAATTGTAGACTTACTTGCGTTAAATGTACTTGCATTTTTTTTTTTTTTTGGACGCTCTTAGTTTTCATTTTAGAAGATGACTGCATGTGAGGAACGCAGTCTTCCCAGCTAAAGAAATATATACTTCCATTTGGGGTGCTGGTAGACAGAACAGCCAAATACACTTTTGGAAGGCTTGCTAATGAAGGGGATCTGTCCAACGGTATGTCCACTACCATATTTGTTTGTGAGTTTGGCAACATCCCAGCTCCCAGGGCACTGATTAGTGGGCATATCAGTTGACTAGTCAACCACTAACTACCACATAAAAGCTTCAGCACTGCAATGCAGGCATACTTTCTCTAGCACTGCTTCTTTCTCAAACAATGATCCTCTTATCTTGACTCACACCTTCAGTATGCACAGACAGAGCACAAATACTGGCATTCTAATAGAGAAAGGATGTGGATTATGTGCACTGTAGTGTTCTCTGTAATAAAAACCCTGACATCTGTACCATGAGTACATGCTGCTGCACCTATAGTTCCTGTCTCCTTGCTCAAGTAATTGTTTTTATTCTGACACTAACAGTGGAGAAGAGAACTGCATGTGTGTGGTTGTGTCACAGTTGTAGCCAGGAAAGAGGACCGAGACGGGTATGAGTGCAAGTGGTGGTGGTTTTTGACAGTACAAATGCAAGTGAAAGTGAAACGTAGATAGACCGACAAGATATGACTTAGCATGAACAGACAAAGGATAGGTGGCTAAGCTAACACACAAACATAGACACTGACAGGCTAAGTCAACACACAAAACAGACAGAGGCTAAAGGGCTAGGCTAACAATAATGAGACAAAGACTAGAACACACCAAGATACAAGACCCAACAAGGAGGGAGGTGTTATATAGGGGAAGCACAGTAGGCTGTAATTAAACAGCTGGATGTGGAAGGAGAAACGTATAAAGGGAGCCATCTTGGATGATGTACAGGTATCTTCTGGACTGCTCCCATTATTCTGACAGGTTACTTATACTTATTGCATATTTTGCAGCAGTTAAAGTTTGCACACCAGACCTCTCATTTGTGATCGTTTACACACATTTATTGCTTAGTAAGCATGCTAAGATTTTTCAGTCATTAGTATGCAAGATGATATGTGATATACCAAATCGTAATCTTAGCTTTACTGCACACTGGGCTGAAAACAATCACTAAAATGTATCTAAATAAAACAAAGAACATGATTTAGCCTTTTTAAAACACTGGAAAGTACCTATTGTAAATTTCAGGGTACACTGTGTAAATATACATGTAAACATGTTACACATATACAGAACAGTTCATACTGTAAAGTCAGCTTACCTTTATTCATATTAGATTTACAACCCCAAATCCGAAAAGGATGGGATGGTTAGGAAAATGCAAATTTAAATAAATGCAGTGTTCCTTCCATTTCCTGTCACGCGCCACGGCAGCGCGCGCCGTTACATGTACCAATTAGGAAGCCCCAACGCGATCGGATTGCTGATTGAAAACAGCCGTGGGGCTTCCTACAAAAGCGCGCACGCGAGAGACTCACCTCGCGGTTTATCTAATGTACCTCCGGTCCGTCGCGTCCCGCAGCGCTGCACCGCTCATCGTCGCGTTCCTCCTCTCTACACCGCTCGTCACCGCGTCCCTACGCGCCTCACCCTTCCGCGTTTTCCTGGTCACCGTTAAGGTATTGCTTTTCTGTTCACTTCCTTGTTTTGTTTGTTTCTCACCCGTTTTGCGTTGTTTGTTTCCTACCCGTTTTTTCATGCCTGTTTTCCGGCTTCGGCCCTTGTCCGTTGTCCACCCTTGTTGTTATTTTCGCTGTTGCCTTTTGTTTAATAAATCCCCCCTTTTTCAACCTGCGTTCGTCTCCTCGTTCCTCGTGCCTCCTAGCGTTACAGTATAAACCGCCAGCATGGAGATGGCAGGTTCTCCCGATTTTTCGTTTCTCCTGGGCCGTTTCAACGGCGATCCAGCCCAATGTCGGCCTTTTATTGAAAATTTCATTCAGTATTTTTGTTTAGTTCCGTTTGAGTCTGAATACGCCAGGATTTCTCTGGTGGTTCTTCACCTCTCCGGTGAGGCTCTGACCTGGGCCACCCACCTATGGCCGGTCCTCAAGACTGTACCATGGGCAATCCTTGTTGGAGCTGGAGATCGGCTTTTTGCTCTCCACGGGGATCCCGGACACCAAGGCCGTAAGTTCCGATGCGTCCGAACACACTCGCCCTGCCCGCTCGGCTCTGGTTGGTCATGTGCTGGATCCCCAGCTTGCCACCAGCCGGACCACTTTAGCCAAGCGTCAGCAAGCGCACATAGCGTCCGGTAATCCAGTCCCTAAACACTCTAGTCCCGTGTTAGGGCCATCAGTCTCCCGGGTTGCACAGGTAGCGCCGCCTGGCCCCGCGTCTGAGCCAGAGAGCTCCACGCTTGGGGATTATGCACACCGGTCATTGCTGCCAACCCCTGCACCTCGCTCTAGACCTACTCCTGCACCACGGACATTCATGCAAGTGCATGTTCCAGGGCTTTCTGTTGCAGGACCTGTGGTGGTGCCGAGGGCGTCAGCAGTTCCAGTGGCTGCCTCCAGGGCGTCAGCAGTTCCAGTGGCTGCCCCAGGGCGTCAGCAGTTCCAGTGGCTGCCTCCAGGCCGTCAGCAGTTCCAGCGGCTGCCTCCAGGGCGTCAGCAGTTCCAGCGGCTGCACCAAGGGCCATGGCAGTTCCAGCGGCTGCACCAAGGGCCTCGGCAGTTCCAGCGGCTGCACCAAGGGTCTCAGCAGTTCCAGCGGCTGCACCAAGGGTCGCATCCTCGACAGAGGCCTTCCCTAAGGCCATCAGCTTCACAGAGACCCGTCCAGAGAACGTCTCTTCCCAAGAGACCCGTCCAGAGAAGTACTCTACCAGAGACCCGTCCAGGAGAACGTTCTCTTCCAAGAGGGACCCAGTCCAGAGAACGTCTCTTCCCATGAGACCCGTCAGAGACGTTCTCTCCCAAGAGACCCATCCAGGAACGTCTCTTTACCAATGAGAACCCGTCCAGAGAAAGTCCCTCTTCCCAAGAGACCCGTCCAGAGGACATATCTTCCCAAGAGGACACGTCAGGAGGACGTCTCTTCCCAAGAGACCAGTCCAGAGAACGTCCTTCCCAAGAGACCCCGGTCCAGAGAACGTCTCTCCAGGGAGATCTAGCATCCCCGGTCCACGCTCTGGCTATCAAGCATCCCGTCCACGCTCTGCTCTCCAGGCCTCCCGTCCACGGATATGATCTCAGCATCTCGTCCACGACTCTGCCTCTCAGAATCTCGTCCACGACTCCTCTGCCTCTCAGCATCTCTGGTCCACGGACTCTGCCTATCAGCATCTCGTCCGACCCTGCTTCTCAGCATTCTGTCCAGACCATGCTTATACAGAGACATATCGTCAAAGACCTTGCTCTCAGCATCTAGTCACAAAAGACTCTGCTTTTCAGATTTCGTCCACGCTTGCTTTCAGGCATCTCGTCCAAGACTCTGCTTCTCAGCAGCTCGTCCACGACCCGCTCTCCAGCAGCTCGTCCACGACCTCCTGCTCTCCAAGCAGCACGCTTTACACGACCCTGCTCTCCAGCAGCTCGCCACGGACAATGCTCTCCAGCAGCTCGTCCACGGACCCTGCTCTCCAGCAGCTCGTCCAGACCCCTGCTCTCCAGCAGCGCGTCCACGACAATGCTCTCCAGCAGCTCTTCCACGACCCTGGCTTCCAGCAGCTTCCACCAGACCCTGCTCTCCAGCAGGCTCCCAACGAACCTGATCTCCGCAGCTCCACCACGACACCCTGCTCTCCAGCAGATCCACCAAGACCCTCTCTCAGCAGCCAACCACGAACAGTCGTCGACTACCGCTCGTCAGACCTCCCAGTCGTCGACTCCGCTCGTCCAGCCTCCGTCGTCAATCCGCTCGTCAGCCCTTACCGTGTAGATCCGCTCGTCAGCCCTCCCGTCGGCGATCGCTAGAGCCCGTCGTCGAACTCATCTGATCGTCAGCCTACCGTCGTCGACTCAGCTCGTCAGCCTCCAGTCGTCGACTCCGCTCGTCAGCCTCCCGTCGTGACACCGCTCGTTCAGCCTCCCGTCTGTCTACACCGTCTCCAGCACTGCCGTCGTCGACTCCGATCGTCAGCCTCCAGTCGTCGACTACCGCTCGTCAGCCTACAGTCTCGACTCCGCTCGTCCAGCCTCCCGTCGTAGACACCGTCGACAGCCCTCCAGTCGTCGACACCGCTCGTAAGCCTTTTCCGTCGTCGAACCGCTCGTCAGCCTCCCGTCGTCGACACCGCTCTCCAGCCTCCCGTCGTCGACTCTGCTCTCCAGCATCACGTCGTCGGACTCTGATCTCCAGCCTCAAGTCGTAGACTCTTGCTCTCACAGCCTCACGTCGTCCACGAACTTTCTCTCCACGCCTCACTCGTCACGGGACTATGCTCTCCCAAGTCCACGTCGTCACGGACTCTGCTCGTCAGCCTCACGCGTTCCAGGACTATGCTCGTTCAGCCCTCACGTCGTCCACGAACGTCTCGTCCAGCCTCAATGGTCGTCCACGAACGGCTCGTCAGCCTCACGTCGTCCACGAATCTGTCGCAGCCTCACGTCGCGATCACGACTCTGTCGTCAGCCTCCCACGTTGTCCACGACTCAGAACTATCAGATTCCGTCCACGACTCTGGACTCTCAGCATCTCGTCCACGACTTGCCTCTCAGCATCTCGTCCACGACTCTGCCTCTCGCCTCTCGTCCACGACTCTGCCTTCAGCATCTAGTCACGACTCTGACTCTAGCATCTTCGGGTCCACGACTCTGCTTTCAGCATCTCGGTCCACGACCCTGCTTCTCAGGCATCCGTCGTCACGACCCTGCTTCTCAGCAGCTCTTCAACGAAACTGTTCTCAAGCAGCTCGGTCCCGACCCTGCTCTCAAGCAGCTCGTCCACGACCCTCTGCTCTCCAGAAGCTCGTCAACGAAGCAGACGTCCACGACATGTCTCCAGCAGCTCGCCACGACCCTGCTCTCCAGCAGCTCCACCAGACTGCTCTCCAGCAGATCCAAAAGCCCCTGCCTCTTCCAGCAGCTCCACCACGACCCCCAGCGTCGACTCCGTAGTCAGCCTCCAGTCGTCGACTCGCTCCTCCTCAGCCTACAGTAGTCGACTTCCGTTGTCAGCCTCCCAGTCGTCGACTCGCTCGTCAAGCCTCAGTCGTCGACTCGCTCGTCAGCTCCCGTCGTCGACTCCGCTCGTCAGCCTCCCGTCGTCGACTCCGCTCGTCAGCCTCCCGTCGTCGACACCGCTCGTCAGCCTGATTGCTGATTGAAAACAGCCGTGGGGCTTCCTACAAAAGCGCGCCCGCGAGAGACTCACTTCGCGGTTTATCTATTGTACCTCCGGTCCGTCGCGTCCCGCTGCACCGCTCATCGTCGCGTTCCTCCTCTCTACACCGCTCGTCACCGCATCTCTACGCGCCTCACCCTTCCGCGTTTTCCTGGTCACCGTTAAGGTATTGCTTTTCTGTTCACTTCCTTGTTTTGTTTGTTTCTCACCCGTTTTGCGTTGTTTGTTTCCTACCCGTTTTGTGTTTTTTTCATGCCTGTTTTCCGGCTTCGGCCCTTGTCCGTTGTCCACCCGTTTTCGGTCCTTGCCTGTTATTTTCGCTGTGTTGCCTTTTGTTTAATAAATCCCCTCTTTTTCAACCTGCGTTCGTCTCCTCGTTCCTCGCGCCGTTTACTTTTTTTCATTGTAAACAGTACAAACCCAATATATTTCATCTTATTTTTATTCCAAAAAAAGTTGGGACAGGGACAATTTATGGATAGTCATGAGGTTAAAAAAAAAAAAAAAATTATGTGATTTCAAACAGATAATGTCAACAGGTGACTATAATCGTGATTTGGTACAAAAGCAGTATCCACAAAAGGCTGAGTCTTTGAGGAGCATGGGTGGGCAGAGAATCTCCAGTTTATCAACAAATGTGTGAGAATATTATTGAAATGTTTAAAAACAATGTTCCTCAAAGAAAGACTGGAAAGGATTTACATATTTCAGTCCTAACTTTTTCAGATTTCTTGCTTGTCTTGTTGATAAATCCATGGAAGACCCGGAAAAAGATGTAATCTTGAAGGAATTAATGTTGCTCTGAAATCTTTTTTTTTATTTAATCTTTTCTCCAAAAAAGTTTTATTTAGTTTATTTAAAGTTTTCTCCAAAACTTTTCTGCATTAATACTGCCATCTCATAACTGAAAATGCCCTTTGGCAAGGGCACTGACCCATCCCCATACCATGATAGACCTTATCTTTTGGACTTGCTGATAATAGTCTGGATGATCCTTTTTGTCTTTGGTCTGGAGCACACTGCTTGAATGACTGTCTGTATAACAAAGTGCAGTAATTCTGTTTCATTTAGTGCAGTGTAGGCTTAACCAACCAGCATGGAACTGTTCTACAATTTACTTGGACAGTAATACTATACGCATGCATGCACTTCCCCAGAGTGTCTAGGGGTGGGTGGTAGGTGAACAGATGCCTCTTCAATGCCTTACTGCAATTTCAGTTTTATAGCTTACTGCTTACACAGTGGAAGCAAGAATCAAACTTATTTTGCCATACTGGGTGGCTTTCTATGACCCAGATAAAAATGTCTCAATGATTTGTGCAGTACACAGAGAAATCAGATGTGATTTAATGTGTAGTGATTTTTGAAGAATAATATTGTAACTACAGCACAATGCACAATGTTTAAAATCAAGAAGAGCATTTTTACAAGTGGCCTCAGGCACTTGGCCCTGCTGTGAGTATAAAATGATCCATGTACAAATGCATGGGAAATGCAAATAAAATATGAATGGAATTTTGATTTAGGAGTACCACCTTTATCAATATTTAAATATATCATATACACTAAAACCACAATTCTAAATACAGCAGTTGTTGAGTCCCGAAAACAGTACCGAGCTAATTTTTCACATAAGGATTAATGTAAATTGAATTAATAAATTCCAGACCCCCAGAAAATCCTCACTGAATAAGGCATTATATGCAGTAATGGAGTTGAATTCTACAGGTGCTCCCTGATTTTTGATGGGGATATGTTCCAACAGATCAATCCTAATTCAAATGTATCATGAACCGAATAGTTTAATATAGCCAATATTGTATGATAGCGGAGTCAACATTATAAACCATATAAACAGCCAAGCTTAAAACAGTTCTATTAACCTGCAGTTGGCCATATCATTAACACAAAGCTTATTTTATCATAAAGTGTTGGAAAATCTCAAGTAATTTAGTGAGTAATGGATTGAAAGTGAAAGCAATACACTTTTGAACTTGGGGCACTAGCATAGCTGCTAATGTTAACTACAGTCTGTATTTTGGAGGACTATGTTCCTATTGGTTGGCTGTAATCAATAACCTTTTTAAGACCAATTGGGGACTTATTTTCACTTTTTCATTAGATAAATCAGTTTCACTCTTACATTTATCATCTACGCCACCCAAGGAGGTTGAGTCCGCTTTTGAGTGTTGGTCCTCCCAAGGTTTCTTCTTCATAACGGTTAGGGAGTTTTTCCTTTCCACTGTCACCCTAGGCTTGCTCAATTTGGGATTAGGTATAGATATTAGAAGATAATCTAAAATTGTGAAGTTGCTTTGAGACAATGCTCCATTGTTAAAAGCGCTATATAAATAAATCTGACTTGGCTATTGTGAATTTAATTCACTGAAGCACTGTGTACTGACTCATGGCTCATGAGGCTGGAACGAGTTGCAAGTTTAAACAAATGCGCCAAGTACTGACCAAACGACAAGAACCTAGCCAAATTTTTTGAGAACCGAACTCAACAAGTTCAGAGGTGGTTGAGAACTGAGGTACCACTGTAAATGCATGTCAAATATAGAATTATGTTTTTTTTTAATTGTAGAACTATAACGAGCAGTGACTACAAAAACTTAAATAAAAAATAAGCAGAATATAAATTGAAAAATATAGAATGACATTTGCACAAAACTGATTTTATAATATCATATTCTAAATAAAAATAGGCCTATCACTGAGAATGGTCCTTAGGTTGTGTACAACAACCATAATAGTACTTTAATCATGCACATCCAAACACTACATGTTTGATTGTTGCTGCACATGTTAGTCAACTCAGAAAATACTATTTGCTTAAACTATTTTGGGATAATCACCAGTTAAATGTGTGAAAACACCTGCATGTTTAGATTTGTGCATTCCCAAATCCTGCTGCACTTGATCACATCTCTGTATCATCAGTGAAATATCTGTAATGTGAGATTATGGAAATAAGTGTGAATTTTAGAAGCGGCAGCTGCACTGGATTACTGAGACTTCCACATCTAGCTTCAACATTTCAGATTGATTTTCTCATGGTCATCAGGCATACTGGAAGGCAAGTGGCTCTTACTACAGACCATCAGCAACCATTTTGCTTAGTTTGATAGGCCTGGCATCTATTTTTTCTAACTCAGTTCCTTAATCAATGCACTAACCAATGGCCATGAAGTCGGCAATCAAAGCACTGCATCCTCAGCCACTTCTTCAGTGTGAAATAAATCCATTTTATGAGCCAGGAAGTAAGGTTCTGTCTGATTTTAGTGTGCATTTCTGGAAGTTTTTTGCAGAGTAGTTGAGATTGGGCAACTGGTATCTTGCATTAGTGGTTTTTAGCAGCTATTCAAAGCCTTGTTCCGCTGTTGTAACAGGAGCAATGTCTTTAGCAATGTGGTAGGCACCTCCTTTGTTATATCGTGCCACTTGGCAGCTTTCTTCATGGGACACAACACAAGTAAATGAAGCTTGCAATGTGAATTGTTTCTATCAGTAGGTTGCGAAGGTTTCGCAGCCATTGCAGCAGCAGGAGCTCAAAGTTTAATAAATTCTTTGCACTGCAGGTCATGGCACTGTTGTAAATGGTGGAGGAGATCTGAAGTGCTTCCACTTTCAGATTTAACCTGTGCACGTTTTCTATGGATAACCTGGTTCTACCAGTCTTTTAAAACCAACCCATCTCCAAATAATTTAACCAATGTTATTCTTTTTACAAACCAGGTCTTCTTCAAAAGTATATTCAGGTCAGTCCAAGCATGCTGCATGTGGGTGGAGAACTTGTGAGCAAGCGGGGCTAGTTTTGCAGAGGGAGCGTGGGGGTTGCATGAAAGTGTGTGAGAGGGGTGATGCAAACTCTGGAGCAGCCTTTCCGAAGAAATAGGTTTTAATGCAACACCAAACTACAGGTATGCACCGTTTAACGACCACATTATATTTTGTGAAAAATGACCGGACATTACTGTAGTCTTTATGCTACTGTCATGTAAAAAAAAGGGTATTTTCACAAGAAAACTGTGTACAAATGATACATAAATATGTCAGAGTTGCCTCTGAAAATGACTGATTGAGGGATTGAAGGGAGTGATATTTGTTTGACAGAAGCAAAAAATGCATTGATAGATTGTATTACTATTATTATTAGTTAAGACAGGATGATACAGATGATCAGCCAGATGATACAGAGACTCAACCAGTGAATGTGAACCAGGTTATATTGTTATAGGGTAGAGAGAATATACAGGTAGTGGGAGTACTACTTACTTTTGAAATTACTGTTGTATCTCAGACATGCAAAGTTCAAGTTTTTTTTTTTTTTTAAACCATGAATTCTCTCTCTCTCTCTCTCTCTCTCTCTCTCTCTCTCTCTCTCTCTCTCTCTCTCTGTCTTTTCCCATTTATTCTCTCTACTAAATCCCTCCCACATAACTTCACAAGTAACCTGTTTCTGACGAATACCAACCTTGAGCTCGTCACATTTGAGTGCAACATGTGCAGTCAGCCTAAGATCTTGGCTCAGAGGTACTTGGACGTGAATGTCATTTGCAGTACCGATGATATGCAATAATAGAAGGATCACATGATGGACTGTTTCTTCTTTCTGAACAATTTATCTGGTTTCCGTACTAAAAATAAAAAATAAGAAATTTATTGAATATCCCATTCTGTCTTCAGCCATGAGACCAGTGCCACATGATGCCAGTTTGTAAGTAGCAAAGCAACTAGAGACATGAAGCCTAGATGAGGCAGATGAAGATGCCACAACGGATAAACCAGATGTTCATGATGATCATTTAGATGATCATTTTTGGCTGGTTATCCTCATCTGAAGGCACAGTCAGGATGAAATGACCGAGTCAGAGAATTGGATTTGTCAGAATCCATAGCACAGCTACTTGTTTCAAGTTTGATTCAATACATTCATTAATGTATGTATAATGTATATTCTCAATATTCCTGTGTTATACATCAAATCTGGACATTTCGAGCTGAACACATTCATGGACTGCGTCCTTCGGAGGCTGCATTTGACAACAGGCTCCTTTATATGCGGTCAAAACGTGCCCTTCTTTTCCATGGCAATGAGGGATCGCCAGCCGACATGTCTCGAGATTCAGCTACTGTCTATCAAATTATCATATTTACTCAGGCAACTTGTGAAAAAATAATATTGTGGTTTAATAGAGTGGTTTAATGCCCACAGGATTATCAACTGACACTTGCTGAATTACATTTAACAGACAAAACAAGGCAGAAAAGAATAATAGTCATGGAAATTAACATTATATAAACACCAACAACAACAACAACAATAATAATAATAATAATAATAATATGCTGAAGCTCGTTTATCTTTTATTATTGTATATATTTATAATTATAAATATACTTATAATTATAAATTTCTATTTTATTGTACTTTCCATAATTTTCCCTTTAAATTAATATGCTTTAAATATTATTTTATTTATTATGTTTTCTTTCAATATGTTCTGTATTTAAATTTTTATATATAGTTTCTGTGTATTTCAACTATTATTATAAACTTATTAATTAGGTAACTTAGTCTAAATAGTATATAATAAATCTAAGCTGCCCTTTCTCAGTATTGGTCTTCCAAGATTTCTTCCTAATCAAATTTAGGGAGTCCTTACATTCCTCTGTTACATTAGGCTTGCTAAATTTGGGATGTGGGCCTAGACAGTTGTAAAATCGCACTATTTGAATAAATTTGACTTGACTCGACTCACTACTACTACTACTACTACTACTATTACTAATAATAATAATAATAAATCCAGCTCAACAGAGGCTTAAAGCATTTGAAATCCTATTGAGTTCTTCTTATTTTCACTTTAAGATATTCTAGTTAAGCAATGCACTCACGCTTTCCAGCTGAGGTTAATGACTGTTAAAGCTGCACTGATTAAGAGTTTCAGTGGATTTTCCAGAATTTGACTTATCAAGTGCCACTAACACTAATCATATGTGACGATTAAGGTGTGAGTGTGAATCTCTTGTGGGTGAATGTTTCTGTAGGTACTGCTGCTCTAATGAACTTGCTCGACCAAGTTAAAAACACAACACGTCTTGATCACAGTAGAGCACAATCTGTGGGTTTATCCCTGGAGTTCTCATTAGAAACAATGCTGATTTTGATGTTCTAAGGAATGAAAGTGATGAGTTTCTGTCCCTCTTTCTTGATTACCCTAACTCTGTTTTGTTAATTCCAGTTACTGAAAACTGAAGTTACAGTATAAAGTTACTTTATACTGCAATGTGTGACTGGGGAACACTCCAGTGTCACTGTATACCATACAAGGATGACATCTCATCTCTCCAAAGACATTTTAGCTGCACTGAGAATGACCTAGAAGATCACAACCAGTCTGGTTTCAAAGCAGCTCACTACACCATAGCAAAACTGAGCTGCTTTACATTCCTGCAGATGGGTCCCCTTCTCAAGAGCTTGTCAACTCCCAGGTAAACTCCTCCATCACACCTTCTGTGAATGCAAGCAACCTTGGAGTTAAGGTATTTGATAACCAGCTGAGTTGCTCTGCTCATATTATCAAACTGAACCAGTATCTCCTCTACAAAATCAGGAGAATTTGACCCTCCCTTTCCACCCAGGTGTTTGTCCAGTCTTGTTGTATTAAAACTAGATTACTGCAATGCTCTTCTGGCTGGTCTTCGTACAACCAGACCCCTGCAGCTGATTAAGAATGCAGCGGCTTGTCTGGTTTTCAATTTACTGGCTTCAATGGCTCCCTGTAGCAGCCTGCATCAGATGCAATAGGCGATGTTTACCTACAAAACAAAAATGGAACAGCACTTTCTTATCTACAGGCTCTAATCAAACCACGCTCTGTACTTTATATCCTCTGAGACACGAGCTTTGATCGAGTGGATCCTCCATGCAAGATTAAATAACACCATGTAACAATTTTCAAAAAAATTTTTGTTCCCAGTTGTTAAGTGTGTTTTCCTGATTGTTTGTATCCTAAATGAATAGAAAAAAGTTACTATTCCCTGTAAACTTTGCTTTTGTGGTCAGCACAATGATATTTTGAAAATTAATAATCTATTTTTAGATATTCGCCATATTCCAAGATACTTAAGAGCTTCTGATTGGTGGAGAACTATCAAGAAGTTTCTAGAACTGTCCAGAATTATCTAGAACTTTTCTGGACTGTACAGAATTGTAGGTAAGCTTTATAACTACAGTTATATAGGGCCCTATAGCCCTTCCTATAGAACGGCGAGACCTATCTACTTGATTGGGATTGCATAGTAAGTGGGCAACAAGCCCATCACAGACAAAGGGGAATTGACCTAGACAGACAGGTGTTAAGTCATTCTCTATTCAGATTTTATTCACACATTCACCCCACACCCTTACAGGAGAGCTTAGGAGGACCACTTACTTCAAATGTATATTTTGTGGTGTTACCTGCTACCCGGTGATCAGTCTGCTCTGCGAATCCCTCCGTACGCTCTTGTACTTTGATCTGCATGGAATGAATTGACCATTGTTAATCGTTGGATAGACAATCTTTTTTAATTACAGTACACAGCACCTTAGGTCATTTTAGATGGCATCAAGAGGGGGGGCATACATCCAGCAGACGCATTTTGCTATGTATGTGGCCATTTTATAAAGACAAGAGCGAAAAAGTACTCTGTGGAAGCATCTGCTAAGATGTGTGAGGCCTACAAAGCATACTTCGGCATGCCTGTTGGTGACCTGTTTCTATAATAAAAATTCATAATTTTCGTTGCCGTGGTCACAAAAGCGAAGTTTATGATGAAGGTAAGCAATTTTTAATTTGTTTTAGACATAAGCAATTGGAATATAACATTAAAAAGCTGGGAACAAAACTTGTGTTACATAGTGTAATCAAGACTCTTCTCCATCCTGGCACTCAGGTGGTGGAATGAACTTTCACTGGATCTCCAAATGGCTCAGTCTCTTGCTGTCTTCAAGGGGTGACTAAAGACTCGTCTCTTCACTCAGCAACGGCATATATTAAAAAGAAAAAAATTTGCTTTTTTAAGCATCAAAATATAGCTCAACCGTGAACTTACACTCTCGCATAAGTCATTCTGTGTGTAGAGAAGATTGGACGAGGCATCTTGTTGTTGTGTCCAATGTATTTTTGCACAGCAAACATACCTTATAACCCTGAAACACAGCCAACACACCATGCTCTACTCCACTATTCACTCTCTATTGGTGTCATAGTTCAGTGGGAACCTAAAATTCTCCCACACAGATGATTTGAAAGCAGCAGATGGGTGTTTTATCTGGTGTGTATCATTTATACTCACCATAGTGTGTCTGACTGTCAGATGCCAATCATCTTGAGCTATGCATAGCATGGTATGATGCTAGCGACCTACAGCTTAAGGTTTCTGGCTGGACCTTGTGATTCTGAAATATGGTTCCACATTATGTTCATCAATCTTTGCACACTGGTTATCATGTATTCTCCATATGACACTCCTACACTGAACCGATGGAGTGTTTGTTGTACAGACTTGCCTCACCCAACTGAGGAATTGCCTTGAGAAATCGTCATAAAAAATGGCACATGAATCAAGAATGGAACTTTAATCAGCATTCAGCTAATGCCATAATTCCATCATCTTGTGTTTTAGGCTCAGTGTGGTAATCCGTGAGTGAGTGGGCTTTGTTTTTTTTTAAGGCTTTGTGTATTTTGCTCTTTTATGTTAAACTAGGCACAGTATTTCCTCAGCAACTTTTTTAGGTGTCTAAGGGGATAACTGGACCATGTGTAGTGGGAAATATCACTTGGTCGTTAAATCAGATTTAATGAGGTCTGTGCTTGGAGGCAAAATTGTAATTGTCCATCTTTGTATGTACAACTACATTTTACATGTTATGTTTAGTACCCATTGATCTAAGCTCAGGGAGAGTCTTGGTCTTGGATTGGATAATAATTTCCATGTTTCCTGACAATGTGTACTATTTTTGTGATGTTAAAAGAAAGTGGCAGACTGACAGATCTGTTATTTTGTAAATGTAGAAAGGTTACTATATTTTTGAATAGCTGGTACAAATTTGTGCTCACTTTCCTGGATATATTGGGAATACAAAATAAGATGCAAATGAACTGTGATCCAAACTGTGTAAATGTAAAAACTGCTCATGCTCAAACTGAGCATTAGATTGGGGAAAAAAGGTGATTTAAGTGGCTTTGAACTTGGCATGGGTGTTGGTGCTAGACGGTTTTGTCTGAGTATTTCAGAAGCTCACAAGCTCACCAAAATTGGACAGCAGAAGACTGTTGTAAGCATGCCCTTACTAAAACTAAAGCTGCATATTTCTCTCCTCAATCATAGAGAAAAAATAATCCAAGATTTCTTTTTAATACAGTCTCCAAATTAACAGAAAACCCTACAGAAAGTGATTCTCACATTCTGTGTAATTTTAACAGAAATGTTTTCATGACTTTCTTTAATGATAAGATAGAAAACATTAGGCATAAAACTTGATGCTCATCACATCATAAACTATTCAGCAACCTTCCAGATGCAGTACTAGTGAAGACATTTGTTTAATTAGCTGTAAATCAAGATTAGAATCTTTTACCCCAATTACTAATACTGAACTATCTGCACTGACAGCTCATCTAAGTCATCAACATGTTTATTAGATCCAATTCCTACACGTTTACTCAAACAAGTAATACCTAGTATTATAGAGCCAGTGTTAGTTATTTTAAATTCATCCCTTACCTTTGGTTATGTGCCCAAATCCTTTAGGTCTGCCGTTATCAAGCCACTGTTTAAAGAAGCCAACCTTGACCCTTGTGTAATATATAATTATAGACCAATTTCAAATCTACCATTTCTGTCCAAAATCTTAGAAAAAGCCATCTATCAGCAGCTCTGCAGTTACCTCCAAAGGAATGGTATTTATGAAACATTTCAGTTTGGCTTCAGGCCCCATCATAGTGCTGAAACAGCATTAATTAGGGTACTAAATGACTTGTTGATGTCCTCAGATAAGGGATGTGTTTCTAGTTCTGTTACATTTAAGATGCCCCAGCATTTGACACTATAGATCACGATGTTTTACTAAACAGACTAGAAAAAATACTGTAGGTATTAACGGATTAGCACTTTCTTGATTAAATCCTACTTACCGACCGGGGTACCTAGTTTGTTTCATGTAATAATCTAAGATCTAAGCTCTCAAAAGTGAAGTATGGCGTGCCTCAGGGGTCAGTGCTTGGCCCGCTTTTATTCTCTCTGTACATGCTGCCACTAGGCTCAGTTATTCGTAAACATGGCATTAGTTTCCACTGCTATGCAGATGATACACAGCTGTACATATCAGCCAAACCTAATGACAGCCTTACAATCAACAAAACTGAGGACTGTGTAAAGGAAATAAAAGGATGTAATTTAATTTTCTCTTACTTAACTATCGATTACGTAATATCGTTAAACTTAGAAATATCTTCTCTTTTAATGATGTGGCGAAACTGGTTCATGCGTTTATAACCTCAAGGTTGAATTACTGTAGCGCTTTACTTAATGGATGCTCTAGTAAATCTATAAATAAACCAGGCCACACCAGAGGACAGTAACTCTCGCCCTCCTCCGGTTGGCGGGGGTTGAAGTGCCGCCAACGACTTTCCTGCTTAGACTCAGGATCCAAGAGTGACTCTGTGTATCAGACTACTTAATGCCGATGTGCATATTTCACATTTTATTTGAACTATGACTCCATAACTTTAGTTTCATTCTTATATTTATCATCTACGCCGCCCAAGGAGGTTGGGTCCCTTTTTGAGTCTTGGTCCTCCCAAGGTTTCTTCCTCATAACACTTAGGGAGTTTTTCCTTTTCACTGTCACCCTAGGCTTGCTCAATTTGGGATTGGACGTAGATATTAGGAGCTAATCTAAAATTGTAAAGTTGCTTTGAGACAATGCTCAATTGTAAAAAGCGCTATATAAATAGATCTGACTTGACATGACTTGGAAGAATGCCTGATCTGATGAGTTTTGATTTCTGCTGTGACATTCGGATGGCAGGGTCAAAAGTTGATGCAACCAACATGAAAGCATGAATCCATCCTGCTTCTTCCAGCGGAAGAACATGCCACATCACAAAGCTGAAACTGGTTTCTTAAACATGACAGTGAGTTCACTGTACTCAAATTGCCTATACAGTTACTAGATCTCAATCCACTTTTGGGATGTGGTGGAACGGGAAATTCGCATGATAGACGTGCACCCAACAAATCTGGAGCAACCGTGTGATGCTGTTATGTTAAAAATGGGCCAAAATCTTGCTAGGGGTACTAGCAAGGTGTACCTAATAAAGTGTCCAGTGAGTGTATAGCTGTGTTGCGATCAAACAAGTAGTCTGATGTTTCCAACACTCATTTATTTCTGAATAAACTGAATTTTATTTTCTTGGCATGCAGTTATGTTGCAGGTACATATGTCAATGATTACAGGTGTGGTCTGATTAGGCACTGTGTTTTGCCACAAGAGGATGTAAAATTACTTTTGGGTAATGCACCTCTTGGTTGAGAGATCATTGATTGCTAGACATGCCTCTATGACACACTCGAAAACATTTTGCCCAGTTGACAGACTTTGAGAGGGGCCTCATCATTCGACTGAGAGAAGCATGGTGGTCGAATTGCTCGCCATCTAGGCCATTCTGACTTAGACCTAGTTTGATCCACTGGTAAGCACAAGCATCTCCCACAGTTTAGTTGTCCACCATCCAGACACAAGTGACACCTTCACTACACACCCCTGTCTCTGCTCAGACCAAGTGCTTAGCAGAAGGAAATTTGTTGTCATGGCACCCATGCCCTGCCATTGACAGCCAGCCACCATCCTCTTCGTTTGAAGCTGGGTCATGAACAAGAAATCTGGACTGCTATGGACTGGTACCACATTGTCTTTAGCGATGAATCTAGGTTCTGGGATCAGACGATGGTCGAGTTTGAGTATGGAGGCCTCGTGGTGAGCGCATAAATCATACCTTTGCTGTGGAGCGACACACTTCCCCAACTGCAATTGTGATTATCTGATGAGCCATCGCATATGATAGTCGGTCACCCCTAGTAGTGATATGAGGGGCACTAACAAAGCAGCAATAGGCGAAGGGACATTCTAGGCCACGTGTTGCCTCTTATGGCAGGGATCCAAACTGACATTTTTCAGCAGGATAATGCTCACCCACACACAGCAAGGGTTTCCCAGGAATGTTTCTGCCAGACTGAAACACTGTACAATCTGCCTGGTCACCAGATTTATCGGAAATCAAGCATTTATAGGACCAGCTGAGGAACAAGGTTAAGCAAACAGTAAATGTGCAGGATCTACAGGCCCAGCTGTGGGCACATGTGTCATCGAGGCATGTCTAGCAGTCAATGATCTCTGACCAAGAGGTACACTAACCAAAAGTAGACATTTTATAGAGGCATTGAGAAACACTTTTATGCCCTTTTATGGCAAAACCCAGAGTCTAATTAGACCGCACTCTAATTCATGTCATGTAGCATTCCAACATTTCTGTTTTTTTGGTTGAGTACATACACATATATAAGATACAAATGTTTGTTACACTACTAACATGCATTCACATGATTTGAATGTTAGAAAAGTCAGCATTTTTCTTTTTGTCACACTTTCAGCTAATAGCAGGTTTCCACTGTTTCTGTGTGGCATGCTATTATCTGTTTGTGTTGTATTATGTAAGGTTATTTTACATGGTTCTTGCTCAATGAATGGCTGCGTGTGGGAGTACAGTCACAGACTGTAATTGAACACCAAGAAGAAAATCTTTCACAACACAAAAGTACATGTGTGTGTGTGTGTGTGTGTGTGTGTGTGTGTGTGTGTGTGTGTGTTCTGCACAATGGAAGGATTGGGTACAGAAAAATGGCACTTTCCTTAATGAAAAGAAATGTAGAGAGAAGATGAGCACTTGAGAGGACATGTATGGAACTTGAATTATGATCTGAGTGAACTGCTGGCTTCTTTCTTATTCAACTAGTCCTGCTAATGTTAATTCTTCTATTTGCTCTTCTTTCTGCTCTATTTATTGTAACACCTGTATTTCTGTACTAAATCATACACACCAGAAACAGCCCCTGTCCACTGTTACAGCTTGTAGAAGCTCCAGGTCTGTGATCCTTTCTGGTGTCAGGCTGTACCTAAATAAAGAAAGAAAAACAGTATTGAGGAATTTGCATTAGCTTCAGATCAGTTATTTTAATTCAAAGGCATTCCTCTACAACTTTTATCATGTAGGTATAGTTGTCTCATAGGACAGATGTTCCACATAATTGACACAAACTGGCTCAAAGCATACCATCACCCCATTTACATTTTTTGTAACTTGCTTGCAGGGAAACTGCTGGATATCAAGACTATGCTCTTTGCATCTGTATTAGCCACTAGGGTTTGGTGGTATGACAATAATACCATTAAAACTGATGATGGCATTTGAAAATGGCATCATATGTCAGTTCATAATTTCACAAAATGATCAGTGCTAATCATAAGTTAAGCAGATTGGCTCTAACAAAGTGCAACTGCTTCACTGGAGAGCAGGTGCCAAGGCTGCTAGGGTGTTAGAGCTAGATGAAGTAGAATAGGAGGGAGATGGGAAAAACAAAACAGTATTATTCCATTCTATAATAAGTATATTTAAGAGTCTGAATTCCACTATTTTATATCCCAAGTAAGGGATATGTGTAGTGTAACAGAAGTCATTTGGGCTTCAGCTTGTCCAGTTAAATACTTGTGCATGCAGGCAAGTTAAAGATGGCTTTCTGGTGCCTCACATTTCTCAGTACTTATTCTTTATTCTTGGCAAACTCACTTTATCCAGATTCAGACTAACTACCTGTTGGGATATGGACAAGAATGTGTTTGTGTGTGTGATAAATTAAGCCAGTTTATACAGTTACTGAGCAGGTTATTAGGAGCACCTGTACACCTACTCATGGTGGTATTGTGGTAGCCTAGCGGTTAAGGTACTGGACTATGGACCAAAAGGTCCAGGGTTCAAATCCCACCTCTGCCAAGCTGCCACTGTTGGGTCCTTGAGCAAATTGCTTAGATTGTAAGATTGTATCAATTGTAAGTTGCCCTGGATAAGGGCGTCTGCTAAATGCTGTAAATGTAAATGTAAATGTACTCAATCATGCAATTATCTAACCTTCCAATTTTGTGGCATTAGTGCACTGCATGAAATCATGCAGATACAGGCCAATAGCTTCCGGAAAAGTGTATTGGGGCGGGTAGTAGTCACTAGGTCGGCTGGTTTGTGTACTTCTGTATCTGCTGATCTCCTGGGATCTCCAGTTTACTCAGAATGGTTCAATAAAAACAATTTACATTTACATTTACATTTACATTTACAGCATTTAGCAGACGCCCTTATCCAGAGCGACTTACAATTTACACAGTCTTACAATCCAAGCAGTTGTGGGTTAAGGGCCTTTCTCAAGGACCCAACAGTGGCATCTTGGCAGAGGTGGGATTTGAACCCTGGACCTTTTGGTCCATAGACCAGTACCTTAACCGCTAGGCTACCACAGTCCCGATTCAGTAAGTGGCTGAAGGAAATGCGTTGTTGATGAGTGAGTTCAACAGAGAATGATTAGACTGGTTTGAGCTGACGGAAAGGCTATGGTAACTCAGATGTACAACTGTGCTGAGCAGAAAAATCATCTAGAAATGCACAACAACCTTGAGGCAGTTGGGCTACAACAGCTGCAGACCATGTCAGATTCCGATTCTGTCAGCCTAGAACAGCCAAGGCTGCAGTTTGCACAGAGTCACTAAAATTGAACACTTGAAGACTGGAAAAACATGACCTAGTCTGATGAATCTTGATTAGGCAGATATGCATATATCGATGGACCCAGTCAGCCTAGTGTCAAAGTCCTGGCTGGTGAAGTTGGTGTATTGGTGTGGATAATGTATTCTTGGCACTAGTGTTGTAGTCAAGACCACTAGAGCCGAATCTGAGTCAAGACCAAGACCTAGACACCTTGATTCCGAGTCAAGACTAAGAGCTTTACTAGTCGAGTCCGAGTCAAGACCAAGCCTGGGAGTGGCCAAGACCAGTTTAAGAATAAAAAGAAAATTCACATCCACTATACATTATTTAATATAATTATTATTACTAAAAATAGAATTATACTTCATCATAGATTTAGTAAAATATAATATTAAATTATATATAGCCTAAAAGTATTATTAATTATTATTATACTACAGTCTTAGTAAAACTAAGGCAATGAAACTTTTTGAAGCAAATTATGGAGATGTTCTGTTTCTCTTATGTCAAACTAAACCAGAAATCACTAAATAAAGTCAACTGAATATAGTAAATCCATTTTAACCATTTTTACTATTAAATGTGGCATAATAATAATAATAACTCCAGATTTTGCGGACAAAGCGAGTTGGCAAAAATATACACTTGAAGTCATAATGTCAGACTTTTTAAAATAAAACATGTTCATTGACTGTATAATGAATGAGAAGAGAACGTGTTTTTCCCTGTTAGCCAGTCATTTTTAGGCATGTAGAGAAAGGACTGATTTGTTCTGTTTGAATGGATTGTTGCTATTCAAGAACAATAATAAAAAAAACGTTCAGTTTATAGTATCTCAGACAGACACATGGGAGAACAATTTCCACCTTAACCCGAGACCAAGAGGAGACTGAGTCCAAATGAGTTTGTGACTAAGAGGAGACCACTCGTTTATAGTCTCGAGACCCACTCAAGTACTACAATGCGACCTGGCACACTTCCATTAATACCAACAAGTGATTGCTTGAATGCCAAAGACTATTTGAGTACTGTTGCTGAAAATGTGCATGACCACCATTATCTCTCATTATTAGCTTCAGGTTGAAACCCACCCCATTTCCTCCACTGGAAATATAAGGCTCTACAGTCAACAGAGCAGAATCTTACAAGTTCCTGGGCACCACCATTCAGCAGGACCTCAGATGGGACAGACATGGTTCTGCAGTCATGAAGAAGACCCAGCAATGCTTGTATTTCTTGCGTCAGATCAAGAAATGTGGGCTGCCTCAAGCACTGCTGGTCCAGTTATACACTGCCATGAGAGTCCATTATCATGTCCATCTCTATCTGGTTTGGATCTGCTTCTCTGCACATCAAGCGTAAGCTACAGCGAATGGTGCGATGTGCAGAGAAAATCATCAGCTGTCCACTCTCCAACCTTGATGATCTTTTTTCATCTAGAATGAAGAAGAGGGTGAGGAAGATCATGGTTGATCCTTGCTCTTCCAGCAGTTTCCATCCCAGCATAGACCAAGAGTGAGAGCCTTAAAGACGCGCACCAACCGACACCTTCACAGAGTCTTTCCCCAGGCCACCATTCTGTTAAGCAAGAAACCTTCCCACATTCCTCCCCTTTAGACTCTGCGCACATACTTTATTACTCACACATTTACACTTACATATTAAATTTAATATTTAATAAATGCTAACACTTAATTTATTTTTGTATATATTGTGAATATGTGCTTTAGCAATTCAGTACAGGACTGCACTATACAGTGGGGCAAAAAAGTATTTAGTCAGCCACTTATTGTGCAAGTTCTCCTACTTAGAAAGATGAGAGAGGTCTGTAATTTTCATCATATTTACACTTCAACTATGAGAGACAAAATGAGAAAAAAATCCAGAAAATCACATTGTAGGATTTTTAAAGAATTTAATTGTAAATTATGGTGAAAAATAAGTATTTGGTCAATAACAAAAGTTCAACTCAATTCTTTGTAACATAACCTTTGTTGGCAATGACAGAGGTCAAACATTTCCTGTAAGTCTTCACCAGGTTTGCACACACTGTAGGTGGTATTTTGGCCCATTCCTCCATGCAGATCTCCTCTAGAGCAGTGATGTTTTGGGGCAACACGGACTTTCAACTCCCTCCACAAATTTTCTATGGGGTTGAGATCTGGAGACTGGCTAGGCCACTCCAGGACCTTAAAATGCTTTTTACGGAGCCACTCCTTTGTTGCCAGAGCAGTGTGCTTGGGATCATTTTCATCACGTTCCAGCCACGTTCCATCTTCAATGCTTTCACTGATGGAAGGAGGTTTTGGCTTAAAACCTCACGATATATGGCCTCGTTCATTCTTCCCTTAAGAATCAGATCACTCGTCCTGTCCCCTTTGCAGAAAAACAGCCCTTAAGAATGAGTTTATCACCCCCATGATCATTTTGACCCCACGGGATGAGATCTTGTGTGGAGCCCCAGATCGAGGGAGATTGTCAATGGTCTTGTATGTTAAAGGTCTGTGAGAGCCAGAAATCTTGCTTGTTTGTGGGTGACCAAATACTTATTTTCCACCATGATTTACAATTAAATTATTAAAAAATCCTACAATGTGATTTCCTGGATTTTTCTTTCTCATTTTGTCTGTCATAGTTGAAGTGTATCTATGATGAAAATTACAGACGTCTGTCATCTTTCTAAGTAGGTGAACTTGCACAATCAGTGGCTGATTAAATACTTTTTTGCCCCACTGTGTGTGTGTGTGTATATATATATATATATATATATATATTTATTTATTTATTTAAAAGCTATATAGGATTCACAAGCTTTCGAGCATCACTGTACTTCCTGCATGATAATGCAGCCAGTAATGCACAGAGCAAAAGCTGACTCAATCAGGTTTTGTGAACATGGCAATGAGTTCAGCTTTCTTCAGTGTTCTTCCCAGTCACTGGATGTGAATCCAACAGCACGTTTGTAGGGATGTGGTAGTATGAGAGATCTGCAGCATGAAAGTGCACCTACAAATCTGCAGGAATTGTGTGATTTAATTATGCCAACATGGAGCAGAATCTCAAGTGAATTGTGGTGTTCATGGCATGAAAAATTGAGACTGTTTTGAGAGAGGGAGTCTCTCAAAACAGTCAGTATTAGTATAGTGTTCCTAATAAGGTGCTCTGTGTGTATATGTCTGTCTATTTGTTGGGGAGCCTTGTTTCTAGCTCAGTAGTCTTTTCTCTGTTATTTTCATCACTGTTTTAATCATTCTTCCTCTCTGTTTTTTTCTTGCCCTTTGGCCCTCTCCCTGTGTGTAATGTAATTCATATTCAGATAATGTAATCTGTGATGGACTGTGGCCAGTTGATTTCCCTTTGTATGCTCTTGTCTACTGTTCAGAGCCTCTATATATCTTTACATACTGTCTTTTGCTTACTTCCCTCACACAGGATTTTTATACACTTGAGATTATAGGCTGTTAATTAGCCATCTGGATTCAGTGCTATGCGCAAGTGTGTTCGAATTTAGTATTGTTGTTACTGCAATGCACCATGAAAAGGTCATACTACCCTGGCAAAAATGATGGAATTCTGACACTTTGGATGTTCACCCAGCTGTTGTACTTTGTAGTAAATAAACAAATCACAGATATGACACCAAACATTTTTGTTTAATCACTGGATATTCTTGCTTTGTGAAGCAGTAATATAAATTATTTTAATCAATGTGATAATTTTTCCAGATGAAAGAAGAAATTATAGAATTACCCAATATTTAGGAAAAAATTATGAATTCATATTATAATTTCCTTTTCAAAAGCAAATACTTGTAAAAGTCTACAAATGCAAATAATTGTGCAGTTTAAAGGAAGTGCTAAGACTCCAGATCTTAGGAGTTGTTGGGCTTGGCTAAGTAAAAAAAAAAAAGAAAGTCTCCAACCAGAGCGTTGTCAGCTGTAACAATGGAAATGATACAACTCCTTCAAGAAAAGAATTCAACCTGAAATGTGTTAATTTGTTTTTTATCCATGGACAATTGTGTCTATAAGTTGGTGCAAGTATGATAATGGGAATTTTATAAAAGCCAAACATATGGTTTGACCAAGTAAGACAAAGCATCAGGGATAACATTTTAATATAAATATGCATGAAATAGCATTAATTCATGCAGTACTTCATGAGTGCGTAATCATAACGTAATACACATAATAGATCTTAAGTGAGCATGCATGCATGCCTAATTTCCCCACTCATACAATCTAGCATGACACAGGTAATTAATAAATAGTTAATAGATACACACACACACACACACACACACACACACACACACACAGATATATATATATATATATATATATATATATATATATATATATATATATATATATATATATATATATATATATAATACAGTCTAACCTCATTATCTTGCCAACCTCATCTCCATACACTTTACTTTGAAAAGCCGTCAACCTCGCCTTCTTGACCTCGCCAACCTTAAAACGTGACAAATTTCCTTCAAGCAATGAGATCCTACTTTGCTAAGCCGCCAGGTTTCAGACCAGTCTGTAGGTGGCACTTTAATCCTACATTAAACTTGCAATTCTGAATGATGTACAGCCCCTGTCTGTTATCAGAGGTGCCATATAAGGATGAGACTGGTCAATGGTTGAAATATGAACGAGACTGTAGTACAGAAGTCCTGCTCTGTCATTAGAAAGAATCAATTGGCATACAGGGGTTCTTGAAAGTTTGTGAACTCTTTAGAATTGTCTATATTTCTGCATAAATATGACCAGATTTTCACTGAAGTCCTAAAAGTAGATGAAGAGAACCCAGTTAAAGAACTGAGGCACAGATATTATACTTGGTCATTTATTTATTGAGGAAAACCATCCAATATTACATATTACTGAGTTTCAAAAGTATGCGAACCTTTGTTTTCAGTATCTGGTGTTACCCCCCCCCTGTGCAGCAATAACTGCACCTAAACATTTCCTGTAATTGTTGATCAGCCCAGGAATTTTAGCCCATTCCTCCATACAGAACAGCTTCAACTCTGGGATGTTGGTGGGTTTCCTCACATTAACTGCTTGCTTCAGGTCCGTCCACAACATTTCGATTGGACTAAGTTCAGGACTTTGACTTGCCCATTCCAAAACATGAACTTTATTCTTCTTTAACCATTCTTTGGTAGAACGACTGCATGAACCACCACTTGAGATTTAGTTCATGGGCAGATGTCCTGACATTTTCCTTTAGAATTATCTGATATAATTCAGAATACGTTGTTCCATCAATGATGGAAAGCCGTCCTGCCCCAGATGCAGCAAAACAGGCTGCTGCCAAACCATTATACTACAATCACCATGTTTCACAGATGGGATAAGGTTCTTATCCCGGAATGCAGTCTTTTCCTTTCTCCAAACAGAACGCTTTTCTTTTAAATCAAAAAGTTCTATTTTGGTCTCATCCTTCCACAAAACATTCTTCCAATAGCCTTCTGGCTTGTCCACGTGATGTTTAGCAAACTGCAGATGAGCAGCAATGTTCTTTTTAGAGAGCAGTGGCTTTCTCCTTGCAACTCTCCATGCACACCATTGTTGTTCAGTGTTCTTCTGATGGTGGCCTCATGAACATTAGCATTAGCCAATGTGAGAGAAGCCTTCAGTTGCTTAGAAGTTACCCTGGGGGCTTTTGTGACCTCGTCAACTATTACACAACTTGCTCTTGGAGTGACCTTTGGTGGTTGACCACTCCTGGGGAGGATAACAATGGTATTGAATTTCCTCCAGTTGTACACAATCTGTCTGACTGTGGACACAAAAAATAACACAAAAAATAAGATTATTTAAAGGTTATTCTGGCTACTGTGCATGTGCATCCCGCCACTACAAAAGGGCCAAGATCCGCCCTCCCCGACATTTACTAATACAGTGGTGCTTGAAAGTTTGGGAGTTTGTAAACTTGACTTAAAACATCATCAGATTTTCACACAAGTCTTAAAAGTAGATAAAGAGAACCCAGTTAAACAAATCAGACAAAAATATTATACTCGGTCATTTATTTATTGAGGAAAATGATCCAATATTACATATTAGTGAATGGCAAAAGTATGTGAGCCTCTAGGATCAGCAGTTAATTTGGTGAAATTAGAGTCAGTTGTTTTCAATCAATGGGATGACAATCAGGTGTGAGTGGGCACCCTGTTTTATTTAAAGAACAGGGATCTATCAAAGTCTGCTCTTTACAACATATGTTTTATGGAAGTGTATTATGGCACGAACAATGGAGATTTCTGAGGACCTCAGAAAAAAGTTATTAATGCTCATCAAGCTGGAAAATGTTACGAAACCATCTCTAAAGACTTTGGACTTTGAACTGTGGACCAATCCACAGTCAGACAGATTGTGTACAAATGGAGGAAATTCAAGACCATTGTTACCCTGCCCAGGAGTGGTCGACCAACAAAGATCACTCCAAGAGCAAGCGTTTAATAGTTGGCGAGGTCACAAAGGACCGCAGGGTAACTTCTAAGCAACTGAAGACCTCTCTGACATTGGCTAATGTTAATGTTCATGAGTCCACCATCAGAAGAACACTGAACAACAATGGTGTGCATGGCAGGGTTGCAAGGAGAAAGCCACTGCTCTCCAAAAAGAACATTGCTGCTCGTCTGCAGTTTGCTAAAGATCACGTGGACAAGCCAGAAGGCTATTGGAAGAATGTTCTGTGGAAAAATACTTGAAAATATAACATTTTGGTTTAAAAGAAAAGTGTTATGTTTGGAGAAAGGAAAACATTGAAGACTTGCCATTATTGCTGGAACAGTGAATTCTGAATTATGTCAGAGAATTCTAAAGGAAAATGTCAGGTCATCTGTCCATGAACTGAATCTCAAGAGAAGCATTGACAACGATCCTAAGCACACTGATCAACAGTTACAGGAAACATTTAGTTGCAGTTATTGCTGCACAGGGGGTCACACCAGATACTGAAAGCAAAGGTTCACTTATATATATATATACAAAAAAGTAACAAAAGTGCATAGAACAACACTGTATTATTCAAACTATTCAAGATAGTATTATTCAGTGGTTTAGAACCACTTGAATTGGATTATGATCCAATGTCCAGTTCCAACACACACATGCCTTTGTAGGCACACTAGAATGTGGACAAGTTCAGCATGCTTAGCATTCAGAGATACAGGAGATGCGGAGAGATCCTCGTTTGACCTTACCTCCCTCAGACATGGCAGATTATGCATGTGTAGCGCCCGGCCAGGCCAGAGGGACTGCTGAGACTCCAGTCTCCATGGTATTAATGGCATAGCATAGGCAGTGGCCCACTCCGCCTTCTGAGTGCCTTAAAAAGCACAATTTTTAATGATGGTTACATCTGAGTATGATCACATATACTTAAGTCATAATTTTCAATATTAAGCCAGTAACAGTTGCTTTTTATCGTTAAATTATTTCTAAATCGGAGCAGTGGATAAATCATATATTTATTAACAAAATCATTAGGCAGGTAAATGCTTTTCCATGCATTATTCAGTCATTCATTCTTTCATTTTCATACCTGATTAATCCAATTCAGGATCGCAGGGGGCCAGGGCATAACTGGCAGCACTATGGGAGAACATTACAACGCCACAGGCAGAGTATGGTCCGGGAACTGAACCAGAGATCTATGGAGCGATGAGGTGACAGCGCTAACCACCATGCCACCTGTCCAGTGCTTTAGTTGGACGGAAACATAATTAACTGGGATTACATATGTAGGCTCCCCATTTAAATGTATGATGCACTAGTTTGCTAATTAGGTTTGTAATACGGCTTGGATTTAATTAGGGATTTAATTGGGTGCTCGCAAGTGTCAATGATTGAATGCTCTGCATGTGTGAATATATATTTATTTATTTACACACGTATCATGCCGGAGTTCAGTAACTGACAAGAAAATCTTTATGGAAATTAACTGTATCTTTAATTTATGGTGGTAAGGCTGCCCAATGATTTAAAATGAAATCAAAAACACTGTGTAGGTTAGAGGAAAGGGAACACCACTATTTTTTTATTTTTTTATTTTTATTTTTTTCTGTTTGGACCGCAATTAAAACCTTCTACCAAAGGTGATTTGAAACTGTGAGCACACATTCATAGAATTCATTACTGTAATGTTAATTAACAATAAACAGCAGTAAAACAGCAACTACTCTTCATTGCTTAAACACTCCTAGCCCATCCAGCCTGCACTGATTCCGCATGCTGAAGGTTGTGCACCATTAATATCCTGGTTAGTGTTTTGATCCCCACAATCTTGTCACAGGCAATTCTAGACGTCTCAGACGTTTTGTAATACACCCACATGTAGACATTTAAAGTATCATTGTTGATAGCAGACATAAATGAGCTTTTCTGTGACATATTTTATTAAAATGTACGTGTCTTTGTAGGAGAGCACAAATGAACATAATCATGGCCACTGTATTACATCAAGTCAATTTTATTTCTATAATTTTACACCAGAAGATTGTCTAAAAGCAGCTGCCTGAATGCACAGCCTAATTTGAGTGAACCTAGGGTGACAGTGGTGAGGAAAAACTGCCTATGTGTTATAAGGAAGAAACCTTGGGCGGACCAAGACTCAAGAAGGCTCCCAGCCTCCTTGTGCAGGCAAAATGGTATAGTAAGAATTAAACCAATTAAGCTACACAAATAATGAATTAATAGTTTTATAAGTACATGTGCTAAATATAAAATCTAAAATAGAGAACGTAAGATAATACAATACATATGTACTCCCAACCACATCAAAATTTACCAGTTATAGAGTTAAGTTTAACAATTCATTTCAAAATATATTTTTTAAGCAAAATATTAAAGGAAATATGGAATATGGTGAAGCCAGTATCGAGCAGTTCTGTCTTCTATATTGATGACAATAAAGCTGGTCATTTGCCATGTCAACAGACATATGGCTGTCAAGCAACTGGGAATAAAAACCTACTGGCTCTTTCTCAACATGCAGCATGTCTCTTCATTGACTGGAGCTTGAACGTTAAACTCGACTGTAGTTATAAAAACAAGTAGAGAGGGTTGAAAATGGAGTTGGTACATTTTGTACATTGTGTGACTTAACTGGTAAGTGATAAGAAAGTTATAAATAAAAGTAAGGATGAAATGTTACACAGAAATAAAAGGATTTAGTGCTAAACAGTACACGTTTAGAAGGGCTACTGAAATGGGAGTTGTGAGAAAATGGATGAATTGGCATGAGAAATGCTAAAAATGATAAAAGTAAATACAAATACAAAAATGCTTTCTATAATTTTCTTTGGTAGTTTCCGATATGACTTGACATTTGGATTCTGCTTTTTTTGTATTTTGTTCCATATGACTATAACATTTTTGACTTCTATATTTGACTACTGTATTTTATTACTGTATTTGTGTCTGTGTGTGTGTGTCTGTGTCTGTGTGTGTGTGTGTGTGTGTGTGTGTGTGTGTGTGTGTGTGTGTTTCAAGCACATAGCTCCAATCTGTGGCATGTGGGAGGGTATAAAAGCCAGATTGAAAGCAAAGCTTTTTTAGCTACACAAAACCTCAAATTGGAGTGGTGTGGGATGATTGCGCGATGCCTCTATTACATCAAGATGTTTTGAATATTTTCTTTCCATTTCTTTTATAATTTGGATATCATTAGCATGTCTGTTGATCCTATGATTTTCATAATTCCATCTCTTTTTCTTATTTGTGTTGCAACTTCAATGTTGAGGACTGTACAATTATTGTTTGTGTACAAAGAAAATATAGGGTAGATGTACCTCAAAAAAATGGCAGTTCTGTATGTAAGTCTTTATCCACAAAATGCAGCTCCATTGGCCCTATGAGAAGGAGTGAGGCCATAAAGCTATTGATTTTCTGTAAGCACTTTTACAGTCCAGAAAAAAAGGACTGATCGATTCAGATCATTCAGCACTGACAGATATGATAAAGAACTGAAAAGGCCAAAGATAACTTCAGAACTCCTAATATATACTGCATATTGGGAAAGCAAGTATGCACAGACACATGCTTCTATAAAAACGTTTCAAAAAAGTCAACGCAGATTTACTTTTGCATGAAGTGATTAGGCAGATGATCTTATCCAGAGCAATGAGAATTTGTTGAAGGTGCCATGACACAAGTATGCAAATAATCTACAAGTATTAATTATCTGTTTTATTGAAATAAGTTACAAATGTACAAAAAGAGTATGTATAACAAAAGTGCAGACTATAGAAGACTTAACCTAATTGTTGTTTGAAAAGACGAGCTTTCTGACTTTCAGAATGAAAAGAAACACTGAATTATTTGTACTGGTGTGGGAAGCTCATTTCATCAGTGAGGAGCCAGGACCCTAAAACATCAAGATCTGGCCTTGTGGGCATAATTACATCCCAGAGAAGAATGTACCAGATACCCTGAAGTTGAAGACTTTAGTTAGCTTGCAGGTGTCTAGTCTAGGAATATAAGTATGGGCTGTGGTAGCCTAGTGGTTAAGGTACTGCATGCAACAGAAGGTCCAGGGTTCAAATCCCTATCTCTGATAAGCTGCCACTGTTGGGTCATTGGGCAAGGGCTTTAACCCACAACTGCTTGAATAGTAAGACTGTACCAGTTGTAAGATGCTCAGTATAAGGGTGTCTGCTTGATGCTGTAAATTGAAGTAACATTACAACATAACCAGAAAGATAGATCAAGTTTTAAAGATTATCTTGGCTAGAACAAGAAGGCAATGCACTAATATCAGTAAAGGAGTGACAAGAGCAAAAAGTGCTCATTTGTTGACCAGTCAGACAGAATAATTCTGAAATGGAGCAATGGAGCAGGAACAAAAGCTGCAAGCAAGACATTGCATTACGGTAATCAAGTCCACTAATAATTTAAGTAGCCACTATTATAACCTTGGCTGTGATTTTAAAGAGAAAAAAGACATCAAATAAGCTAGGTTTTATTGGTTAGTCCTCTAATTACACTCAAGATGCAAAGAAAACACAGAGATATAAATGAGGAAATCCACATTAGTTCATGAATGACCTTCTTCTTATGACAACAACAAAAACAAATTCAGTCTCAATGAGGGCATTAATGCTGTTTGAAAAAAGACAGCAATAAAATGTTTTAATCTTTCTAGTGCACCACTGGTGATTCTACAACATATGATCCTTTTTTTCCCTAGCAGTGCTGACAGTGCAGCCTTGAAATGGGCAAAGGAAAATCACCATGCAGTCTTTCTGCTTCTCAGACTAATCCTCTCCAGTAATCCGACGAAAACCTGTCCCCTCCTGAAGCACAGTGCTGATCGCTGCAGCACTTAGACATTAAATTTAAACTGACCATGACAGTAGTCTCTTCACCTACAATCTCTTTAAGTTAACTTAGATTTTTATTACCTTAATCGATACTGCCAATAGCATTATTACTTCAGTCAGCACTGCAATTATAAGCACATCCCTTTACAGTAGATTATGACCTTGAGTATGAAAGAAGCTATTACTAATTGGACATAAAACCTAAACAGTTAAATTAATGATGCCTAGGAATGAAAGTTTGCGTATCAATAGGTAATGATAGACAGACCTGCTTCCTTTTTAGAGTTTGTTACACCTTGCATTATCATGCACAGGATCTAACATGACTGCATGAAAAGTATAATATAAGATCACTCCGACTACATTTGGAGGGGACGGCGTGGTGGCACAGGGGTTTGGTGGGTAGCACTGTCGCTTCACAGCAAGAAGGACCTAGGTTTCCTCCCAGGTTGAGCAATCTGGATCCTTTCTGTGTGAAGTCTGCATGTTCTTCCCATGTCCATGTGGGATTACTCTGGGTATACTGGTTTCCTGCCATAGTATAAAGACATCAAGTTAGGTGAATTGGAGATACTAAATTGCCCACAACCATGTTTGATGCTGATACTGATGAAACGTGTGTATTGAGGTAACCTTATTCCTGTCATGGATATAACCCATTGTGCTGATATGACATTAAAGACATCAAATAAACAAACATACAAACCATCTTTGAAGGTGACCAGAGAGGTATCTTGACCTCATTTAATATATGTGTAATAGTATGCTGGAATGGAATGTGGACCAGAATGTCTTCGCCTCAACATTGACATTAAGTAAACTGAAAAAAAAATTACATGTGTAATTGTTGGTACTGCTGTGTGAGTGTACATGCATTTATGTACTAGTGTTGATGACTGACCACAACTTGCAACAATAGTTTATACAGTGGTGCTTGAAAGCTTGTAATCCTTTAGAATTTTAGATTTCTGCATGAACATGCCATATAACATCATCATATGTTCACACAAGTCCTTAAAGGTACATTAAAAACAATAACCCAATTAAACAAAAATGGCAAATATATTATACTTGGTCATTTAGTTATTGAGGAAAATGATCCCACATTAGATATCAGTGAGTGTCGAAGGTATGTGAAACTCTAGGATTAGCAGTTACTTGTGATGAAAATGTGATGACAATCAGGCATGGGTGGAGACAATTACAGTTAAAGAACAGGGATCTATCAAAATCTGATCTTTAAAACACAGGTTTGACCAAATATTTCTGGGGACCTCAGAAAAAGTTTCATCAGGCTCTAAAATGTTGCATGGTTGAGTACACCATGAGGAGAAGACTAAACAACGGGTGTGCATGGTAAGGTTGCAAGCAGAAAGCCGCTGCTCTCCAAAAAAAAATTGCTTCCTTTTACATGGCACATATACAATCCAGAATGGAAAAGCATTCTATGGCTAGAAGAGCGCAATATAAAACCTATTGGTGTAAATGAGAAGTGTTATGCCTTGCTGACCATAATAGAAAAGAAATGCTATGGAAGACGTTAATATGAAGAAACCCACCAACATCCCAGAGTTGAAGCTGATCTAAAATTTCTTTAAGCCGATGTGCAGCACTGATCAAAAGTTACCAAAAATTCTTGCTACACGAGGGGATCTCACCAGATACTGAAAGCAAAGGTTCACATTCATTTGCCACTCACAGATCATTTTATCATATTATCAGACATAATATCAGATCATTTTCCTAAATAAAGAAATGACCAAGTAAAATATTTTTGTCTATTTTTTATTGGGTTGTCTTTACTTTTAGGAATTGTGTGAAAGTCTGACGATGTTTTGGTCATATTTATGCAAAAATATAGAATATTCTGAAACTTTCAAGAACCACAGTATTCCTTTTTGTTTGATGGCTAAAGACATCATCATGAACTTGCCATAAATCACTTTAATATTGTGTGACTATCAAAGTGTATAGAGTTTGTTAGATCCTGGGCATTTAGTCTGAAGTGTCATGGTAGTTTAGTGTAAAACATTTGCTTTTGATATTTTTTATATTGATATTGCAGAATTAATTCAAGTTGAACCCTGGTGTGTTTGCCCCATTTGTGCAATTTGTTTAACCAGTAGAGATGTCAGACTCTGGTAGGGACCAAAATCATTTTGAGACTTTTTGAGGGGATATCTCTGTGCACTTCCAAACCTTATACCTGTAGTAAGAAAGTAATTTGAACAAAATTTTGGATCTAAACTAAAAAGGCTGGATGGCTTTCACAAAGACCTTTTTGATATGTGAGGTAGCAAAACTGTCATGAGATGGCAGAATGAGGGAAGAGAGTGATACAAATGAATGCTTTATTCTGCATACCTAGGCTGAGAAATGTAAAAAATATTCCAACACAAAGTGCTGATGTTCCACTTTCGATGTTCCATTTGTTGTGCTATGCTGCATCGCCTTTTATTTTATACATGCTTCAAAATAGTTGTCTGCCATGACCAGTTTTTGACCAATGAATGGACAAAAGATTCTGAATGTCCACTAGCACATCTTTCAGCCAGTCATTGATTTATTCTCCTTATATTATATAAAACCACAATATCCCAAATAGGGGAAAGAAACATTCAGAAGAATACACAAATGGTCTAATGTGTGAAAGCGCCTTTAAACAGTCTAATAAATCCTAAGGCAGAGCTGCAGCAGAAAATTACTTCTCATCTACGGCTCCAAGGTGCAGAGTTCAATTCTTTTTATGGATCATTGAGAATATAAATTAGAACATTGTAAATGTTACAGGGAAATGGCAATTTCCAGCATGACTGCAAATTGATCCTTACCTAACAAAACGGAAGTTTTTTTTTTTATCAAAATGTTTAATAAAAATGAGTTTTGACCTGTTGAAAAATGAGTATTTGCCATGGTTTAATGGGATTTATATTGCATTCACATCTCTTTAATACAGTCAGCAAGGTTTGACCATAAATTTCTCTCCCATTTTCCACCCTCAGGGATGAGAGGCATGTAGATGTGTAGCTCTTAGAGAAGACAAGCCTGTTTCGCTTAGGGTTTTATGGTTGCTTTAGTAAACAAATAATGGGTTTATTCATGATCACAAATCTGTTTTCTGTCAGCCTTGAACACTCAAACTGATGTTCTTTCTATACAGAATGCAAGTGATTTTGATGAATATTAGTATTGCTTCTCTCTCATCTTCATTCCGTTGTGCAGCTACTTCCACTGAAACAGAGTTTCCATTCACAAAGGGTGTTTTGCATTAAGATTTTATTTTTCATAACATCTTTAGTGATGTAGCTGAAATAACTGCACCAGTGTTTTTGTTGGCTGTACCAGTATTCTAAAATAAATTATATATAATTTTTCATGATATATATATACAGTATATACAGTGGTTCAAAAAAGTATTTAGGCCACTGATTGTGCAAGTTCTTCTACTTAGAAAGATGAGAGAGGTCTGTAATTTTCATCATAGGTACACTTCAACCATGAGAGACAAAATGAGAATATAAATTCCAAAAAAATCACGTTGTAGGATTTTTAAAGAATTTAAGTGGAAATTGTGGTGGAAAATAAGTATTTGGTCAATACCAAAAGTTCAGCTCAATACTTTGTAACATAACCTTTGTTGGCAATGAAATGCTTGAAATGCTTTTTACAGAGCCACTCCTTCATTGCCCGAGCGGTGTGTTTAGGATCATTGTCATGCTGGAAGGCCCAGATACATTCCATCTTCAATGCTCTCACTGATGGAAGGAGGTTTTGGCTTAAAATCTCATGATACATGGCCCCATTCATTCTTCCCTTAACACAGATCAGTCGTCCTGTCCCCTTTGCAGAAAAGCAGCTCCAAAGCATGATGTTTCCACCCCCATGCTTCCCAGTAGGTATGGCGCAACTCAGAATTCTTCTTCCTCCAAACACGGCAAGTTGAGTTTTTACCAAAAAGTAAAAGTTTTGTTTCATTTGAGGCTGTGGACAGGTTTCTATTATACAGATAATGAGGTCAAACAGGTGCCATTAATACAGGTAACAAGTGGAGGACAGAAATCTTGCTTGTTTGTGGGTGACCAAATACTTATTTTTTTTCTCATTTTGTCTCTCATAGTAGAAATGTACCTATGATGAAAATTACAGACCTCTCTCATCTTGCTAAGTAGGAGAACTTGCACAATAAGTGGTTGACTAAATACTTTTTTGCCCCACTGTGTGTGTGTGTGTGTGTGTGTGTGTGTGTGTGTGTGTGTGTGTGTGTGTGTGTGTGTACATTACTATATGAGAACTATGATTACTAGGCTGCAGGAAGTAGTTGATTACTTGCTACCTCCTGCAGCCCTTTTACTTTTTACAGTCAACAATCACAAAGCCAGTGGTCTGTTATATCTTATCGCAGAAGTAATGATCTACTGAGACCAGATCTTGGATGGTCTTTTCTCCTACCATTCTATTAAACATTGCCACTACAAGAGATCAGATTTGTTCAAGAATGACTGATAATGTTACCACAATTTGCCACACTTCTCCCATTTAAGGTTGACTAAGTCTCAAGACTCTTCCAAAATATGGCTGTGTTTGTTGCATGCCTTGATGTGACATGCCTTCCTCATTAAACACACAACCTTTCTGTGAAAGGTTTTTATTTTTACACAAAGACCAACACTGCTATAGTGAATGTAGCGTAATAGCTGTACCACAGTCACTCAGGGGTCTGACTACCCACCCTCTTTCTACCCTCTTCCACCAAAGTCATAAACTTTGTGACACTTTGGAATGCAAACGCCAACCACCTGGACAGAGTCTACAATTGAGTAATGGCCACAATGGCCCCATCAACGCCAGACTCTTTCTCAAACCAACAGAATTGGAGGTCTGTTTAAACAGACCTACAACCTTCAGCATCTCGCAATCATAAACTAAGTCCATGTGTTAACCTTAAAAGGGGGTTTCAACGTTCCCGACAACCAATTTCCTCAATTTCTCTCCGACTGTTGACTGTTGCAAGATTAACGACCTTTTTCCTCAGTCGGCCTGGTGCCAGAAAGACAGCCCTGGATTTACGACACAAGGAACTATTGCCTTCCTTTTTAAGAGACACGCTTTTTAATAATAGTATTAACTTTTGTTGGGAAGCGATTATCTTTGCCTGGATCACTCAATTAGAGAACTCATGAGAACTGCTTCATAATAAGTCCAAACACACCCATATGTACTTAGCTATTTCATACAAAGAATTGATCGGGGATATTCATCGTACCCCTATATATAAAATCTTATTTAAATGCATGTTACTGATTTGTCATGAATTTTCATCTCTATTTAGTTAATGTTTTAGTATAATGACCATTTTATACGTAATATGGTCCGGTTTGTTATGATTAGAAATAATAGCTGTTTTATCTATACGTATCGATCGCTCGGGTTTAATACTTGTTCATACTTACAAAAGAACAGAAATGAAGTTGTTATTTAGAATGTACTGTTTCCTACATCTTGTATTGATCGTATTATTGTTTGGTTAAGGAATAGCAAATGTATGTACTGTAGTTAGAATGATTTAACGATGTTCTAGGTTATCCATTCAAGGTGCCTTTGATCATCTGAACCTTACAACTAAATTCTGCAACTAAACTTGTAACTTTGAGGATTTTGGGGTTATTATGTGATACTTTTAATCACCCTAGATATGTAGGAATGTATTAATCCAAGTTATAGCTTCTGTAAAGCGGCCCCTACCAACCTATGGTGAAATTAGAAGACACAACCACGATAGGGGGGATTTACTGATGAGTCAGCTTCTCATTGGCTAAGTCAGGGCAACTCCTTGTGACCCCACCTCCGACCGCCTATGATCCGGAACATACAAAAGCGACGAGGCTAACCGTGTGGTTGCTTAGCTTTGAGTCTCTTGTTCTTTTTGTTCTCATTGTTCTTCTAAGTCTTTTCTTTTCATTGTCTTTTAAAGTTACAGCTTTTGTCAGTCTTTAGTTTTTCGTCCTTAAGTTCCTTCAAGTTTTTGCGCTTTATTTTTAAGTTTTTCTGTGTCCAGCAGTCTTAGTAGTTCGGTATTGCCAAATTAGAAATTAAGCCGACAAAAGTAGACCAACCAGCCAAGATCTCCGTCACGCTATACCATTCTCGTACATCCAAGTTTTTCAAGTCTTTTGAAGCTCGTGGTGCTAGAAATGCGTCAACTCCACCTTTATCTTTGGCCAAGATAAAATCTGAGTTGTACGTACACAAGCGTCGAGGAATCGTAAATCACCTGCAGCCTAAACTGGGAAATGAGCCATCTGAAGTCACCGCCGAAACGTGGTTACGCGAAGGCTATCTGCAAGAAACCCCTGAGCTAAACCGTCAAGAGGCCTTTTCCGAGTGGCAGTGGGCATCGAAAGACGAACGTCACCGCTCCCCAAAATCATGCCTTTTTGGACGGGCTGGGCCAGGGTTGAATGCCCCGAACCACTCGAGTGATCTTCCAGGCGAGTACCGTTTATGGCTTTTTCTGGGTCCCTGATTCTCGAACCTTGCATTTGATTTTAAACCACGCTTCAACATAGACTTATCCACATCTAAGTAGCTTCTACCATACTATTCATGTTCAACGTAATTTGTGTTACTAGTGACTCACTACATCGTAACAAACTAGCCCATAACATTGCCTCTGGGTAATTATTGCGCGACCGATAAGTGTACATACAGTCATCTTGGTTTCTGATTTTAATACTGTGATATGTACGTTTGCCATCATTCCCTGTTTTCAATACTGTGATATATATACATGTTCATTTTATCATTTTAACTCTGTGATGCACTCGTTATTACATCAGATAGTGTGTTGGTCTTGCCTTGTTTTGCAATTAATAAACTTGTTATAACCTTTTGAATTTACCGCCTGGTGTGAGAGAGTTTCATTCAAACAAAGGTCGAGAAAAATAACTTTGAATTCACTATTCAGACCTAGACTGATCAATTTCGCTGTCCCCTTTTAACTGGTTTTCCGGATCTACCAGTCCACAAACGATCTGGTGGTGCCCCGTTTGTTCATTAAAAATTAATCAATTTAAAGTGTAGTCTTAGGTTCGCTGCATGAACTACAAAGATGTTAGATGCTTAAATAGACTAGTAGACCTAGGATGGGTGTGAAAGCAGTATTGTACCTTTTTCATGTCACATGTCACATAGGCAGGTGGCTTGGCAGTAAATGAAAGCTTAGTACAGTGGTACCTTGGTTCTCTTTGTTAATTAGCCCCAGAATGCTTGTCGAGAACCAAAAATGACAAGTACTGAGCAAATTTTTCCCATAAGGAACAATGTAAGGTTAATTAATCTGTTCCAGACCCCAAGAAAATCCAAATTGTATCAGACATTATATGTATTAATGGAGTTGCATTGTACAGGTGCTCTCTGATTTTCGATGGGGATATGTTCCAACAAATCCATCATAAGTTAAATGTATCATGAACTGAGGAATTTAACAAGTGTTTGGTAGAGCGGTCTATACTGTATCACAGCAGAGATATGGAAACCATACTATGATAAGTAATGATAAGTAAGTTAATGTTTAAAATGCTTACATTAACCCACAGTTGGCAAAATCATTAACAGAAAGCTTATCTTTCAGTAAAATGTTGAAAAATGTCATGTACTTCAGTGACTAATGGATTGAAAGTGAAAAGCTAATACAACATTTAATCTGTCGATTAACTTAGGGTGCTAGCATAGATGCTAAGCTAACTGCAGCCTATGTCCTGGAGCATTCATTTCCCATTTTGCTTTTGGTTGGCTTTTATAAACTAACCTTTTTAGGATCCATGGAGACTTATTTGCACTAAGAATACAGTATTGTAGATGTAAAAATAAAGAAAAACACTATAAATATAGTGGAGATCTCTACTGTGAACCTGAATCAGTGTGTACTGACTCATGACTCATCAAATTACAAGATAAGATAAGATAAGATAAGATATCCTTTTATTATCCCACAAGGGGAAATCTGTCTTGTTACAGCAACAAGAGGGAAAAAACAGAAATACAAGTAGACACACACTTTAAAATAATGAAGTAAAAAGCACTATACAATAAAATAGAATATATGAAAAATATACAGAATATACAAATGTAGAAAGAGGTTATTGCACATAAACACATCGCACAGTGTCAGCATAAAGGTATATATATATATATATATATATATATATATATATATATATATATATATATATATATATAAAATGTATAAGGTTTGTGTTGCTTCATGATATTGCACATAATTGCATATTATTGCACATAATGTTTTGATAGTAGCAATGACTCCGGATTGTATGTTTTGCTATGAATAGTAGTGGTTCTCTACTGCATAAGATTGACAGCAGTAGGAAGTAGGAGCTGCAGGATCTCTTCTTTTAGCACTGCAGGTGAAGGAGCCTGTCGCTGAAGGTGCTCCCCAGTGCTGCAACTGTCTCCTGCAGTGGGTGGGAGGGGTTATCCATTATGGATTGGTCATCATCCTTCTCTTCCAAACCACCTCCACTGAATCAGGTGCACAGCCCAGGACAGAACTAGCCTTCTTGATCAGCTTATCCAGCTTCTTCCTGTCTGCTGTCGAGATACTGCTTCCCCAGCAGACAACTCCATAAAAAAATGGCTGATGCCACCACAGTATCGTAGAATGTTTTTATGAGTGTGCCCTGTATTCCAAAAGACCTGAGCCTCCTCAGCAGATCAGCAGTCTGCTCTGGCCTTTCTTGTACAGTGCCTATCCAGTCCAGTTTATTGTTCATGTGAACACCCAGGTACTTATAGGTATTGACAATCTCAGTGTTCTTTCCCTGGATATTCACCCCTTTAGGTGGGGTGGACTTGGACCTGCGACAATCACCAGCAGCTCTTTGGTTTTACCCATGTTGATCTGGAGATAGTTTTACTGGCACCAGAACATAAAGTTCTTAGTTAATTCCTTATACTCGCTATCATCATCATCCAAATTGTATTCAACAATAGTGGTGTCATTGAAGAACTCCTTTAGGTGGCAGGTTGCTGTGTTGTACTGTAAGTGAAGTCAGAAGTATAAAGGGTGAAAAGGAAGGATGCCAGGGCTGTCCCCTGTGGAGCCACAGTGCTGCACAATATTGCGTCTGACTTACAGTCCTTAAAACGCATGCACTGTGGTCTGTTAGTGAGGTAGTCCAGTGTCCATGTAGTGATATGGTAATCCACCCCTGCACCCTCCATCTTGCTTCTTAGGAGTGTGGGCTGAATGGTGTTGAAAGCACTTGAAACATCAAAGAACATGATCCTCACAGTGCTGCCTTGTCCAGGTGGGAGAGGGATCTGTGAAAGAGGTAGATGATGGTATCATCAACCCCGGTGCCTGGCTGATAGGCAAACTGCAGTAGATCCATTGCTGCAGTAGATCCATTGCTGGTTTGACCAGTGGGGAAAGATAGGCCAGAACAAGCCTTCCCATGGCCTTCATAAGGTGAGCAGTTAGTGCCTCTGACCTGTAGCCATTGAAATAAATGGGGTGTGCAGTCTTTGGCATTGGAACCGCACACAATGTCTTCCAGAGGACTGCCAGTCTCTCCTGTTTCCGGCTAAGTTTGAAGATGTACTGGATTATCCCACACAGCTGATCTGCACAATGCCTCAGAAGCGCAGGTTTGATGCCATGCAGACCTGCTGCTTTCCTTACTTTCATCTTACTCAGTTCCCTCCTCACTTGTTCTTTGCTGAAGGACAAAGGAGAGCTGGACAGTGTGCTGAGTGTCGACAGCTGACACTGAACTGTGGTGGGTGTGAATCATGAATCAAGTTTCGGCTGAAACAGGTCGCACAGTTCGCTTCAACTCATGCAGGTTTAGCAAGTGCGACAAGTACCGAGCAAACGGTGAGAACCAAGACAAATTGTTCTAGTCGAAATGTGTTCAAGAATCGAATGTGATGTGTTCCGAGGTAGTCGAGAACCGAGGTACCACTGTAATTGCAAATGCAATTTAAATGTGCCACCTAATAATCATCCTAATAATCAATCATGTGGTTTGGCTCCATAATTCCTCCTGCCCATATTAAGCCATTTGAAATTGCACATAATATCCAACTGGATATAGGTCTAACACTATGCTGTATTGTTTCCTTTACTTACTTTTTCATGGCCTCATAAATAATGTTGTCCAGTTTTAGTGATGGACTCTGTTATTTGCTTTTATAGCTCTGCATGCTTTCATTTTGAAGTGCAATGCAATCAACCAGGACAAGCCTTATTTCACACATCTCAGCCTGGTTTATTTTCACATGATGTCACCTCTAGTATGGGGATGGATGAGGCATCTATAGAGATTGTGAACAGGGATGACATGATGATTTCACTATTTATGTGTAGCACCAGATTAACTATTCACTCTGATAATGACCTTGTTATGAGATATTCTTTTGCTGCAAAATATTTGTTTGCTGGATGTATACAAGAGTGGAATATGTGATGAGGCAATCTTCAGACCTTGATTTGAAGCCATACCGATAGAGACTATCTACACACACCGTATTGTTTCTTTAAAGTGACAGTTTTGTTGTCGAAGTCTTGCTAACAGTTGCTGCACCAAGTACACCCAAGACTTTTTGTTTGTTTTAGAAGTGCATGTGCGCCTCTTTTTTGCAAAACTAGGAATATGGATATAGAATAAACCCTCCATATTCATGGGGGATTGCCATCAGGACTCCACACAGATACCAAAATTTGTGGATGCTCAAGTCCTTTATAGAACATGTTTTAGGATTTCCATATAACTTACACACACCCAAATACTTTAAATCATCTCATAATTGCTTGTTATACCTCATACATGTTAATGCTACTCTATGTATGTACTTGTTATGCTGGAATGTTTAGGGAATATTGACTAGGATTTTTTTTCTGTGGATGCAGAACACATGGATATGGAGGGCAGACTCCAAGTCAATACAGGCACACAATTATATTTATAGTTAATAAGGGACTTTATTTGCATATAAGGAAGATTTAATAAAGAATATATGCAGTGAGTAGTCATTTTTTTCTGATCTGGGCAACCATTTCAGTAGTTAATAGAAAACATTTATAATTATTCAAAATAAAAAGGTAAGTTATGGTGGCACTGTCACCTCACAGTAAGAAGGTTCTGGGTTTGATCCTGGATGGAACGTTGTGGGTCCTTTCTGTGTGGAGTCTGCATTTACTCCCTGTGTCTGCTTGGGTTTACTCCAGGTACTCTGGTTTCCTCCCACAGTCCAAAGACAAGCTTTAGGTTATTGACTACGCTAAAATGTGTTGCAGGCCTGAAATGCATTAATGGATGCTTAATTACAAATGAAATGAAGTTGACCAGACAAAGCATGAAATATCTCAGGTGCACACCATTTGCAATGAAATAAAAGTCAAAATAAATGTAAGAAATATTGTGTTTTTTTTATATCCATTTTCCATGTGGTTCCACCTTTTATTCTGATTTCTCCCACCCGTAGAAATTCTAAGGAACCAAATATTAGCATTTACATTTTACGTTTTAGTAGGACTGACAGACGTCACTTGCACTACTATCATGTTAATTGTGATTAATCACATTTTTGCTTGATCCTGTTTAACATCAAATAAATAACTTTTCCATTATAATAGCCCAGTAAAGCCATAGTAAACAAAATTCAACAGAATAGAGATTTTACTGTTTAAAAATTAATTGTCATCATGTTTTATTTTGTTTGCTGCAGTACAACATTTCATTGCATTCTCTGACAGAGTACTGCCAAGGCAATGTGATTGCAAGACCAATACAATTTTAATGCTAAATATTCATTTATTAAGTATGGTTATTAGACAATACATAGGTCTTGTCTAATAAAGGGCAAATTATCTCGTGTGCCATGCGATGGTATCTGTTAAATCGTGTGTTTATGTGGCAGAGAATCTACAGGTATGAGCAAGGAAGTAAGGAAGTTTACAAAATAATTTACCCTTACCAGTTCTGTTCCCAACAGGCTTATAGTACTCAATGTGAAATATAATTAGTAGGGAACCATTTAGGAAGAACCCAGCACTCTGTCCTTCACAGGGTTTAAGCAGGAAAAATGCAATGAAAGGCATTAAAAAAATATTGGTGTTAAAATATGATTGTGTTCATTTTGACAGCTTTACATTTTAGTTCAGGGCAATGTTTAATTGTGGAAACATTTAGGCGACAAGAGGCATATTCCTTTACTTATTGAATGAAAACTATTACATTTAAACACTGGTTATTTTAGGTTTTACATATAGCACAATGATCATGCAGGGCTTAAATTGAAGTAAACACTTGGGCCAACATATTTATTCACCTCCAGTCTTCTATTTTCATCATTTAGGTTACATTTGGGGAAAAAAAAAAGGTGTCTTTGTTGTAAGGTTCAAATGATCAAAGACACCTTGAATGGATAACCTAGAACATCGTTAAATCATTCTAACTACAGCACATACATTTGATATTCCTTAAACAAATAATAATACGATCGATACAAGATGTAGGAAACAGTACATTCTAAATAACAACTTCATTTCTGTTCTTAATAAGTATGAACAAGTATTAAACCCGAGCGATCAATACGTATAGATAAAACAGCTGTTATTTCTAATCATAACCATTAGTATAGCACAACTGGACCATATTACGTATAAAAATTATCATTATACTAAAACATTAACCAAATAGAGATGGAAATACATAACAAATCAGTAACATGCATATACATATGATTATATATGTGGATATGAAAAATATCCCTGATCAAACTCTTTGTATGAATTAGCTAAATACAGTCTAAAGTGTGTTTAGACTTATTATGAAGCAAATTTCATGTATTTTCTTAATTGAATGATTCAGGCAAAGATAAAAAAACTTAGAATCTACGATGTAGTCGAGAGTGAAGGAGATCTTGGCTGGTTGGTCTTTCAACTATCTTCTAATTCGGCAATACCGAACTACTTAAGACTGCTGGCCACAGGAAACTTAACGTAAAATAAACAAAAAGGCTGACACAAAAGTTGCAACTTTAAAAGACCCAAAAAATAAAATACTTAGACGAACAAAGAGAACGAAAACACACAAGACTCGAAGCTTAGCTTACCACGCGGTTGGCGCGTGTTCCTTTGTATGTTCCGGATCGTGGGCGGCCAGAGGTGGGGGCACAAGGAGTTGTCCTGACTTAGCCAATGAAAAGCCGACTCATCAGTAAATCCCTCCTATCGTGGTTGTGTCTTATTTCACCATATGAGCTACAGACATTCTAACTTGGATTAATATATTAATACATATCTAAGGTGATTAAAAGTATCACATAATAACCAAAAATCCTCAAAGTTACAAGTTTAGTTGCAGAGCTTTGTTGTAAGGTTCAAATGATCAAAAAGCTCTGAAAACCTAAACTTGTTAACTTTGAGGATTTTTGGTTATTATGTGATTTTACTTTTAATCACCTTAGATATGTATTAATATATTAATCCAAGTTAGAATGTCTGTAGCTCATATGTGGTGAAATAAGACACAACCACGATAGGAGGGATTTACTGATGAGTCGGCTTTTCATGGCTAAGTCAGGACAACTCCTTGTGCCCCCACCTCTGGCCGCCCACGATCCGGGAACATACAAAGGAACACGCGCCAACCGCGTGGTAAGCTCTAAGCTTCGAGTCTTGTGTGTTTTCGTTCTCTTTGTTCGTCTAAGTATTTTATTTTTTGGGTCTTTTAAAGTTGCAACTTTTGTGTCAGCCTTTTTGTTATTCGTTTTGCTCAAGTTTTCGCATTTATTTTACGTTAAGTTTCCTGTGTCCAGCAGTCTTAAGTAGTTCGGTATTGCTGAATTAGAAGATAGTTGAAAGACCAACCAGCCAAGATCTCCTTCACTCTCGACTACATCGTAGATTCTAAGTTTTTTAAAGTCTGTTGAAGCTCGTGGTGCTAGAAACGCGTCAACTCCACCTTTATCTGTGACCAAGATAAATTCTGAGTTGTACGCACGCAAAACGTCGAGGAATCGTGAACGCCTGCAGCCTAAACTGGGAAGTGAGCCATTTCAAGTCAACGTGGTCACGCCATCGGCAAGAAACCAAAGAGCTAAGCTGCTAAGAGACCTTTTCAGAGCGACGGTGTGCATTGAAAGATGGACGCCAATGCTCCCCAAAATTGTGCCTTTTGGATGGCCGGGCCAGGGTCGACTGCCCCGAACCACTCGAGTGACCTTCCAGGTGAATACCGTTTATGGCTTTTCTGGGTTCCTGATTCTCTAACCTTGCATTTGATCTTAAACCATGCTTCAACGTAGACTCATCCACGTCTAAGTAGCTTCTACCATACTATTCACGTTCAACGTAATTTGTTTTAGTAATAACTCAGTACGTCGTAACAAACTAGTTCATAACTTCGACTCTGGGTAATTATTACGGTGCGATAAGTTACACATACAGTCATCTTGTTTCCTGATTTTAATTACTGTGATGTATGTACGTTTGCCATCATTTCCTGATTTTAATACTGTGATACATATGTTATTACATCAGATAGTCTGTTGGTATTGCCTTGTTTGTAGTTAATAAAGTTGTTATAACCTTTTGAATTTACCGCCTGGTGTGAGAGAGTTTCATTCATACAAAGGTCGAGAAACATAACTTTGAATTCACTATTCAGACCTAGACTGATCTCTTTTCAACTGCTTTCTGGATCTACCAGTCCACAAATGATCTGGTGGTGCCCCGTTTGTTCATTTAAAAATTAATCAATTTAAAAGTGTAGTCTTAGGTTTCCTACAATATCAACTCTTGGACTAGTAAGATGTAATGAATTTGACAGTAAAAGGACATAAGTTTATTTTGCCCTGCACCCAATGAGTAGGGCTGTTGGAGGCAAAAATGTATCCAAATATGGTATAAGTCTTACAAGCAATGCTTGCACTTATCTGCTTCTGGAAGTAACAGTAAAAGAACTGAACCATGGACCTGAAGGACCAGGGTTCAAGCCTCCGAACTTCCAAAATGGCACTATTGGGCCCATTCGGCAAGGCCCTTAACCCACAATTGCTTGGAATGTATGTGGTAAGATTGCATCACTTATATGTTGCTCTTATATGTTTATAGGTAATAAATTCTTTTTTTAGGCTGCTGTAAGAGTTTTTAAAATATCTGACTTTATTGATATAAATGAAAGTCAAATTAATTTCAGCACAGTGAGTTGAATTTAAATTATTGCAGTTGTTAGCACAAATCAAATTATGTTTTGTTATCTTTATAATAAGTCTTGATGGTGCTAACATTAATAAAGAATAATAAAACCACTGTCAGTATTGACTATAGGTGAAGGTCATGTCAGTACATTATACCCATATTTAAAAATGGACAAAATTGATAAAATATTCAATGCAGTATGATTTCTTACTTTTTTAAAATCTACATTTTAGGAAACTGTTTGCACACCTCTGCCTGAATGTGACACTTCCTTGATTGCATCTCCATTAAGGATATCTTATACAGTAACTGTACTGTCAGAGCAATTAAAAATAATTTGTGTTCACACACCGGAATTGATATTTGCTCTAAATAGAACAAATTGTGTTAAAAATCTGCTTATATTTTTAAAAGTGGATTACTGTTAGAAACCATAAATGTTCATAACTGTTATGTTGCTATCGTTGATCTTAATGACCTATTATAATACTGTATTAGAAACAGGACATGCAAGCTTTAAGGGTTCATGACACCCACTTGTGGTAAATTATGTTTTACTTTGTATCACAAATATGTTGTTTATTAAAAAAAATATATTGTACTCCAACCTTAATCATTTAATCTACAATTAAACATTATTGGACAATGTATTCAAGAGGTCGGCCAATGGAAGAAAAAGTGCAACTTTCTGAATTTACACACTGATAAAACTGAATTTCTATTCACTGGCAGTCTATGATTGTAAATCCCACTGACTTCACACTTAGATTTAGATGGTATTACTGTAAAACCTTCCACAGTAATATGCAACTTTGTTCTGAACCTTGCATTAAGGCTCTGGTCAGAACAGCTTTTTGTTCCATATCTGCAGTATTCTTGTCTTCCCCCCTTGTTTTCTATGAAAGATACTGAAACTCTATTTCATGTTCTCATATCATTCTGCTTAGACTACTGTAACTCCCTTCTCATTGGCATCCCAAACAAAACCATCTGCCCACTTCAGTATCTGCAAAATTCTGCTGCTAGATTACTTTATTACTCTAAAATGTCAGCTCATATCACCCCAATTCTGTTTCAGTTACACTGGCTACCTGCCCTGTTTCACATTCAGTTTAAAATTATTTTGTTACCGTATAAATCTCTGTATGGTTTGGCACCAGCTCCAAACTCCTGCCTCGACAGCCCTGTCCGAACACTCAGGTCCTCTAATACAGGTTGCCAGTCTGTTAAAAAATAAAAAAAATACATTGTGGACTGGTGGGGACAGATCCTCCTTCATAGCTCAGTTCAAAACCAACCTCTTGTCATTGCATGTTTTTCATCTGCAAATTTTTGTCCATATTTACAAGGGATATTATCAAGTCAGAACTGATGCTTGGATTCTCTTTTAAACAGAAAATGACACACTCACTAGGGGAAAGCTCCTTTGAGACTTCATCAAACTCCGTAATTTCCCCAAAGGCATTTCTTTTTGATCTACATAGAGTAACTAGAAAGTATTAGAGTACATACTTCAAATCCCCGTGGCTCTGTCCCCCTAAGCTCTTTGTGTTTTGGTGGTGATGTTGAGCATTTGTATTGTGTTATTCATCCCGGTTCTGGCTTTGTTTCATGCTGAGATTAATAAGGTCTGAGTAGCAGGAGATAGGGGAGAGAGGGACAGGCACTACTGTTGAATGTGGTACTGTTGCTTCTACAAAATGGAATGCTAAGAGGGCAGATAAATGACCCCAATCTCAACGTTAAAAAAGAGCACATACATGTTTCTTAATACTTTAAGTACATTGTATTGTGAAAAGCACAACATGGCAGAAGTGCATAATGCTAGGTTTGGAGGAAAAAGTAAACACAAACCCTATCCCAGCTGTGAAGCATAGCTCACAATAATAGTAGGATTACTTTGATGTCTCTGGGCCGAACAATGTGCGACCATTGTGGGATAAATTAATAAAAAATTGCAGCAATACATTTTACAAACCAGGAGCTTAAAAAAGCTGGAGGATGCAGCAATTCCACAACCCAAAGCATGTGATTGTACACTCATTATAAAAATGCACCGAGAAATGTCAGATTGCTGCAAAACCCGGCATACAATTATGTCACAGGCAGGTATGTAAATGATTACAGATGTGGCCTGTTTGACATTGGGTCTTACCACAAAAGGGAGTAAAAGTACTTCCTCCACTGTCCTAAAAAAAGGGTCTCAAAGGCTACTTTTGGCTAATGTACCTTTTGTTGAGAGATTGTTGACTGCTAGACATGCCTATATGATGCACTCAGAGACACTTTGCGTAGTTAACAGACTTTGAAAGGGGCCTCATCATTGGAGTGAGAGAAGCAAGATGGTTGTTTTGATGAAGGTGTTGGGAGAACTGGTTTTGTGAGGGCATGCACACACAGCAAACAGGCTCCAGACGGCCCAGACAGACCATCAGTAGATCCGCCGACAAGCACGAGCAGCTCTCACAGTTGTCTGCCATCCAGACACATGTAGCACTTTGACTATACCTTGACCCCGGTCTCTTTCAGGACCATTTCCAGGTGGTTAGCAGAAGAACATATGTTGCCACAGCTCCCATAGCATGTCCTTCAATTGGCAGCCAGCCACCATTAACTTTGTTTGCAGTTGTGTTGTGAACATGAAACATGGACTGATATTGTCATCGTCTTTAGCGATGAATCCAGGTTCTGTTTGGAATCCGACAACGGTTGGGTTCTAGTATGGAGGCCTTTGCTGTGGAGCCACTTGCTGCCCCAACTACTGGTGTGATGGATGAAAAACTACAGGCCTAGCTGCAACACCTGGGGGAAAATATGCCACAGGATTCTATATGGAACATGTTTGCCTGCAATGTCCAACCATATCTCATCTTGTATTCTGGCTAGAGGTAGCCTAACAGGGTAACTAGAGTTTCCTTTTAGTTGTACAGTTTTCCCAAATAAATGCATCCTTACCCTCTAATATTGCAATCACTTACATATATCATCATTATATTCATACATATAGTGTTTCATGCAATTCCAATAACTTCTTCTTGATGAGTTATTTTTTTTTTACTTGTCAGCCTGCAGGATCAGAAGTACCTCTGTCGCTGCTTTCAAAAAGAAAACAAATCATGTAGCTTGTATGTTTCTCCTAAATGTGCTGAAATGTCTATTGGCTTCTCCATTCCAATCCAACTAAAATCTGCTAAACTGATCTGTGAACTGTTACCACTAAGTGAACTTGGATTTATGTGTATATGTATATATGTAATAATCAAACTTACCATTTACAAAATGTGGGTGCAGTGGAAGTGGTGTTCATATGGACTACACCCCAAGGGATTGAAAATTACATGGTTTACATCTGTAAGTTAGGAATACATGTTAATTCTAAAATGTATAATTTTTACCCACAAATTTCACAATTTTAAAGGAGCCCTTAACAACTCTTGCCCTAGTTTATCACAGCCAGGCGCAGCTTTGGTCTAGATGCAATGTAATTCACCTAGATAATCTCTCTCATTCCTGTGCCTGATTTGCTCACTGTTTGCCCTTCTGTGGATGCATCTCACCCATCCCTATCTTCCACATTTACATTATTCAGTGCATTCACTGTAAATGCACCTCATTCTGCTAAAAAGCAGCTAATGACTATTAAGTTGAAGTATTTGCCCTTGGAGCCAGTAGCTCATATTCTGTTTATTTTAATTAAATGTGAAGCTGTCTTAAAGAAAGCTAATGTAAGATTTGAAATTATACATGTGTGTGCAGTGCATAATTAGCGCCCCACTGAGCATCCACTTATAAAGAGCCATCTTGTTCAATCATGAAGATGTTTTACCACTTACCTGAGAGCTTCAGTTTTAATGAATGGGGAGGAACCCCCACGTGATACAATGTGAGTTGTCCCATCTTTTTTTTTCAGTGATGGATCAAATAGTGGCACATTTTTGCACTTAGAATTTACTTGGTAAATCCCTACTATTTTTTTTTTCTTTACCAACCCCTAAAGTGAGTAATATGTGCAACTTTATAACCCCACTTTCAGAACTACCTTAAATTCACTGTTAAATAATTAACTAGGCATATCTTAGAAAGCAGGCAGCACATGACATCCATTTAGCAGAAAAAAGTTTAGTAAAGTAATTTACATGAATTTTTTTTAAACTTTTTCAACCACATATACAGATGCATAGTCATTCAACTCACAGGCACTTTAACACCAGCCCTCTCTCTGTAGAGCCTGCTGCTCTGTTTAATCCCAAACGCAGACCTGCAAGCAGTAAGATATAAAGAGCAACATTCAACCTCCAGTGCTAATAAATAGGAAAAATATTAGAAATGCATAGACAATATAGGCTCTGTTTGTTATTCAAAGAAAAATGTGAACAGCACTGTACTTGCACATAACATTAGTTCTCCATAACACTCCACCATACCTCAACCTTTAGCATGGGTGAAGTTGGTTACCTGAGCAGCAGAACATCATGATGGAGTTCAGAGGTTTAGACTTACAAACAGCCATTAGTAGTTTCATGAGTTTTGTCCAGTTTTAGAAGTATCTATTATAGATAATGGATAAAGCTACTATGATGTAAACCGACTTACTAAAAGTCAGATTTACTTCTATACTGTTACACTACAAACTGACAATAGCGATGGACAGTCATTTATTTACTATTAATAAGACACAAAATCAATAGACATCGTATTTTCAAATCACAAGATAAATGATCCTGTTTTAAATACACTTAAATAAATAATGCAATTCATAACCACAAGAAGCCCATATCCAGAATTCCCAACTTGGAGTGACAAAATCATTGAATTCATTAATTCATTTTCTTATCTGCTTAAATCCTGATCAGGATAGAGGGAAATTCGAGGGGCAAGGCAGGAACAACTCTAGTCATGTCACCAATCCATTTTAGGGCACATGCTAAGGACACTTTAGAAACTACAGTTAACCTAATACATGTCCCTGGACTGTGAGAGGAAACCCTGGACATGGGGACGCAAGTCGCTCCAAATTGGACTGAACCCAAGACCTTCTTGCTGTGCTACCCACCTAGCCACTGCGGTGCCCATGATAAGATCAGATTCACATATACAGTAGTTTCCACTATACAGGCAGCACTAATACAAATATATATGTGTGTGTGTGTGTGTGTGTGTGTGTGTGTGTGTGTGTGTGTGTGTGTGTGCGTGTGTGTGTGCGTGCGTGTTTAATACTGTAATATCTTCACAGATACTTAATCTTGCCAGCCAAAACTGAACTTAACAAGACATGAGCATATCAGGTGTGTATTGTGCTATTGTGCCAGCCAAATGTTCATTAGGCAAGCTGCAACTGTGTTTTGTTGCATGTATAATCTAGGTAAATAACCAGCTTGAACCAGCAGAACATCTGTCTTGCTCAAAAGTTATTGGCACTAGTGATGTACCAAAATAAATGCTGTTGGTGAAAACTGAAATATCGATTTCGATATCGAATATCAATGAAATGGTAGCGTTATTAATAAATTACTAATTTTAATACCTTTAAAATATGCTGCCATATCAACTCCTATCACATGCTCAGCAATTCCTTAACATCATCTGCTTTTTATACCCCATGTTTGAAGCAGTTGATTTGAAGCCACATGTATGGTGTTTATATGGCATGTTAATGGATGACACAAAGATGGCCACATTTTGCACACAGAAAGGCATTTGTGAGCACAGAACAGTGAATTGACTATTTAAAAGCCATATACAGGTTTTAGGAGTGTGCACAGTTGAAGCTTAAGCATTGTTTGACATTTGTGTTTGGCCTATTTTCTGTCAAAACTTTATCATTTATTTCTGTTCAGTCTCCGATTAGAGATATTCAGAAATGTCTGATGGCCAAAATTTTGATGGCTCTGATTGGCACTTCTCTGAAAAACATTATCTCTGTTGAAAACAATGGATCTCCATTTTACAACGTAATGAATATGATTTTTTTTTCTTTTGCACTGATAGAGAAATACTTTATATAGCTCTATAGCATATTATTTCAGGCCCTGGAGGCCAGCCATGAAACTTTGAGTGTGTTTCTATTGTCACACACCCTTTTGTATTCCCAAAGCCATCTTTACCATTCCACCAAGCTCATCATATAAAAGCAGTCAGTAGAAGATTTTTTTTTTTTATAGCATCAGTATCTGTGCTGTATACAGTGGAGCAAAAAAGTATTTAGTCAACACAACTGTGCAAGTTCTCCCACTTGGAAAAATGAGAGAGGTCTGTAATTTTCCTCATAGATACACTTCAACTATGAGAGACAAAATGAGAAAGAAAATCCTGGAAATCACATTGTAGGATTTTTAAAAAAATTAATTGTAAATTATGGTGGAAAATAAGTATTTGGTCAATAACAAAAGCTCAACTCAATACTTTGTAACATAACCTTTGTTGGCAATGACAGAGGTAAAAAAGTCTTCACCAGGTTTGCACACACTGTAGCTGGTATTTTGGCCCATTCCTCCATGCAGATCTCCTCTAGAGCAGTGATGTTTTGGGGCAACACGGATTTTCAACTCCCTCCACAACTTTTCTCTGGGGTTGAGGTCTGGAGACATCATCAATGCTCTCACTTATGGAAGGAGGTTTTGGCTTAAAATCTCACGATTCATTCTTTCCTTAACACGGATCAGTCATTCTGTCCCCTTTGCAGAAAAACAGCCCCAAAGCATGACGTTTCCACCCCCATGCTTCACAGTAGGCATGGTGGTCTTGGGATGCAGCTCAGCATTCTTTTTCCTCCAAAAACGAGTTGAGTTTTTACCAAAAAGTTCTATTTTGGTTTCATCTGACCACATGATGTTCTCCCAATCCTCTTCTGGACCATCCATATGCTCTCTGGCAAACTTTAGAAAGGCCAGGACATCTCCTGGCTTAAGCAGGGAGACACGCCTGGCACTGCAGGATCTGCGTCCCTCTCGGCGTAGTGTGTTACTGATGGTAGCCTTTGTTACTTTGGTCCCAGCTCTCTGCAGGTCAGGTGTAGTTCTGGGATTTTTGCTCACCATTCTCATGATCATTTTGATCCCACGGGATGAGATCTTGCATGGGGCCCCAGATTGAGAGAGATTATCAATAGTCTTGTATGTCTTCCATTTTCTTACAATTACTCCCACAGTTGATTTATTCACACCAACCTGCTTGCCTATTGTAGATTCACTCTTCCCAATCTGGTGCAGGTCTAAAATTTTCTTCCTGCTGTCCTTTGACAGCTCTTTGGTCTTTGCCATGGTTGAGTTTGGAGTCTGACTGTTTGAGGCTGTGGACAGGTGTCTTTTGTACCAATAACGAGGTCAAACAGGTGCCATTCATACAGGCAATAAGTGGAGGACAGAAGAGCTTCTTAAAGAAGTTGTTACAGGTCTGTGAGAGCCAGAAATCTTGCTTGTTTGTGGGTGACCAAATATTTATTTTCCACCATGATTTACAATTAAATTCTTTAAAAATCCTTTTTTTCTCATTTTGTCTCTCATAGTTGAAGTGAACCTATGAAAATTATAAACCTCTCTCATCCTTCTAAGTAGGAGAACTTGCACAATCAGTGGCTGACTAAGTGTATATGGCACTTCAGTCAATGTTAAGAAATCATTGCTTAAAAAGATGGTAGATTTGATAATGTGACCTTATTATTGTGATTTATTAGCACACGTGACTGTTATGTATTTATTTTTTTTATCATTTTAAACTGCACATGAAGGTCATGACGGGTTGAGAAAATAAATTTCCCATATGCTTTCATTCTTGCCCTGTTCTCTAAGGGTAAGATAATATGAAATTTAAATGTACTCTGTATATACACATGCTTTTTTTTCCTGCTTTGCTGAGCACTGTAACTATCCAGGTCAGACCTCTAAATTAGTAGTAATTATGGAGTAACACTAACTGAATTAGCCAGACTAATTTAGCAAACACAAGGTCACAAACCTGCACCTGAAATATGTGTACACTTGAGAGCCTGTAGAGCTATAAGGAAAGCCACTGTACTGAATAACAGCATCAATCTATACTAAACTGTATACTCTGCACAATGAGTTATATTCGAAATAATAGAGTTTAGCTTTATTAAACAGCTTTACTTTTGGTTTTATGATAATTTCATTGCAGCACAGATGGTGTTTTTATTTGCTGTCTGCTGTGGGCAGTATGAGTGATGTAGCTTGGCAGAGTGGATTTATAGGTGGAGTAGGGATGTATAATTTGACCTTCACACGGCATGTGAACACTGGTGAACAAAAAGTTTTTTTTTTTTTTTTTTTCAGAATATTTGCTTCCTGAAAAAAATAAAATAAAGAAAGTCTAACCAGATTTCCTATATCACTTAGGAATTTGGAGAAACCAGGTCATTAAATCATGACTGTGGTATCAGATGAGGATAACTAAATATAAAAGGTTGAACATCTGCTTGTGGAATCTTAATTTGCCTCATCTAGGCCTCGTGTCTATGGAGGCTTCCATACTGGCAAACTGGCATCATGTGGCACTGGCCTCATGGCTGAAGGCAGTTTGGGGTATTCAATAGATGCATTTTGTTTAGTACAGATGCCAGATACATTGGCCAAACAGGAGTAACAGTCTGTTATATACTCACCAAATCATTGGTACTGCAAATGGCATTGACTTCTGTGTAAATCTGAGCCAAGCTTTTAGGTTTACATATGTTGCAGTCATATGTGAGAAACCCAGGGTGAGCCTTAATTGTATACTCAACACAAATATAACCGAATGTATCTGAGGTATCTGAAGATATTTCTGCTGTATTAAATCTTCCTGAATATGGTAAATTCTATTAAGTGTATTCACTACTGAATGCCTGAAGAACATGTGCATGACCAAGAATCTAAATAGCATCTGTAAATGTGTGCAACTTGGCTGCCAGCATCTAACCTGACTAAGTATGACCAAGCATGCTAAGATAAAATGTACATGGTATTTACACTGAGTGCATACTCAGCCATGCATGATCAGTACAGCTTGTTTTGGAATAATATACTACTAGGCTTGTAGACTACTAAAAAACCAGTATTATAATTGTACTAATATCATATTGTGGTATCGAGGTGGACAAAAAAAGCATCACCAGAGACAGAGAGTTTGCTCATAATGCAGATCTTTATTGGCAGCCAACATCACAGACACATTTACCAGCCCCGAAGAGGACTATTGACCAGTCAATGTGACAGGAAGGTCAACACAATACAGCCCAGCCCCCTGAACCCAACCTTACACACAGCCTGCCAACTCACGGTAGGTACATGCAATAATTATCAAATACATAAAACAAATAAGCACACTCAAACACTATTAAAAGTCAGAAGACCCCCAAAAAAGATATAACAGTACATGTGAACACACGCAGACCCCAAAATATAGAGATCATCAAAACCTCTAATTTGCATACTGGTACCACAAATGCCCACAGGGGGAGCCAACAGTTCTATACTATGAAATCACCAAAATGAAACCAATATGCAGTAGGAAATATATGTGATCAGCAGCCCAAAAGCCATAAAATACAAAAGTGTTTATGAAGCAAAATCTTCGTTGTTCAGTGTGATCTTGTCCATAATATATTGAGGGTTAGAACAATATTGTTGATGTGTTTAAAGAAGTTACATTATAACAAATTTATATAGACTTTAATCTAAACTTGATATGTACGTTGGTACCTCGGTTCTCAACTGCCTCGGAACTCATCGAATTTGGTTCTCGAAGCAGTTTGATTAAAGAAAAAGGTTTATTTTCTCGTTGTTTGCTTGGTACTCGGCGCACTTGCTTAAACTTGTATTTATGTCAAGCCACATGACTCGTTTCAGCAGAAACTCGATTCATGATTCATAATTCACGATTCATGATTCAGTACACAGTGATTAAGTGATTCAGATTCACAATAGCAATTCCGGAAGACCTCTGCTGTGTTTATCTACAGTACTGTATTTTTAGTGCAAACAAGTCCACATGGGTCCTAGAAAGGTTATTGGCTGCAGTTACAGTGGTGCTCAAAAGTTTTGAACCCTTTAGAATGTTCTATATGTCTGCATAAATATGCCCTAAAACATCATCAGATTTTCACACAAGTCCTAAAAGTAGATAAAGAGAACCCAGTTAAACAAATGAGACAAAAATATTATACATGGTCATTTATTTATTGAGGAAAATGATCCAATATTACATATTAGTCAATGGCAAAGTATGTGAAACTCTAGGATTAGCAGCTAATTTGAAGGTGAAATTAGAGTCAAGTATTTTCAATCAATGGGATGACAATCAGGTGTGAATGGGCACTCTGTTTTATTTAAAGAACAGGGATCTATCAAAGTCTGCTCTTCACAACACGTGTGGAAGTGTATCATGGCACAAACAAAGGAGATTTCTGAGGACCTCAGAAAAAGAGTTGTTGATGCTCACCAGGGTGGAAAAGGTTACAAAACCATCTCTAAAGAGTTTGGACTCCACCAATCCACAGTCAGACAGATTGTGTACAAATGGAGGAAATTCAAGATCATTGTTACCCTCCCCAGGAGTGGTCAACCAACAAAGATCGGTCCAAGAGCAAGGCGTATAATAGTTGGCGAGGTCACATATTAGCCCAGGGTAACTTCTAAGAAACTGAAGACCTCTCTCACATTGGCTAATGCTAATGTTCATGAGTCCACCATCAGAAGAACACTGAACAACAATGGTCTGCATGGCAGGGTTGCAAGGAGAAAGCCACTGCTCTCCAAAAAGAACATTGCTGCTCGTCTGCAGTTTGCTAAAGATCACATGGACAAGCCAGAAGGCTTTTGGAAGAATGTTTTGTGGACGGATGAGACCAAAATAGAACTATTTGGTTTAAAATAAATGCGCCCCATCCCAATGCGGCGAGGTGACCAAGCCTACAGCAGGTTATGGTCGCTGAACTGCTGGCTGTCCAAGTGGTTGCTCTGAAAACAACGTGGGCTTTATAGACAACTGGACAGCCTTTGAGGGTAAGCCTGGCCTTTTAGGATGGGACGGTGTCCATCCCACTCGGAAGGGTGCCGCTCTCATCTCCTGCAACATTGCCCATAGTCTTATGGCCCGATTGGTTAGGGGCTGACTATCCAGAGCAGGGGTCAGGCAGCAGACAAACCGGCTTAACCAACTGTCTGCTGGTAGCCATATACCGTCACCCAGAACCCACATTATTGAAACTGTGTCTGTTACCCGCATCTGCCCTAAACGTAAACGCTCTCAAAAGGTCTGTTTTAATAACCTCATTAGTATAAAGAGATAGCTTCCCAGATAGCACAAATAGCTCCCAAAGAAATAACAACATTAGACTAAAGCTAGGATTACTTAACGTTAGATCACTTACAAACAAAGCAGTGATTTTAAATGAAATAATCACTGATAAACGTTTACATGCTCTCTGTCTCACTGAGACTTGGATTAGACCTGATGAATATTTAGCCTTAAATGAAGCCTCACCTCCTGGATGCAGTCATGCTAATCGCCCTCGTCCTAATGGTCGGGGGAGGCATAGCCACAATTTTTGACAAAGAGCTAGGTGTTACAACTAAATCCCATTACAGGGCTAATGAAATACTGATTCTTAATGTGACTGATCCATCATTATGGAAGTCAAAACCACATTTTTTTTCAGCTTATCACTATTTACCGTCCTCCTGGTCCCTATTCAGAATCTTTTTAGGAATTTGCTAAATTTCTTTCTTGCTTAATACTGTCAACAGATAAGGCTTTAATTGTAAGTGAGTTCAATATTCACTTTGACAATGAACAGGATCCACTTAGAATTGCTTTCGAATCCATCTTAGAATCCATGGGTATCACTCAGAATGTGATGGGACCAACCCACCGCTGTAATCATACTTTAGATCTAATATTAACATTTGGTATCAATATAGATAACCTTGATGTTTTCCTGCAAAGTGATTCGATTTCAGATCACTATCTTTTAGTATTTGAGCTATCTGTAATAAATAAAATCCTTCTGCCTCGTTATCACACCAAGCGCACTATCACATCTGCTACTCCAGCTGCGTTTATTAAAAACCTACCAGACTTGAAATTTAATACACCTAAGGAGAGAAATCACCTTGAGTGTGCAAATGACCAATTAGAATGTGTGCTTCGCTCAACCCTGGACACGATTGCTCCTGCTAGGGTGAAACGCATTAGGGAAAAAAGGCTAGCACCATAGTATAATGACCACACCCGTACCTTAAAGCAAATAACACGGCATCTAGAGCGCAAGTGGAGACATAGTAAATTGGAGGTTGCTTGGAGGGACAGCATGGTAGAGTATAAGCATGCCCTTATTAAAGCTAAGGCTGCATACTTCTCCTCAATCATAGAGAAAAATAAGAATAATCGAAGATTTCTCTTTAATACAGTCTCCAAATTAACAAAAAACCCCACAGACTCTCCCATTCTGTGTAATTTTAACAGTAATGATTTCATGACTTTCTTTAATGATAAGATAGAAAACATTAGGCATAAAACTCAATGCTCATCACATCACCAAACTATTCAGCAACCTTCCAGATGCAGCACTAGTGAAACCTCTGTTTAATGAGCTGTAAATGACCATTAGAATCTTTTACCCCAATTACTAATACTGAACTATCCGCACTGATCAGCTCATCTAAGTCATCAACATGTTTATTAGATCCAATTCCTACACGTCTACTCAAACAAGTAATACCTAGTATTATAGAGCCAGTGTTGGTTATTTTAAATTTATCCCTTACCTTTGATTATGTGCCCAAATCCTTTAAGTCTGCCATTATCAAACCACTGATTAAAAAAGCCAATCTTGACCCTTGTGTGATATCTAATTATAGACCAATTTCAAATCTACCATTTCTGTCCAAAATCTTAGAAAAAGCCGTCTATCAGCAGCTCTGCAGTTACCTCCAAAGGAATTAAATTTATGAAATATTTCAGTCTGGCTTCAGGCCCCATCATAGTACTGAAACAGCATTAATTAGGGCACTAAATGACTTGTTAATGTCCTCAAATAAGGGATGTGTTTCTCTTCTTGTTCTGTTAGATTTAAGTACAGCATTTGACACACTAGATCACGATGTTTTACTAAACAGACTAGAAAATACTGTAGGTATTAAGGGATTGGCACTTTCTTGGTTTAAATCCTACTTAACCGACCGGTACCAGTTTGTTCATATAAAAAATCTAAGGTCTAAGCTCTCAAAAGTGAAGTATGGCATGCCTCAGGGGTCAGTGCTTGGCCCACTTTTATTCTCTCTGTACATGCTGCCACTAGGCTCAGTTATTCATAAACATTAGTTTCCACTCCTATGCAGATGATACACAGCTGTACATATCAGCCAAACCTAATGACTGCCTTTTAATCAACACAATTGAGGACTGTGTAAAGGAAATACAATATTGGATGTTATTTAATTTTCTCTTACTTAACTCAAATAAAACTGAGGTTCTGTTAGTGGGACACAAGGCTGTGAGAGACAGGTTGACTACATCTATCCTAAATCTAGATGGCTGTCCAGTATTGTCCAGTCTGTCTGTAAAAAACTTAGGGGTCACATTTGATTCAGATCTCTCTTTTGATGCACATATCAACAGCATCACTCGAATTGCTTTCTTTCAATTACGTAATATCACTAAACTTAGAAATATCCCCTCTTTTAATGATGCAGAGAAACTTGTTCATGCGTTTATAACCACAAGGTTGGATTACTGTAACGCCTTACTCACTCTAGTAAATCTATAAATAAACTTCAGTTAGTTCAGAATGCAGCTGCCCGAGAGCTAACTCGAACTAGAAAATTTGATCATATCACCCGTGTTCTATCATTACTGCACTGGTTACCAGTTAAATTCCGCATTGATTACAAAATACTTCTTACCCCACATTATCTGAGTGAACTCTGAGTTTTACAATCCAACTCGTCTACTTCGTTCGCAGGGTACAGGACTTCTTTTAGTTTCTAGAATTAAAAAAGTCACAGCAGGGGAAAAGGCTTTCTCATACCTGGCCCCCCAACTATGGAATAAACTTTCCACTTTCATTCGAGACTCAGACACCCTCCAAAGTTTTAAGTCTAGGCTAAAGACATACCTATTTACGCAGGCTTTTTACTAGATTTAGACCAGGTTGCATGGCTTGGGTCGCTGGGGCCGGAGTCTGGAGTCATGTCTGGCTTGCCTGCCTTGTCGGCTAGCCGGGAGTGTCGAGTGGGCGGTCTGGCTGAACTAGGCTACGGTCCTCGTGAACTTGACTCATCCATCCTTGCCTTAGAATAAGGGCAGAGCTGGGGGTTCATAGTCAAAGAGTCTTATGGTGATCAGAGACGTTGGGTTGCTGTCTTCTGTCGCTCGTGGGGTTGCCAATGTCTCATGTGATCCCTCTTGGCTGTGTTACCTACCAGTTCTCCTCTTTCTAGCTTTCTAGCTATGCTGCTATAGCTAATGCTGCCGGGGTCTCATGCTACACTTGGCATCAGTGATTGACATGGCATCAGTGATTGTTAATAAACATGTGCTCTTAATCAATAACTAATTACATTTTCTGTTTTCTCTCTCCGGCTGTGTCCGGCAAGTTCCGGCCACACACCTGATGTTCATCTGATGGAGCTCCCACTTGTGCATCATTAACATTTTATTCGAACTTTGACTTCATGACTGTAGTCTCGCTCTTAGATTTATCATCATACCTGGGCCACTTAATGTCGATGTGCATACTTCACATTCTATTTGAACTTTGACTCCATGACTTTAGTTCGCTCTTAGATTTATCATCTACGCCGCCCAAGGAGGTTGGGTCCCTTTTTGAGTCTCGGTCCTCCCAAGATTTCTTCCTATAACACTCAGGGAGTTATTCCTTACCACTGTCGCCCTAGGCTTGCTCAATTTGGGATTGGACGTAGTTATTAGGAGATAATCTAAACTTGTAAAGTTGCTTTGAGACAATGCTCCATTGTAAAAAGCGCTACATAAATAAATCTGACTTGACTTGACTTGACGTTATGTTTGGAGAAAGGAAAACACTGCATTCCAGCATAAGAACCTTATCCCATCTGTGAAACATGGTGGTGGTAGTATCATGGTTTGGTCTTGTTTTGCTTCATCTGGGCAAGGACGGCTTGCCTTCATTGATGGAACAATGAATTATGAATTATATCAGAGAATTTTAAACGAAAATGTCAGGACATCTGTGACATCATGAACTGAATCTCAAGAGAAGGTGGGTCATGCAGCAAGACAACGACCCTAAGCACACAAGTCGTTCTATGAAATAAAGAAGAATAAAGTTCATGTTGTGAAATGGCCAAGTCAAAGTCCTGACCTTAATCCAAGCGAAGAGTTAACGTGAGGAATCCGATCAACATCCCAGAGCTGAAGCTGTTCTGTACGGAGGAATGGGCCAAAATTCCTCCAAGCCGGTGTGCAGGACTGATCAAAAGTTACAGGAAATGTTTAGTTGCAGTTATTGCTGTACAGGGAGGTCACACCAGATACTGAAAACAAAGGTTCACATACTTTTACCACTCACTAATATGTAATATTGGATAATTTTCCTCACTAAATAAATGATCAAGTATAATACTTTTGTCTCATTTGTTTTACTGGGTTTTCTTTAACTACTTTTAGGATTTGTGTGAAAATCTGATGATGTTTTAGGTCATATTTATGCAGAAATATAGACAATTCTGAAGGGTTCACAAACTTAGCACAGCTAAGCATAGCTTAGCAGCAATGCGAGCGAACCCTGCATTCATCAATAGAATAAGCGTTTTGCTTTTACTTTTCACTTTCAGTCCATTAATAATTAAATTACATGACATTTTCAGCACTTTATTATAAAATAAGCTTTGTGTTAATAGTTTTGGCCAACTGTAGGTTAATGTATCAGTGTTTTAAAAAAATATGGTCAGCTTTGCTATGACACAGTATAGACTATATTAAACTCATCAGTTCATAATACATTTAACTTATGATAATGTGTTAGAACATATCCCCATTGTACATCAATGCATATAATGCCTTATAGAGTAAGGATTGTCTGGGGGTCTGGAATGGATTACTTCGATTTACATTATTCCTTATAGGAAAGATTTGCTCAGTACTCGTCATTTTCAGTTCTCAACAAGCGTTCTGCAACTAATTAAACACGAGTACTGAAAAAGCTGGTATTGCAACTGTCAGATAACACAGCATATCTATCCAAATTTTCTATAACTGTCTATAGTAACCCTAGACTGCATTATTTTTGTATGTCATAAAAGTGTTGTGTTGAATATATTGATTGTTGTGTTGAGTATATTGACACTTCTTCCTTTTTCTTTACCTGCACTTAATTGTATACTTTTAACTATACCTGAATGTTTTCATTAATGGAAACAATGGAGATAGCTAGAGGGCAGATGATTTTGTGGGAGTTTTCTTGTTGAAGATATAGACCATTAGTGAGCGGTGTTAACAATGCAGTGCATTCAGCTTCTCTTCTTTACTCTTTCTTTGTATGAGTCACCAGGTGGGGAAGATTAACTCCCCTGTCCTTGAAGCATGCCTTGGCACTGCCTCTGTTGGTGGTGTCTCAGCTGTGTTTGTTGCCCATTTGCCTAAAAATTAGATTGACCTGTACCAGCTCTTTGCTGCACACAATCTTGTAGACTCGTGGTCGTGTTTGTTAGGATCTCTCTTTGTTCTCGTGAAGAGGAATATAGTTTTGGAGAGGAATATAATATTGTGCTGAATACTAGCCCACTCCCATTGTTCCAGCAGCTATGAGTCAGTCTGTTATTCTGTTGTTGCTTTAGAGGTTATGGGACATCAAATGTCAACATTAAGGTCTAATTACTGTTATCAGTTCACTATATAACTATCACTATATATCACTCTATGCTCACTATTATCAAGGTTTTGCAAGATGTAAGTGAATTAGAGATCTCATATTCCAAGTGCACCTGCAGAGCTATGCTGTAGAAGCTCTGGAATTTTGGACACAGAAAATTTTTGCGTGGCTGTTTCAGTGTTTCACCAACAGAAAGCAAAGGCTGTAATTTTTGACTGGACAAAGGTTTTTGTTATGCAAGACTGGAAAGTGGAGACCAAGCAGAAAGTGAACAAAAGGAGCTCAAACTCTGAAAGCATTTTAATAGCAGAGGATGTCATTAAAGAATTGTAGGATAGATGAGATGAATCAGTACGCTGGTATTTACGGTTACTGGAAGAAATTAGTAAGGGTATGCGAGAGCATGAGAAAGTCTGGGATGGAATCTTTAACACATCAGACAAGACGGTTAAACAGATATAAAACCAGTTGTCAAACTTTAACACTTACTCGCTCACTTTTGATACCCACTTAATCCAGTTGCAAGGGGAGCTGGGGCCTAAGTGACAGGGCAGTATGCAGAGCCCTGGATGGGCTGCAAGAACATCATATAGCATTATTAACAATAGCAGATCAATAGTGAAAATATTGACCATATGGAATGATTTTAAGATCTCTAGTCAAGTCAAGTCAAGTCAGATCTATTTATATAGCACTTTTTCAATGGAGCAGTGTCTCAAAGCAACTTTACAAGTTTAGATTATCTCCTAATAACTACGTCCAATCCCAAATTGAGCAAGCCTAGGGCGACAGTGGTAAGGAATAACTCCCTGAGTGTTATAGGAAGAAACCTTGGGAGGACCAAGACTCAGAAAGGGACCCAACCTCCTTGGTCGGCGTAGATGATAAATCTAAGAATGAAACTAAAGTCATGGAGTCAAAGTTCGAATAAAATGTGAAGTATGCACATCGGCATTAAGTGGCCCGGGTATGATGAGGCTGGAGCTGATGACGGAAGCAGCTTGAGTGAAGCTGCAGTGGATGAACATCATGTGTTTGGCTGGAACTGGTACCGGAACACAGCTCTTATTGATTAAGAGCACAGTGTCTATTAACAATCACTGATGCCATGTCAATCACTGATGCCATGTGTACCATGAGACCCCGGCAGCATTAGCTATAGCAGCATAGCTAGAAAGAGGAGAACTGGTAGGAAACACAGCCAAGAGGGATCACATGAGACACTGGCAACCCCACGGGAGGCAGAAGACAGCAACCCAATATCTCTGATCACCATCTCTAGAGACATAGACATGCGATTTGTAATCACTGGCCAAGTGTGTAATTTTCTTCTTTTTCTTTTGATTAAGGGTTGCCACAGCAGATCATATGTCTCCATCTTGCCCTGTCATGAACATCATCCTCTGTCACACCAATTAATTGCATGTCCTCCTTCACAGCATTCAGAAACCTTCTCTTTGGCTTTCCTCTTCTTCTCCAACCTGGCAGCTTCATACCTAGCACCCTTCTCCCACTGTAAACCTAATCCCTCCTCTGCACATGCCCAAACCATCTCAATCTTGCGTTCCTAACTTTGTCTCCAAAACATCCTACCTGCGTTGTATTAAACTCATTCCTGATCCTGTCCAACCTCGTCAATCCTAAAGAGAATCACAGCATTTTCATCTCTGCCACATTCAGCTCTCTCTCCTGTCCTTTTGCAAATGCCACTGTCTCCAAGCCATACAACATAGCAGGCCTCACTACTGTCTTGTACATTTTCCCTTTCATTCTGGCAGATACTCTTTGATCACAAATCACTCCTGCCACTCTACACTACCCACTCCACCCTGCCTACACTCACTTCTTCACCTCTCTACCACAGTCACCATTACTTTGGACACTTGACCCCAAGTAGCTAAACTCATCCACTAATGTGCATCTCACAGCTGTCACACTGTCCTCATACATATCTTGTATCATCTTCACATACTTCTCTTCCACTTCAGACAACTCATACAATACCACAACTCTTCTCTCGGCACCCTATCATAAGCTTTCTCTAGATCCACAAACATAATGCAACTTCTTCTGGCCTTCTCTGTACTTCTCCATTAACACTCTCAAAGCAAACATGGCATCTGTGGTGCACTTTGCTGGCACTGTGGTGCACTTTGTGGTGCACTGATTTCGCAGTTGATCCCCCATTATCTAGCACCCTTACATCACCACCCAGTGCCTGTCTCACCTCTTCCCTAAATTTCACACCAATGTCTTCTTTTTTAACTTCTACCACCTGATCCTCGGTTCAGCATTCACTGTCTTCAATAGTAAAATTATGTCATTCAAAAAACAAAAACATAAACAAACCACACAAAAATGCAAATAAAAAAAAAAGATACCTTTTTGATTTTGTTTTTTAGCTCAGTCTGTTTAAAATTTCAGTTTCAGGTTTAATTTTGGAACTAATATTATTTATGTGAAAGGTTAAAACTTTTAACCTGTATTGGTACAGGACTATCATCATCCTGTTCCCTGTACAGATAATCCCTATAACAGTAGAGAAATCTGACTTGGAGCTGCACTCGGGGATCTGTTTTGTACTGATAGGAAGTGACAGAGAGGGAAGAGTTGTAAAGTGGTAGAGTAATCCTTTCAGACTTTATCAGACCTTATCCAAACGGTAACAGCTATGTTTACGTACAGCCTAATAGTTGTTTAATCGTCTAATATCAAGTAGATTAATGCCAAAATGCATTCATGTAAACTCACTGACAAAAAAAAAAAAAGAAAAATGATGCACCCAGATGCGCATGATCAAATGTATGTTCCAAATGTTGGATTACTGCAAAAAAGTTATGTCTCAGATATGTAAATTATTACAGGTGTGGTCTGACAATGGATCTTGCCACAAGAGGGTGTAAAAGAGCTTCCCCTGCTTCTCTATAAAAAGGCTCTCAGATGCTACTTTTGGGTAGTGTACCTCTTGGTCAAAAATTGTTGACTGTTAGACATGCCTCTACAACACATTTTCCCCATAAATGTTGCAGCTGGGCTTGTAGATCCTATGCACTCGTAGGTTGCTGAAGTTGGGGACCCAGCTGATCCCATAAATGTGGTGACCTGGCAGGCCAAGAAAGTGCTGCAACCTGGTGGAGAGATTCCTGGAAAACCCTTGAAAAATCCCAGTTGGAAGCCCTGCCAACACATGTGGCCGAAGGATGTCCTGCCCATATTGCTGTCCCTCATATCACTACTAGGTTGTGACCGACCGTCGTATGCGATTGCTCTCTATATTATCACACCAGCAGTTGGGACAGTGTGTCGCTCCACAGCAAAGCATTGAAGTGGATTGTTGGATCCAAAAAAAACCTGGATGGGTCACAATAGTATTCCAGTCCATAGCAGTCCAGGTTTCTCATTCACAACATTACTGTATACAAAGGTGATAGGGGATGGCTCTCAATGGTAGGACATGTAATCTGAGCCATGACAGCAAATTTCCTTCTGTTAAGCATCAGGAAATGGTGTGTAGTGAAGGTGTCTGGATGGTGGACAACAAAACTGTGGGAACTGCATGTGCTCGTTGGTGGATTAAACAATCCTCTCTACAGCTAATAAAAGATAACCTTATTGGACTGTGGATGCATATCAGAATGGATGGTATGAAGCACAAACCTGTAATCAGTCTGCAAGATTGCAAACAGAATGTGTGTAGCATCTGTGCACTCCCACCTAAGCCCCCTCAAAAATTGATATCACACTATTTTAAAGCTTGTATAAAGTTTCTTATATGAGCTTTGGTTAATGACAGGACTGCTTTCCTGCAGTGCACTCATCTCAGAAATGATGTCCAGAATTCTAAATAAATGATTGAATTCTAATTAGTTTAAAATTGGTCGCATGAACTCATGATATGCATACATAGTATTAATAACAGAGTCAAATCTAACCTAGTGAGGTTGGCATAAAGTACAAATTCTGAAAGCTTGATTCAATGCAGGACTGAACAGCTTTGTCTCACTCTCTCAGGCTCTATTTGGAAGTGAGGAGATTTTCAGGGTAATTTACTAAAGTCCAAATACACATATATCTTGTGAGGATATAAACACTTGGATCAAATAACTGTGCAGGATCATTAAGTTGCTCTCAAACTATAAAGAGAAGGGACAACACAGTTTAATCAGCCGTGGTTTCTCAAAGCAGTAAAGCTAAAAAACAAACAAACATGCTTGGTGGCCAGCATTAATGGAAGTGGAAGAAAAATGTAGAGAAAAGTCAGCTAAGATGTGTGTCTGGCCTAAACAATACCCTACACCTTGTGGTTCTTTCCCTTGCCTACACTATCTCAAATGCTTAGTGTTTAAACTTGTATGAATAAATATTCATGGAGCGCAATGATAAAGTACATGGCAGCCTCAAAACAAATGATGTTGGTTATAAATGACATGACTTTGATAAAACCTTAATGCTGCTCAAGTTAATGGTAGGAATTTGCATTATTGAAGGGCATTTCAACGAATCTTCTAGTCCTACTGGAAGCAAAGAGGGAGTAAATGATTGCTTATTATTCATCTCATCTTACATATGCATAAATTGTTTTATTTGGTTATTATAACACTAATAAACATAAATATGGCATTTTTGGCAAAACATTTGGAAGCTGGTTTAATGACCAAGCAAGCTTTGCATGATTTAAAAATGACAATAAAAAACGCTGTTTGGCACATCCAGCGCTGCTGTCTTGTGTCATTCAGTTGATCAGCCTGGTACTTGTTCCCATCAGTAATTTGAAAACGCATTTGAAAATGTAGTGTTGATAATGCAACCACCATTTTCTCCTCCTCTGTTGACATGCCCAACTGCTCTGACCAGTCCTAGCATTAAGGACTTTGGAAATGCCAGTATGAGTGCAGTCTAACAGTGAACCTTTATCCAAATGCCACACTGAGGGTGTATTGGTGAAATTGGTCACTCTACTGTGAACCTCAAAGGCATCTGCATTTGACTGTCCCATTTAGTACTGAGCTGCTTCTTGAATGATGATGCTAAAGGCTGACTGAATTTTAAAAATTCATTTTTCATTTCCAAACTTGTCAGCATCTGACTTCCAGTTTATCGTTCTCATACGATACTGTTCATCTGGAAACAAATCCTGGACCAAATAAAGTACTGTGTATTCATGGGTACATAGAGCATCATGCATGTCTGGTACAAAAAAATAAACAGTGTTGTAACATCAAAAGCAATATGAGACCCAGGTGTCTTAATTTCCAATCTAGCATCATCCCCTGGGCTGCTCACATGAACACCCATCTATCTGACTGTCAGCATCTCTCACTAGCATTTTCTGCTCTACTGTTTCACACTCTCTCCATTTCCTGCACAGTTATATGCCCGTGATTATTATATTTTCCTTCTCTAGTTTATGTTTCAGGAGTACACACAAAGGAAAAAGAGAGATCTAAACAACAGGGTTTCATAATGATGCACGTAGATGCATCAGCTGCAAAGTAACTGACTAGTTATTGACCTAAATACTCGAACCTGACCATTGTCAGATCACAAACAGAACCTGAATTCATCGCTAAAGACAATACGTTTTTTGGTTCGAACAGTCCAGGTTTCTTATCCACAACACCACTGCAATCAAAGGTGACAGTGGCTGGCTGTCAATGGCAGGACACGCAATGAGTGCCATGACAGCAAATTCCCTTCTTCTAAGTGCCTGGAAATGGTCCAGGCAGATACAGGGAGTGTAGTGGTTGTGCTTGTTAGCGGATCAAATAATACTCTCTACTGGTGGTCTGTCAGGGCCATCCAACAAGTATTCACCCTGTGTGGTTGCCCTCTCTGAACCACTACTCCCAACAACTCCTCACAGGTAGGTCAGAACGGTCTAGATGGTAAGCAATTCATCGAAGCCTGCTTCTCTCAGCCCATTGATGCGTTCCCTCTCAAAGCCCGTGAACTGGGCAAAATGTCTTAGAGTGTGTGGTAGAGGCATGTCTAGCAGTCAACAATCTCTCACCAAAAGGTACACTACGCAAACATATCCTCTGAGAGCCTTTGTATTGGGAGAACCACTTTATGCCCTGTTGTAGTAAGACCCAGTGTCTAATCAGACCACACCTTTAATGTATCTGTCTGAGACATAACTGCAAGTTTTACAGCAATCTGACATTTCTATCTGGGTGTGTTATCTTTTTTCTTAATTCCCCCCTCTTCAAAAGTACAATAGTACAATAGTTCTGTGGCGTCAAATTGTAGTGCCTGTGGTGGCCCATGACCCAGTTCAGATCTATATATTGACTGAAGCAGCTCACCATTTCTAACAGAAATATGTACCCATTACAATGACTGCTAAATCCTGGCATTTACCTTCCTGTAAGCAATTTTTCTCTGTAGACATGAGCAACATTTTCCTGCACAGACATTAACATTTCCTACATTTATACATCCAATAAGCCAGGATCTGTCTGTCTGTCTGTCCCGCTCTCTCTGTCTCTCTCATGTTCTCTCTATCAAGCAGTTCTAAAGGTCACTTCAAGAACAGTGTGTCCAGTTAATGATATAATGGCCATTTTGGCTCCACTGAGGCCTTATCCACAGTCAGTCCCCCATCGATTTATACCTCCACAGCTCTTAATGACCCAGCAGGCAAGAGCAGATTCACAAAGTTTAATGTGAAGATCCATCTGGACTTTTTAATCAGGGTTCAGATGAGTTTATAGTAGGGAAACAGAAATCTTGGCAACATGGTCTGGAAAGAAAATAAAAGAGAGGTTCACCTACAACCACTGGCAAAAATGATGGAATAGAAACACTTAGATGATGCTTATCCAGCTTTTACTCCATAGCAAAAACACCTAAACAGAAGAAAACAAGTTCACAGGGGCCTAAATAGAAGCAATAATGGAGTGTGTGGAAATGAATAAAAGTGATATTCAGTGATGAATCAGGAATCTACTTTGGTCAAGAAGATGATGCTGGAACCTTTGCCTGGCAAAGGTTTTGTCTGGTTCTGATAAAACATATAAAGATGACTCCCTGGAAAAAAAAAAAAAAAAATTTCCCTTTCATTTATGATATCATATCAACTCTGATTATAATCTATGATACAAATCTATAATCTATGATACAAACTATGATTACAAAAGTTGTGGTGGAAATAAAAAAAAATGTCCATGACATTCCTGTAAGGCTGATCTGTCAACCACTATTTGAGAAATCTGGAACTAGCATGATGTATAATATTGTATTTCATTATTGAAGCTCATGCCTCAAAAAATTAGGAGGAGCATGGATTATTATTATTATTATTAGGAGCAAAAGTACAGATTGTGGTACGGAAGTTTTTCCTCAACATTGAGGAATGCCATTCTTTTTTTCCTCTACTTGATCTTAAAAAAATTTCATTAATTAAAATAATTGAATTTGTTTGAAGTATGCTTCAGAAAGCCAGAATGTTAAGTTATTAAAATAATTGTTTGGTGCCATATCTATGATTTGATTTTACCATGCTTTGCCAAAAATATTTCAGCAAATAGTTTAGAGGCTTTGATTGGATTAATGCAGTGATTGTTGTTTAATCTGGCAACAATTAATTATAGGAATTCTAGGAAGCGTACAGTCAATAGGAAGCAATATGGAGGCTTGGTGCTTAGAACTGTAACCTTGCAGCAAGAAGGTCCCCATGTCCAGGTGGATTTACTCCTGTTACTCCGGTTTCCCTTCCACAGTCCAAAGGCATGCATCATGTTAATTAATTACAGTAAATTGGCCCAACTTGAGTTTGTATATATGTGACTAGTCTTGATGTAACTTTGTATATAGATGTAACCTTGTGTGTGTCGCTGAAATGGCCACTGATGCTGATTGCAAAGATACATAAACAAAATAAACAAACAAACATAAAGTCCATAAAATAAAATCAGCTGAGTACCTGAATGTACTGAATGACCAGGTTATCCAATTAATTTTTTTTTTCTTCCCTGATGGCACTGAGGTGGTTCTGAGAGCATGAGGAATCATTTTCAATATGAATCGGCCACCACAGAGTCCTGACCTTAACCTCATTGAAGTCTTTAGGATCTGCTGGAGAACACTTTAAGAAGTGGTTATAATCTCCCATCATCAATACAAAGTTTCAGCCAAAAATGAATGCAGCATAAGTCAATGTTATTATGTTGCATACGTCGAAACAATGTAATGGTGAATGTACACTGTAATCATAGCTAAAGGCTGCCCAACAAAATGTGTGAATTTTATTTTATTTATTTATTTTTTATTGAGCCAGGTAATTCATGCTATGAAGTAAAAAAACTGGGTGAACATTCTCCATGTGTGGAGATTTTTAAAAGTATATAAAGAGAACCCAGTTAAACAATGAGACAAATATATTATACTTGGTCATTTATTTATTGAGTACAGCAATAACTGCAACTAAACGTTTCCTGTAACTGTTGATCAGTCCTGCACACCAGCTTGGAGGAATTTTAGCCCATTCCTCCATACAGAACAGCTTCAACTCTGGGATGTTGGTGGGTTTCCTCACATTAACTGCTCGCTTCAGGTCCTTCCACAACATTTCGAATGAATTAAGGTCAGGACTTTGACTTGGCCATTCCAAAACATGAACTTTATTCTTCTTTAACTATTCTTTCTTAGAACGACTTGTGTGTTTAGGGTCATTGTCTTGCTGCATGACCCACCTTCTCTTGAGATTCAGTTCATGGACAGATGTCCTGACATTTTCTTTTAGAATTCTCTGATATAATTCAGAATTCATTGTTCCATCATTGATGGCAAGCCGTCCTGGTCTAGATGCAGCAAACCAGGCCCAAACCATGATACTGCCAACACCATGTTTCACAGATGGGATAAGGTTCTTATGCTGGAATGCAGTGTTTTCCTTTCTCCAAACATAACACTTTTCTTTTAAACCAAAAACATCTATTTTGGTCTCATCCATCCACAAAAATGTTCTTTTTGGAGAGCAGTGGCTTTCTCCTTGCAACCCTGTCATGCGCACCATTGTTGTTCAGTGTTCTTCTGACGGTGGACTCATGAACATTAACATAAGCCAATGTGATAGAGGCCTTCAGTTGCTTAGAAGTTACCCTGGGGTTCTTTGTGACCTTGCCAACTATTGCATGCCTTGCTCTTGGAGTGATTTGTTGGTCGACCACTCCTGGCGACGGTAACAATGGTCTTCCTCCATTTGTACACAATCTGTCTGACTGTGGATTGGTGGAGTCCAAACTCTTTATAGATGGTTTTCCAGACTGATGAGCAGCAACAACTCTTTTTCTGAGGTCCTCAGAAATCTCCTTTTTTCGTGCCATGATACACTTCCACAAACATGTGTTGTGAAGAGCAGACTTTGATAGATCCCTGTTCTTTAAATAAAACAGGGTGCTCACTCACACCTGATTGTCATCCCATTGATTGAAAACACCTGACTTTAATTTCACCTTCAAATTAACTCCTAATCCTATAGGTTCACATACTTTTGCCACTCACTAATATGTAATATTGGATCATTTTCCTCAATAAATAAATGACGAAGTCTAATATTTTTGCCTCATTTGTTTAACTTGGTTCTCTTTATCTACTTTTAGGACTTGTGTGAAAATCTGATGATGTTTTTGGTCCTACTTATGCAGAAATATAGAAAATTCTACAGGGTTCACAAACTCTCAAGCACCACTGTAGATGACGCATTTATTTGTTATTTAAAATAACCACAGAATCAACGCAGATTTACAGCAACAGAGGTCCGTGGAAAATGCTGATTTATGGTTGTCTCCCTTATTTTTCTGTGGCTGATGACTAAATGCTAAAAGCATATCCTACAACGTCTGTACCTGCTTTTAATTTGTATCTGTCTTTTAAATGTTTGCAAATACTGAAAAGCTTTTGACATTTAATTCCCGTCTGTTTACGAAATGTAAACAGTTTTATGGTGGTAAATGTCACCATGTTCTAGGTGTCCAAATAATATCAGCATAATCTAATTAAAAAAACAAGTAACGTTTTGAGGTCCATCTATACAATAAATTACTAGTACTGGCTAAAAGATGGAAGTTTTGACCATCGGAATCAGTCATCTCTCTGTATTTAACGTACAGCAAGGAATAGAAAAATGTGCACCGCTAAAAATATTTGTGACTTGTTAAGAAGTATCAAGAATTATATCTACTATTTCTTGTAGTTTTTACCATTTTGCTGGGTGTCATATCCTTGTAAAGGTAGAACGATTAAGTGATCAAGATATACAGTACCATCTTTCTACACACTTTTTTTTATTTACTTTTTTTTCTCTTCATGTCTGGTTAGATGAAGGGGATGGTTGGGAAGTTTGTATAATAGTGTAGCATCAGGGTGGACGAAGAATCAGCATCAGAGACAGGAAATTTGCTCATAATGCAGATTTTTATCACAGACACAATTACCAGCTCTGACAAGGACTATTTACCAGTCAATATGACAGAAAGGCCAGCGCAACACAGTCCGGCCCCCAAAACCCCCGTCACACACAACCTGCCAGCTCACGCTAGGTACATGCAATATTAACTTCAAATACATAAAACACACAAACACACAGTACATGCATATGAGCATTTATTAAACACACACACACACACACACACACACACACACACACACACACACACACACACACACAAACTCCAAAATAGAGAGACCACTGGGCCACTAATTTGCATACTGGGACCGAGAACACAAACAGGGGGAGTAACAGTGGCGCAACAGTAGAAATAGTTTCTTTGTCACATTTTGTAGACCATTTTTGCATCTTTGGGTAATGCTGGCCATTTCCACTGGCCACTTAAATATATTTCAGACCTTAGGGAGGCACTGCTTTAATACCCTATCAGTATCTTGAGAGTGCATGATTCATCTAACATTTGTAGGCCTTTTAGTTAGGTGCTTACGTCCTTTTGGTGTTCTACGGCCTACTTCTTCCAGACCATTTTATGCAACATTAACCATGTCGATACCTCTCCTCACATGTTGTGCATGTTAAGTGTTTGGCTTTCAATCTGAATTTACGCTTCATTTGTCCAGATTTGCACTGATGCACTGCTGCTACTGACATATGTGACAAATTGTTGAGTGTAATTGACTAGTCTAGTGGCTCTGTGGTGCCAAGTGGATATTGTAGGCTGTAATGAGACTTGACTGCTTTTTCTAAAGCTGGCTGCTCCAAAACTCCAAGTCAACAAAACACCCAAAAAATTTAGCATTGCCATGATGGATGCTAAAAAATATCAAATGACCAAAACCAAATGCACACAAACTGGTCCTTGTGTTCTGGTATCAGTTCCAGCCCCACTCACCAAAATGTTCCTCCGGTTCCTCTCCAATCAAGTTGTTTCCATTATATGTTTCAGTTCCACCTTGCCTAGGCCACACCAAAGGTCAGTAACTCTCTCCCTCCTTCGGGTGGCTGGGGACAACGTGTGACAAAGGACTTTCCTGCTGAGGACTCAAGATACTAAAGTGACTCGGCGTATTGGATTAAATAATGCCGATATGCATATTTTTTAAGGTTATTTTATTCAATATTTTATTTATCTGTTAATATTTACTTAGTTCGTGTTTTTGAACTATTACTACAAAATTATTTGACTAGGTAAATTTGTTTAATTCTTACATTTCTATTCTAAGTCACCCAAGGAGGATGGGTCCCTTTTTAAGTCTTGGTCCTCCCAAGGTCCTGATAATGTTTAGGGAGTTTTTCCTTGCCACTGTAGCCCTAAGCTTGCTCAATTTGGGATTGACATGAGATATTATAAGATAATGTAAAATTGTAAAGCTGCTTTAACACAATGCTTTCCTGTAAAAAGTGCTATATAAATAAATCTGACTTGACTTGATTTGACAACCCTGACCAAACATACAAGCAATAATGGTAATTTAGTTGAACAGAAGCATCCCTGTGAGCCACATACTGTTTTCTGTAGTGCAACTACTTAAATGCAGTAATCACATGGCTGGTTTTATACACTTAGCCAGGGTAATAACATCAAAACTGCAGCCCTAGTGTCCCAGGTGATTGATTAAAAAGTGTACCTTCAAGTGTTGCCTGCAGCAGACATTATCTCTGACTTTTTGATCTGGATAACTTTCCTACTTTCCTGCTGTTGAATCCTGCTGTTGTTGCATATTGGTTGATCGTTTAAATCTGAATTTTTCTGCTGAACTGTTAATACTTGTTTGGAAATTTTCCTTTTATGAGAGTAATAATTGCTGAAACATGCTCAAAAACCCAACAGACAAGATTTCTGGCTCTCACAGACCTGTAACTTCTTCTTTTAGAAAGTCCTCTGTCCTCCACTCATTACCTGTATTAATGGCACCTACTAAAGTTTTCAAACACTAAAATGAGTAAATGTCATTCAAGTTATAAACATGCAGTTTATAAAAAAAATATGTAATAAAGTGAGCCTGACAACCTTGTAAATGCAAGTCTTTTACTAATTATTACCATTTTTTCTACGAATGCACATTGTTTGAAATGCCAGATTTTGAACTAATCCTACAAATTACAGGCAATCATCTTGAAACTGGGGTCTTACCATAAAATATAGATTCTGTTATAGTGTACTATTTAGTTGGTAAAATTAAAATGGAAGTAGCTTGTAAGTAGTTAAATTACTTTTTATGGGAATTACGGGACGTAATAAGTAAGGTACTTCCAATTACATTTTGAAAGAAGTAATTAAGTCATTTGTAATGGATTATTGTTTTGAGTAAATACCCCAACGCATGAGACAAATTATTCACTGGGACACATTTGCATTGCCAAACAATACAAGCCTTTGGAATGAGGGAGGGAGCCCATGCAGACCAAAAGACCATCACACAGATGAATATCATGTTTCTGGAGCTGTGGGGTACCATCGCTAACCACCATGTCACCAAATGCAAATACTATTTAGCTAATACTTGCTATCCAAAAATACATTCCTGAATACATTTTATTGTTTTTTGGGAAATTCCTGTTCATTATCACCTAATATTGATTTGTCCACTATCCTCTGTGTTTTATCATCTCTACTGTTTTCAGTAAATGTCAATGGATCACATGTCCAATCATCCACTTGTTAGACAAGACCAGGTTTGAAGGCACTGCTGGGACTTGAATTCAGGACACCGTGGTGGTGTACTAGCAAATTTCCAGATATAAATAGTAATAATTAATTTGTATGGAAACAGTAAACGAAAAGCATATTTACAGCTTTTCTCATAGCGTAATTATACCTCCTCTCTGTTTTACAAATTCTCCTTTAAATTTGAGACGTGCCCTCATGGTGACTGTAGCTCCCCTCTTGGAGTAATTCGGCTTCTTATATAGTTAGTGAGAAAAGGGACATCTTTTACACATGGAAGTCAGAACCTCAATCACACCTGAAGCGCATTTAAACTGTCAGGAAAAGAGCACTTAACCTCACAGCACTGCAGTGAGAAAGGGCGAGTGTGTGAGTAATACCACAAGCATGGTTAATACATACGCCTGAGTTCTGACAATACACTTCAGTAGGCCTACTGTCCGAAACTGTCATATTTGATCAGTTCAGTCCAAAGTTTCATGTTTGTGTAACACTCCTGCATTGTCTTTACCAATAAGCCTAGTAACTTCCAGGCAAAATGGTGGAGAACCTAATACAGGCAGAGGAGTGCTTTAAAAAGAATTGAGTGCATACTAACCAAATGGAAGCTTGCAGGGATGTGCAAATTCCCTTTGAAGCAAAAATCTTTCCTCTAAAATAAAGTGTATTAAAGAAAAAACACTGGCTCTACTACACAGCAGGGTCTCTTTTAAAAACAGGCAATTACATGCCATAGCAATGTCCTCATCTTGAAAAGTGTCTGAAAAGTGCATAAGAAAGGTGGAAGATTATAGAGAGCACTAGCAAACCTACAAAGTCACTGATGTTCAGCTTTGTTTGTATTATGTGATGTGTGCTACATACTACATCTGGCAGTAACTGATCATCAGTCAGAGGTCTGGACCAAACTGAATAAATGGCTCCAGCATTGTAATATAAATATCCTGCAGTAAGACAAATTAGGGACAACAGGAACAACATGACTTCTGTGCATGTCATAGGTAGACTTCCATGATATATTACATTATGTGAATTCATGGAGGATAAACATGTATGTGTAAATATTACTTGTTACCATCACTAACAGCCTCTTAGTTTAGTAACTTTGGTCAGCTGAACCTACACACAAACTCTGATTATACCTCATGTCTACATTAAGTATTAGCTTAAAAAGGGTAAGGGAATCTACACCAGCAAAGCTCAACACTACAACTACATACTGTATGCCAATCTAAGATCCTGAGAATATATATCTGGTCAGTTTTGCTGTATTATCATATAACATATTTCCATCATGGAGGATAATGTTTGAGTCCTTGTCAGTACGAAAACATAGCATCTAACCACCTAAGGGCTTTATATAATTATAGCTACTAATAAAATAAAAGCTGTAATTTTTTTTTTAAATGTCTTATCCATAAACTGCAAATATTAGAAACTAAAGGTTAACATAATCAACATGTATTAATCTGAACTTTCAGGTTAGCTTGCTTCTGTCAATGCATTGCTTTCTTGATTTGTTAATTCCTTCTGAGAAAAAAATCTAATAAAAATATTCAGGATGTTAACTGTTAGACTGGCAGTGATGTTGGTCTGCACAACCATTGTGATTTTCTGGCAGTAAACAAACAAAAAAAGGACACAAGAGTGTGTTCCAGGTGTAATAATAAGAGATGATATTTATTAAAGCTTCTTAATCCCAGTTGAAATCCAAACAGTCCAAAACCCAAAAATGATAGGGAGGAAAAAATGCAAGTTATATTAAATGTCCATCAATAACTCAATCATGGTTCTTCTGCTTCTTGCTACAAGGGAGGCTTTTAAAGAATCAAACATAAAATGTGATGATGTCACTTCCAGTTTTAGCACAGGAAAATTATCTAATAAAACCTCCCCAAACAAAGGTTAATGTTTCTCCCTTAAATGAAAACATGTTCTGTACGTCTCTGGAAATAATCATAGGTAAGCACATTTTCTCATTTGCATAACTACATTAACTAGGAATTCTCAATCAACAATTGTTTAGTAACAATAAAATACTGAAGTTATGCATTTCAACAGATAAGTAACGTTACGCATTTAGCAATTAGTATAGCTTTGCTTGATAGTATTTTCTTATTCATTTCTTTGTTCCCTACAGGGTTTACCCACCATTGACGGCTACAACTAAAAATTCTACATACCCAATCAATAAATTAATTTATAAATTAATAAAGGTTTTGAAACACAAGTGTCTGTTTTTATTTGTGTTCAACATATTTAAATTTACCAAAATTTTCCTAAATCCTATGACCTCCTATGGTGACTGAGAACTGCTCCATCACAACCACAAACAAATGTGCATTAACATATCACAGCATCAAGGCTGCAATAAAGTAATCCAACTACCAAGCATTTATACTCACAGTTAATTTCCCTCAGACATAAAGTAATAACTTGCCAAACAGCAAAAAGGTCAAGCTCTAATTCACTCAACCAAGTGATTACAGAATAATTACAATGGTCTTTCTAGCATTTTAAACAAGATTAATGTGAACTGCATTTCAGGGCTGAGTCATGAGACATGTAGAAAGGAAATTTCACTTTCTCAGCAGAATTAGTGAATAGCTCTGAAAAACCATTAAGGGTAACATGGGCACCTTGCCACCTTGAGACAATCTAAATTAAACACAGCCAACATTTCTGTTTCTAAATAACTTCTTCATTGGACAGAGCTAAGTCACGCTCCTCCAGTTCTCAGCAGAAAGTGTTATGTAAACAGTCAGGCACTTAAAACAAGACAGAAAAGGAGCCACTTTATTAAACAGTCTGGCTTATTTTAATAAAATGTATTTGTCTTCCTTTACCTCTCTTTCCCTCTTTTCGTATATTACAGAAAGATGGAAAAATAAACATGACGTTGCACCAGAATCATAATGGCTGCTCACACTGTCCCAATGAAAGATAATACATTTACATTTACAATCAAACTAACAATTCTAGGTTAAGGGCCTTGGTCAAGAACCCAACAGTAGAATCTTAGCAATGGTGAGATTTGGAACCTGGTCTTAATAGTTCGTAATCAACTAATTTAACTGTTAGGACACAACAAAACTGTGAAGTAAGTGTTTTCATTTATCAAGAAAGTTCATGAAAAAAAAGTCTGGAAACTGGAAGAAAATCACTAAATCGATAACGCACCCAGATAGAAATGTCGGATTGATGCAAAATTCGGCATCCAGTTATGTCTCAGGCAGATATTTAAATGATTACAGCTGTGGTCTGATTGGGTAGTGTACCCAATAGATGAGTGATTGTTGACTGCTAGACATGCCTCTATGATACACTCGAATACATTTTGCCCAGTTGACAGACTTTGAGAGGGGGCACATCATTGGACTGACAGTAGCTTACCCTGTTTTGACAAACTGGATGCCATCTAGGCCATTCTGACCTAACTGTTAAGAGGTGTTACATGGCGCCATACATACATGGCGAACAGGTTGTGGATGGCCCAGACAGATCACCAGTAGAGGGGCTTGTTTGATCCACCAACAAGCTCGAGCAGATCCCATAGTTTCATTGTCCACCATCCAGACACAGGTGGCACCTTCACTACACACCCGTGTCTCTGCCCGGACCATTTACAGGCAACAGAGCCCATTACAGGTTCTGCCTTTGAAAGCCAGCCACTATCACCTTATGCAATGTTATTTCAATAAAACATTTCCACTGAGGCTGCAGGTGTGAAAGACAAACTTTTATCCAGGGAATCGAGAGAACAAAGCATTTGTTTGTTCCTGTCCTGTCCTCACTCAGCGTGTCCACGGTGATGACCTCTCATAGTGACATATTAACCTTCCAGTGCTGCCAATCTTATCATGCTGTACACACACACTAACACACACGCACACACACACACACTTGCTGAATGACAGGGTCAGACCATTCCTCACTGTGCAGGTGGATGATCACAGTTTGACTCTTAGACTGCTTGTTACACCTGTGGATAGATCATAGTTCTGCTGCAGCTATCCACCCAAGAATTACAGACTAGACTGCACTTTCTATTTAACCATCATCCACAATGAAATAAATGTGCCTGAATAAAAAGAAAAGTGGGATAAAATTTCTGAATCATCCCTTCATTAAGCAGTACACAGAACATTAATATATTTCAAATTAATCAATTAGTTTATGTTGAATACATATTAGAATTGAATTCATGCAATCATCTTTGTTACATGTAGTGTTGTAGTCAAGAACGCTGGAGCCTAATCCGAGTCAAGACTGGCACACATGAAGAGACACGACTTTTTTATTATTATTATTATACAAGAATAAAAAGAAGAAGATGAAAATAAATAAATAAATAAATAAAAAATAATAAATAAATAAATATATATATTTATTAGTTTGTAATTAACTTGGCACTTATACATTATATACTGTAATTATGTTATATATAGTTATAATTATTAATAAATAATATTATATTATGTCAGAGGTGTTGTAAAATATAACATAATATTATACAATGGGGCAAAAAAAAAAAGTCTGTAATCAGCCACTGATTGTGTCATGCCCGCTGTCAGCCCGGCTCTCCACGCCCGCGTTCTAGAACGCTCTTCTTCCCCAACATTCTAATCATTTCCACCTGTTTCTGATTCACGCCTCTCTCCATCTCTATTTAAACACTCTTTCAATCTTCGGTTCTCCGCTAAGTCACTTGGTCCCTTACCTTGTCGCTAAGCACCGTATCTCGCTTCGTTCACTCCCGATTGTAGTCTCTTTTCTGTGTGTTGTCTTCGCCTTCTTCCGTCCCCATTGCTTTTGTGTATTCCTGCGTCTCTAATAAACGCCGCTTTTCCGATCCAGTCGTCTGCGTGTGTCTCCTACCCACGAAGCCGAGAAAACATGAGAGAAACATGAGAGAGGTCTGTAATTTTCATCATAGGTACACTTCCACTATGAGAGACAAAATGAGAAAAAAAAAATCCAGGAAATCACAATGTAGGATTTTTAAAGAATTTAATTGTAAATCATGGTGGAAAATAAGTATTTGGTCAATAACAAAAGTTCAACTCAATACTTTGTAACATAACCTTTGTTGGCAATGACAGAGGTCAAACGTTTCCTGTAAGTCTTCATCAGGTTTGCACACACTGTAGCTGGTATTTTGGCCCATTCCTCCATGCAGATCTCCTCTAGAGCAATGCTTGTCACTGGGCAATGGGGTCTTTCAACTCCCTCCACAAATTTTCTATGGGGTTGAGGTCTGGAGACTGGCTAGGCCACTCCAGGACCTTGAAATGCTTTTTACGGACCCACTCCTTTGTTGCCTGAGTGGTGTGTTTGGGATCATTGTCATGCTGGAAGACCCAGCCACGTTCCATCTTCAATGCTCTAACTGATGGTTTTGGCTTAAAATCCCACAATACATGGCCCCGTTCATTCTTCCCTTAACACGGATCAGTCGTCCTGTCCTCTTTGCAGAAAACAGCCCCAAAGCATGAGGTTTTCACCCCCATGCTTCACAGTAGGTATGTTGTTCTTGTGATGCAACTCAGCATTCTTCTTCCTCCAGTTGAGTTTTTACCAAAAAGGTTTATTTTGGTTTCATATGACCACATGATATTCTTCCAATCCTCTTCTGGATCATCCATATGGTCTCTGGCAAACCTCAGACGGGCCTGGACATGTACTGGCTTAAGCAGCGGGACACGCCTGGCACTGCAGGATCTGCGTCCCTCTCGGCGTAGTGTCATTCATCAGGTCCCTCCATGTATTTCTGGGATTTTTGCTCACCGTTCTCATGATCATTTTGGCCCCACAGGATGAGGTCTTGCGTGAGCCCCTGATCGAGGAAGATTATCAATCGTCTTGTATGTCTTCCATTTTCTTACAATTGCTCCCACAGTTGATTTATTCACACCAACCTGCTTGTCTATTGAAGATTCACTCCTCCCAGCCTGGTGCAGGTCTACAATTTCCTTCCTGGTGTCCTTCGACAGCTCTTTGGTCTTGGACATGGGTTGAGTTTGGAGTCTGACTGTTTGAGGCTGTGGACAGGTGTCTTTTATACAGATAACGAGGTCAAACAGGTGCCATTAATACAGGTAACGAGTGGAGGACAGAAGAGCTTCTTAAAGAAGAAGTTACAGATCTGTGAGAGCCAGAAATCTTGCTTGTTTGTGGGTGACCAAATACTTATTTTCCACCATGATTTACAATTAAATTCTTTAAAAAAATCCTACAATGTGATTTCCTAGTATTCGAGACTGAACTCGAATACTACAGCACTAGTTACATCTATACTAAATCTATAGACTGTTGTCTTTAAATGCATTTTTTAACTCCATATGGCTTGTTGCATTTTACATACAGACAGAATGCTGCTTACAGAAACATCTATTTTGCCTACACTGTACACCGTCACTATACAAGAGATCGATTAACAGTTACTGTGTACTGCTGAAGAGGGCTTTTTTAATACTATTATTGATTTGATACCATGAATTCAATATAGATGCCAAAACTATACAATTTACAGTACCTCTAATTTGTAAAATAAACAAGATGTGTCACAGGTATAAACATTAATACACCTTTTTTTTCTGCTGTGGTCTAGGATGCTGCTAGCTCATGGCTTCAGTGACCCAGATATGATAGGGTGTCACATGCAGGCATAATTGACTGTGTCTGAGGGACAGAGGTCAGTCAGAGGTCACAGGGTCCCCTGCTGACCCTGTGATGGAATAGTGTCCCATCCAAAACACGATTACTTCTGCGCCCTGTGTTCTCCACGAGCCTGGCCAGAAATGGATAAGATGTGAGGGGATAAACACAAGCAGTCACAGTCTACACTGTTTGTGTTGCTCCCATGAATGCTTACAACTGTATTTGCATTTTAGCACAGCATATAAACGATAGGTTTTGCCAACAATCAAGAACATAGCAGCAATAATTGTATGTTTAAACATTAACTGTATGAGTAAACAATACGTCTCTGGCAGCGGTGACAGTGTAGTGCTGCAACTTGAAAGCTTCAACTCTCCTGATGAAATGTCCATTTTTAATGAGATATTTGTTGTCTGTTTTGACAGCTATTACATTAAGGTATTTTATTACACTGGAAACTGTTGTCAATTACTTTATTGAAGCCATATGCTAGACCTCTGTAACATGATCACACTCTCTGTACAGCAAGATGGTGGTAAGATAGGGCTGTAGGATTATTTTTTTCTAAAATCAGTAATGAAGGAAGAGATCCTTCCACTGTTGTTTTTGATTCCCCTCTGTTTCTTATTTTAACAACTCCAAATGATTCCATTATTATTTCTTTTTCTTTACAATATCAAACGCAATTAAATGTGTGAGTGTTTTAGGTACTGTGTACTTCTGAGATACCAGTCAGTGCCTTTTTCCTTTCAGCATGTTAAACCTTGATGGTACCCAAAATGCACTGACTGAAGCCTTTTTGAGAAGGATCTTGGCCAGACTAGTCAGAAAATATTCTTAAATTAAATATTTAAATGTTTGCATAAGTACATCTTAGGTGGCACAGTGGCGCAGTAGTTAGCATTGTTGCCTCACAGCTCCACGTTCTCCAAATATTCTCCAAAGCCATGAATTAGGTGAACTGGTGTCTGTAAAATTACCAGTTGTGAGATGAATGAAGGAAGAAGGGTATGCCCTGCAACAGTCTGCCAACCTGTCAAGGAGTGGTTCTCACCTTGCACCTTACGTGACCAAAGCACCCCTGTGACCCTGAGTTAGATGAAGCAGGTATGGAGAGTGAATGATTGCTCAGTAGATATCAAAAATGGTTTTCCTGCCTTTGCAATTTTTATCAAAGCCTCAATATGTCACTTTCAAATGCCATTAGGAATGACACCATTTGACCCTGTTAGCTTTGTTGATAAAGAGGCATGGGCATATCTGTTAGCATTTACAAAAGCTTTCTGAAGATACTTATTAAATGTCCTCTTATGAGACATGCTTGCTTTATTCATATGAGACACAGATGGAATATTTCAGTGGCTAACTTTCTTTAATATGGCTTTAATCAGGATGAACAGTGCAGTTAAAATAAAGATTGTAAACAGCAAAGGCTCCAACCGCCAACACTACAACACACCCATTATTCAGAATACACCACAGAGAGAGGAGACAGATGCGAGCATCAGCTGCCGATTGTTTGCCCAAAAAGCATGCGATACAGATCTTCCAATTTGGCAACATTGTGAGATAGAGATACACAGGCGGGCAGAATTGAGTAGCTGACAGTAGCAGGTGGAAGGATTATGGGAATATTTTGAACAGAAATGATTAACACACCCCTGCTCAGATCTCTCAATGCTTTATACCTTTGTGTCATTAGTACTCTTGTAATAAATATTCACACCAAGTATAGAAACATTTATATTGTGCAGTATAACTGATTAATGCTTAATATCGACAGTGTCTTACTCCTGACTGAACACTCTTGGTACCTCTGCCTTTTATTTTTAATTATTTGCATCAGTCCGAGGGATTTACAGCTTATACAATCAAAATAATTGTGGGTTAAGGGCCTTGCTCATGGATCCAACCATGACAACTTGGCAGAGGTGGGATTTAAACTCTGAGACTTCTGATCCATAATCCAATACCTTAACCACTACAGTCCAATTTATCTGTTTACCCATCCCTGACCTCTGACATTTAATCATTTAACAAACGTTATTATCCACAGCGACTTACAACTGAGACAATCTCACAATCAAAGCTGGGTTAAGGGCCCTGAACCATGGACCAAAGTCCAGTACCTTAACCCCTAAGTCACCACAGTACCAACCAAATACTGTATATAGTTGGGGAAGCTAGAAACAAAAGAGTGAGACAGAAGTGGGATTTGAACCCTGGACCTTTTGGTCCACATTTCAGTACCATAACCATTATCAACATCTATATAACAGCTGAAAAAAATAACTTTACTACACCTAATGTTAACTCGGGGGGGGGGGGGGGGGGGGGGGGGGGGGGGGGGGGAGAGTTCAAATTATGAATTTCAGTTTCTAATTTTATGTTAAAGGGTCATGGAAAAAGACCAACTGTAACACAATGTCTCTGTGTTTAAATAACTGTATTCAGAGAATGTGTATATCTGCAGCACTCTGTACCAGCATGTTATTCATTATTACTATTGAATCACTGGTGTGCATATCAGTGATGATAGCTATGATGGTTCCCATGCTGTTCCTGCATGTTACCTCACACTGAGCAGTTCTTCTTTCATTAGCAGCTGCAAGATATTATAATCCAATCTGATCTGTCAAGTAAAATTTCATCATTCAACTACACGGTAGTGGAAGATCTGGGCCTGTTTATCATCAGTAAGGCTCATAACAGAATATTTATATAATAGATGTTTTTTGGTTAAAATCAAGAAAGGATAATACCATGAGAACCAGGGCTTTAAAAATAATGAGGAACTACAAAACAAACAAAAGGACTTAAAGGGAATAGAAAAAGGAACAGGTTTACATTCATGTCATTTAGCAGACACCCAGATCAGAGTGCCTTACAGCTGATATACTCTCACAATCAAGCAATTGTGGGTTAAGGGCCTTGCTCAAGGACCGGGACAAAAAGGCCGGATCTTTACTGATGAAGAAGCGCCGAATTCAGAAGCAGGGCTACGGCTTCCCGTAGCTTGACAGAGGTGGTATTTGAACATCGACCAGTACCCTAACTGCTAGGCCACCACGGTCCCATCGGGGAAACCAGTCAGAGGGTGTAAGGGTTAATATAATTGGCAAACAAATGCCAGATTAGCAAAGTTTACGGCAAAATGTAAACTTTAAGCATGTTAATTGTACATTTAGATAAAACAGGAAGAGGACATTTTGCACTTTTTTATCTAGACAAGGAATCAAACTGGGGATCTCTGGAAATGGAGAGACAACAGATCTAGCCACTTGCATCACCATGCCACCTGTGTTAAATCATTTAAAACAAAAAGTTGCAAAAGCTCCTGTATACTGTGCATACACTGAACAGATTGTTACCACAGTTTACCTCCTTTCATTCTGACGCTTGCATCAACATAATGCAACAGAAATCTAGATTCATCTGACCATGCTTTTTTACAAGTCAAGTCAAGTAAGATTTATTTATATATCACTTTTTACAATGGAGCATTGTCTCAAAGCAACTTTACAATTTTAGATTATCCTCTAATATCTATGGCCAATCCCAAACTGAGCAAGCCTGGGGTGACAGTGGCAAGGAAGAATTCCCTAAACATTATGAGGAAGGACCTTGGGAGGAACAAGACTCAAAAAGGGACCCAGCCTTCTTGGGTGGCATAGATGATAAATGTAAGAATGAAACAATTGTATCTAAACAAAAAGTCTTATAGTAATAGTTCAAATAAAATAATGTAAAAATATACATTATTCTATGTATATACTATAGTCTGATACACAAAGTCACTATAGGATCTTGAGTCTAAGCAGGAAAGTCCTTGGTGGCACTACATCCCCAGTTAACCAGAGGAAGGTGAGGGTTACTGCCCTCTGGTGTGGCCCGGGTATGGTGGGGCTGGAGCTGATAACAGAAACAACTTGCATGAAGATGAAGCAGATGAACATTTTACTGTGTGGGGCAGGAACTGGTACCGGAACACAAGCTCGGAGAGAAAACAGAAAATGTAATTAGTTATTGATTAAGAGCACAGTGTCTATTAACAATCACTGATGCCATGTGTAGCATGAGACCCCGGCAGCATTAGCTATAGCAGCATAGCTAGAAAGAGGAGAACCAGAAGGTAACACAGCCAAGAGGGATCACATGTGACATCGGCAACCCCACGGGAGGCAGAAGACAGCATCCCAACGTCTCTGATCACCACAAAACTCTTTGACAATGAACCCCCAGCTCTGCCCTTAGTCTAAGGCAAGGATGTACAAGTCAAGTTCGAAGTGGATCGAAGCCCAGCCCAGCCAGACCACCCAACAGACACTCTTGGCCAAAGGACAAGGCATGAGAAGGCGAGCAGGCCAGACATGACTCCAGACTCCGGCCCCAGTAAACCGAGCCATGCATCCTAATCAAAGTCTAACCAAAAGCCTGTGTAAATAAGTATGTCTTTAGTCTAGACTTAAAAATTTAGAGATTGTCTGAGTCTCTAACTAAAGTGGAAGTTTATTCAATAGTTGGGGGCCATGTATGAGAAAGCCTGTGACTTTTTTAATTCTCGGAAGTAAAATAAGTCCTGCACCCTGCGAACAAAGTAGATGAGCTAGATTGTAAAACTCCAAGAGTCCACACAGATAATGTGGGGCCAGGCCATGCAGAGCTTTATAAGTTATAAGAAGTATTTTGGAGTCAATGCAGAATTTAACTGGTAACCAGTGCAGTGATGATAGAACAGGACTGATGTGATCAAATTTTCTAGTTCAAGTTAGCACTCGGGCAGCTGCATTCTGAACTAATTGAAGTTTATTTATAGATTTACTGGAGCACCAAGTAAGTAAAGTGTTACAGTAATCCAACCTTGAGATTATAAACGCATGTACCAGTTTTTCCGCATCATTAAAAGAAAGGATATTTCTAGGTTTAGCAATATTACATAATTGAAAGAAAGCAATTTGAGTGATGTTGCTAATGTGCGCATCAAAATAGAGATCTGAATCAAATATGACACCTAAGTTTTTTTTTTTACAGACGGACTGGGCAATACTGGACAGCCATCTAGATTTAGGACAGATGTAGCCAACCTGTGTCTCACAGCCTTGGGTCCCACTAATAGAACCTCAGTTTTATCTGAGTTAAGTAAGAGAAAATTAAATGACATCCAGTCTTTTATTTCCTTTACATAATCCTTCATTTTGCTAATTGTAAGGCTGTCATTTGGTTTGGCTGATATGTACAGCTGTGTATCATCTGCATAGCAGTGAAAACTAATGCCATGTTTACGAATAACTGAGTCTAGTGGCAGCATGTACAGAGAGATCCAATTACACTGCTCAGTGATCTAATTTTTGCCCTTTTTTACTTACTGGAGACTAGCCTACCTGTTTCACTAAGTGAAACAGGCAACAATGGCCACATTGACAACAATGGCACTCTGACTGTTTGTCTGCTGTTATAGCCCATCCGTACTAAGAAATGCTGAGTGTACCGTATTTTTCGGACCATAAGGCGCACTTAAAATCCTTTAATTTTCTCAAAAATCGACAGTGCGCCTTTAAATGCATTGCATCTAATGTATGAATTAATTCTGGTTGAGCCTTCTGACCTAGAACCGATTGTAGATGGTACACGGCGCTCATAAATCTGTCAAAATGTTTTAGCACGGTCTTGGTAGGTTACGAAGCTCACGGCCACCGTAGTCAGGAAACATCGCGAAGTAATACGGTATGTGCTTCAGCATTAGGGTTCGTGCATTCATTCATTTATTTTCGAAGCGGAACTCAACGCTATCAGTCACGCAGTACAACATGGACATAGAGCAGCTGCGAGAGAATTCAACATTAACGAATCAATGGTACGGAAGTGGAGGAAGCAAGAAGACGCCCTGCGCCAGGTAAAGACCAAACTGAACTTCCGACGGAACTTAAGAGTTTTGTTTCATTTAATGCGTCTTATAACCTGGTGCGCTTTATGTATGAAAATAGATCCGTTAGCAGTCGATCACTGATATCACGCCTTATAACCCGGTGCGCTTTATAGCCCGGAAAATACGGTATTTGGACACATTAGTAGGAGCATTATATTTGGATGCAATTTTCTTGAATGTGAAACGCCTGCTTGTCAGAATGATTGACCTCTTTCATCAATACACTTTTCTTACATCCACAGGACCTCATTTTCCTGGACATTGTTTTTCAGGTTGTAATTTTAGAAATACTGACATTAGCTAGTCAAGGGCCGATGACCATGCCTTGTCGCTAAGACCGAAGTTCCTCAGATTTACCATTCTAATGAGGATCACACTGAAACTGATCCACAGAAAACTTGCACACTTGATTTTATGCTGCACTCTGAGGTCACATGTCAAATTTTCACACAGGGAAGCTTCAATCAAGAAAGGACAGTTGTTTCTCGAAGTAGATGCTCAGTGTATTTGCACCTCATTCTCAGTGATTCACTCTCTCTTTTTTTCTCTCAATTTGTAACATCAAATGGAGACAGAACCATTCAGATACAATTATTATGGATTTTTTTCCTCTCAACTATACCCCCTTTCCCTGTCTTTGGCCCACTGAATACTGCATTATGCTAGCTCATTTATCATGACATCTCTAACATGTAATCCATATAAACAGTAAAGACACAAATGTACACTATGGCCAGTGCATTGATAAGAATGCATTTTGATAGTTTAACGTTCAGATAAGGGGAACATGAAGAAACAGGATCACTCTATCTTGCCAGTAACAATTGCATGTATAAGGAGTTTGTCTTGGTGCAATGAGGGATAATGCCCAAATGCAATCACTCCATTTTGCCAGTCATTAACATCTGCTTTGCCACCCATTTACCACACATCAAACGAGACATTTAACACACTGTACGAACTACTCTTCTCAATCTATAAATCCCGTCGCATGCCCTCCAAGGTGTATATACACTCATTGACAAAAAACTATGCACCCAATTAAAAATGTCAGATTGCTGCAAAACTTGGTATGCTGACACGTAACTACATGCCGAGATTTGCAGCAGTCTGACATTTCTATCTGGGGAGTCATTTTATTTATTTATTTTTGGCAATGAGTATACACGCACACCCACACCCACACACCCCCAAGAAAGGCATCAAAAGAGTACAAATGCATGTGGTGCAAGGTTGTTAAAAATCTAGGTGTTGGCAGCGCAATATATTCACAGTTCTGAGAGTAAGGTGTGTGGCTTCCTGTGGTTCTTGTTTGTGCTGCATGGGAGAGGGAGGTGTTTTTTGAAAAAGGTGGTAGCTGAGGTGTATAACATCAGTTGTGACTCTGGCTAGATATACATCCTGTGTGGATGGTAGACTGCTGCCAGTGGTCTTCCCAGTCAGTCAGAGTGTGTTTCAAAATGGCCGAAGCAGAAGCTCTTTGTTTGTATTTTTGATTGGTTGTTTTAATGTTGCTTTCAGCATCAATGGCAAGTTACAACAGCCACAAGGTTACATCGATGCACACAATTATTTCCAAACAAGTCAGACAAACTCAGATTGGGTCATTTTAGATTGATAACTTAATCTAATGCATGTCTTCTGACTGTGGGAGGAAACCGGAGCACCCAGAGTAAACCCATGCAGACACGGGGAGGACATGCAACTCCACACAGGTCAGAATCAAACCGGGGAACTGGGGCATTGTCTGAACATGTTTTACAGTGGTAGTTGAAAGTTTGGGAACCCTTTAGGATTTTCTATATTTCTGCATAAATATCACCTAAAGCATCATCAGATTTTTACTTAAGTCCTAAAAGTAGATAAAGAGAACCCAGTTAAACAAATGAGACAAAAATATTACACTTTGTCATTTATGTCATTTATTTATGGAGGAATATGATCCAATATTATATATTAATGAGTGGCAAAAGTAAGTGAACCTTTGCTTTCAGTATCTCGTGTGACCCCTCTGTGCAGCAATAACTGCAACTAAACATTTAGTAACGGTTGATAAGTCCTGCACACCAGCTTGGAGGAATTTTAGCCCATTCCTCCATCCAGAACAGCTTCAACTCTGACATGCTGGTGGGTTTCCTCACATTAACTGCTTGCTTCAGATCCTTCCACAACATTTCGACTGGATTGAAATCAGGACTTTGACTTGGCCATTCCAAAACATTAACTTTATTCCTCTTTAACCATTCTTTGGTAGAACGACTTGTGTGCTTAGAGTTGTCGTCTTGCTGCATAACCCACCTTCTCTTGAGATTCAGTTCATGGACAGATGTCCTGACATTTTCATTTAGAATTCTCTGATATAATTCAGAATTCATTGTTCAATAATGGCAAGTCGTCCTGGCCCAGATGCAGCAAACAGGCCCAAAGCATGATACTACCACCACCATGTTTCACAAATGGGTGTAGCGTGATCGCTGGATCTCCCTCTTTTTACCTTCTTCCCCCAAGTCGTAAACTTTACAACATCTTGGAATTCAAGAAGACCCTACATCTGGACAAGATCTTAACCCCCCCCCCACCTTTGACTCCAACGGAATTGGACGTCTGTTCAAACAAGACATACAACCTTTGACATCTCCAATCATAAACTAAGCACATTTGCTAATTTTGAAAGGGGGACTCGCCTTTCATCCTTCAAGACCACTGATTGTGGCAGAAGATAAAACGCTAATCAGAACACAAACAAAAGGTAAAGATAAACGGTTTTCCTGACCCCCTACACTGTTGAACCCCTCATCAAGCCTTTTGTAAGCCTTATCACCCAGGAAGGGCGCCAGCAGACAGCCCTGGATTTACATACCAAGAAACGATCGTCGTCCTGTAAGAAGCACAACTCTAATAAGTGTATTAATCTCCTGATGGGAAAAGTCTATCTTCATCGAAACGTTTTTATTACAGAACAAATGACATTGGCTTCCTAATGAGTCCAAATATGCCATATTCATTTGGATGATTCATACAAAGAAGTGGATCAAGGATATTTCGTCATATCCACACACACATTATATACATTGTTACTGAACTGTCACATATCTACTCAGTTAATGTTTTAGTATAATGATCTTTCTCTTATTTTTCAATTCTTAAAGTGATCCCGGTTGATTATTAGAAGTAACAGCTTTTGCCTATGTGTATTGATCGCTCGGGTTTTTTTTTTTTCTTGTTCATACTCATAAAAGAACGAATGTGAAGTTATTTACAATGTACCGCTTCCTACCTCTTGTATTAATCATAGTATTGTTTAGTTAAAAGTATAGTAAATGCCTGCGCTGTAGTTAGAATGCGTTAACGATGTTCTAAGTTATCAATTCAAGGTGCTTTTGATCATCTGAACCTTACAACGAAGTCTTGCATCTAAACTTGTAACTTTGAGGATTTTTAGTTATTGTGTGATACTTTTCAATCTCTTTTAGATACGTAGGAATATTATTTAATCCAAGTTAGACGTCTGTGGCTTATGGTGAAATAAGGCAACCGCGATAGGAGAGCTTTACTGAGGAGTCAGCTTCTCATTGGCTAAGTAAGGGCAACTCCTTATGTCCCGCCCCCTGAGCGGGAGCATTCAAAAGCAACCCGGGACGACCGAGAAGTTAGTTAAACTTCAAATTCGTGTGTAGTCTTGCGTCTTTATGTGTTTTGTGTTTTTCTTTTGTAAACGTTTTTGATTATTCATTTCACTCAAGTTTTCGCGTTTACTTTAAAGTTTCCTGTGTACAGCAGTCTTAAGTAGTTCGGTATCGCTGAACTAGAAAGACCAACCAGACTCTACGCTCGACCATTTTTTGTGCCATCCAAGTTTTTTTCAAGTTTTTGTTGAAGCTCGTGGTATTAGAAACGCGCCAACTCCACCTTTATCTGTGGCCAAGATAAATCCTGAGTTGTACGCATGCGAGACGCCGAGTACGCGTGAAGCCCTCAGCCTAAATCGGGAAGGACGCCATTTTAAGTCACCAACTCAACGTGGTAAACCGTCGGCAGGAACCCAAAGAGCTAAGCCGCTGAAGAAGCCGGGTCAGAGTTACGGTCTGCCAGACGGACGCTAAAGCTCCCCAATATCGTGCCTTGGGACGGCTGGGCCAGGGTGGAATGCCCCGAACCACTCGAGTGACCTTCCAGGCGAGTACCATTTATGGCTTAATCTGGGTTCCCTGATGCTCGGGTCTCAATTTGTTAAATCTTTAAACCACGCTTCAACATAGACTTATTCACTCCTAAGTAATTTAACATACTATCCCCACTCAACTTAATTAAGGTTTCCAGTAGCATTGCAACGTTAGTAATTATTACGCGACCGATAAGTTACATAGAGTCATCTTGGTTTCCGATTTTACTACTGTAAGATGTACGCTTGCCATTATTCCCTGTTCTCCATACTGTGATACATACATGTTCATCGTCATTTTATGATTTAAACTCTGTGATACACTCGTTATTACCTTAGATAATCTGTTGGTATTTGCCTTGTTTTGTAGTTAATAAAACTTTGTTTATAAAACCTTTTTTTGAAAGTTGCCGCCTGGTTTTGAGAGCTCATTCATTCATTCATTCATTCAAAGGTCGAGAAAACTACTCGGAATTCACTATTCAGAACTAGACTGATCAAGGTTGTTGTTTCTTTTTCCTGGTTTCCAGATCGGCCAGTTAATTATTTATATTTATCATTAATCGATTTGGTGGTGCCTCGTATTTCTTAATTAATTAATATATGTTTTAATTAACAAAGTTTAATTAAAAATTAATCCAATTAAAGTGTAGTCTTAGTTCGCTACATGGGATAAGGTTCTTATGCTGGAATGCAGTGTTTTTCCTTTCTCCAAACAAAACGCTTTTCTTTTAAACCAAAAAGTTCTATTTTGGTCTCATCCATCCATAAAACATTCTTCCAATAGCCTTCTGGCTTGTCCACGTGATCTTTAGCAAACTGCAGACCAGCAGAAAATGTTCTTTTGGGAGCAGTGGCTTGAAACCCTGCCATGCACACCATTGATGTTCAGTGTTCTTTCTGATGCTGGACTCATGAACATTAACATTAGCCAATGTGAGAGAAGCCTTCAGTTGCTTAGAAATTACCCTGGGGTCCTTTGTGACCTAGCCAACTATTACATACCTTGCTCTTGGAGTGATCTTTGTTGGTCGACCACTCCTGGGGAGGGTAACAATGGTCTTGAATTTCCTCCATTTGTACACAATCTGTTTGACTGTGGATTGGTGGAGTCCAAACTCTTTAGAGATGGTTTTGTAACCTTTTCCAGCCTGATGAGCATTTTTCTGAGGTCCTCATATTCGTGCCATGATACACTTCCATAAACATGTGTTGTGAAGAGCAGACTTTGATAGATCCCTGTTCTTTAAATAAAACAGAGTGCCCACTCACACTTGATTGTCATCCCATTGATTGAAAACACCTGACTCTAATTTCACAATCCTAATCCTAATCCTAGATGTTCACACTCTTTTGCCACTCACTAATATGTAATATTGGATCATTTTCCTCAATAAATAATGACCAAGTGTAATATTTTTGTCTCATTTGTGTAACTGGGTTCTTTTTATTTACTTTTATGACTTGTGTGAAAATAGAGTTAGAGTGAAGGGTTAGGGTTTAGCAAATTCTAAAGGGTTCACAAACTTTCAAGCACCACTGTATATGTATCTAGCAAAACTTTATTGGATGTTGTAGTGTACCGGTATTGACTAAATAACCAGGATACTGTACATATACAGTACTGTTGTTATGCTGTCCAATCGTCAGCATTGTTTTTCTGGGACATCTGCAACTGTCCCATGATCCTTCCACAGTGAAGCACAGATCCAATGTGCGTAATTCACTTGCATTCATAATTCATAATTCACTGGTTCTGCTTCTCTCTCACTAACTCATCTTGCCAACACACCCCACTATGGTTTGACTCCTCTCGCCGCTCACTGACTCAGTTTGAGTCGCTTATTCCTTTGCTGTTTGCTGCCCAAATGTTGCAAGCTTCATTCTTCATCTGCTGCTTGCTCATTCCTCTACTTTATTTTTAATTATGCAAAAAAATTCTGCACCAAAGTCTGTACTGTTACATTGCAACATTGTCCGAAATGACTTATATGTGGCCATACCTGTATAAAACTGTGTTAACATTTGAGTGTGATTGTGTTTCTTTACTGTCACTGGAACAAAATCATTTATGTCCAATTAAACACTTGATGGCATTATCCTCTTAAAGTCAATGACCATTTATGTGACCAATGATATGTTTTGTGTGCTGAGGTCTAGTTAGCACATATAAGTGTTCTTGTGACTTTGTATAAAGTGCTGGCACGGTGACACAGCTTTTAGTGTTGGTGCCATATGACCCTATGACCCAGGTTCGGTTCCTGCTGCTGGTTACTATTTCTATGTGGAGATTGCCAAGTTATCCCAGTGTCTGTATTTTTTGTCTGTACAATTTGTCCTGGTATGAGTTTCTGACACCAGGTCAATAATAAATGAGTGAAAATAATCATATTTATTCTGGAATAATATACAGTAATTTGCATGATGTTTGTGATATTGTGCCATTACTATGAATTTGTGTGAAGATGAAGGAACTGCAAATGTAATCGCATATAAAAGTTTGCACGCCTATTATTCCTCTATTTAATGGTTACTTAAAGTATTATCCACCTCATTTGTTCGGATTGGGCTCAATTGGATTACTCTGGTCCAGCTGAGGTGTATACATGAATGCTTTCTATTACAATTGTGCTATTAGTCAGATTATTAACAGATTATTAAGGTGCATGATATTGTAACCATTGGGCATGTTTATTGTACATGTGAACATCTTTGAGATTATGGTTATAAGTGTTGCTGAGTGAACAGAATAAGGCATAGCATGCTTATATTTAATACATTATATTGTATAGTTAATTTTGTGGGAGGCTTGGTGGGTAGCATTGCTGCCTCACAGCAAGAAGGTCCTGGTTCAACCCCAGGGTGGAGCAGCCTGAGTCCTTTCTGTGTGGAATCTGCACGTCCTCCCCGTGTCCGCGTGGGTTTACACTGGGTACTCCGGTTTCCTCCTGCAGTCCAAAGACATGCAAGTTAGGTTGTTTAATTACACTAAATTGACCTGGTTTGAGTGTGGTCTCTGGCGACAGACGAAGCGACGCGTCGGTGGAGTATTCTCGGTTGCATCAAGTGCCAGGAAAATGATGATTGTATAGTTAATTTTGTGTCTGCTTGTGTACATATTCTTTACTGTTTGCACACTATTTCTGCTAATGTACAAGAACTGCATTTCATAGTATTATTTTTGTTATTAATTAAATGAAAATGAAATTGCTCTAATTTAAGCTGTGTTACACTACCTTTTGATTTTATTCAAAAGCTTATTACATTTGTCACAATATATTATCCACACTGAACAAATGAGGATTTACAGTATAATGCATGTAAGCCCATACTCACACTAGGAAATCTGTACCGCGCTTGGGTACGATTGACCCCCAAAGCGAGGTTCCATTGACTAGTGTGAGTGCTCCAAATCGTGCCCACAGTTACTAGTATGCAGGCAGAACATTACCACAAAGTCCAAAGTCCTATTTGTCAGATTTGGACGTTACTGAAGAACTCTGTGAATCTCTCTCTCTCTCTCTCTCTCTCTCTCTCTCTCTCTCTCTCTTTCTTTCTTTCTCTCTCTCTTTCTTTTCTTCAGACATGTTATAATGATCCCAGTGTGAATTAATCTCTGGTGATGGTAGAGAGCCAGACCTAAAACGATATTAGCTGAATTGCACTCTTATCACTGACATCCTGCCTCTCATAATCTCCCATTAATAGCATATTACCATCCTGCTCCCATCTGTGCCAGAAAATTACTGAATAAACAAGCTGAAAAACCTTCTGCAAAGCTAAATAAGCCACTTCCATATTATTCAGCATAATAATACAGGCCTAATGGTTTCAAATTTCCATCAGTCTTCTAAAAAAGGGTTCTGTTGGTCGTCCTTGTGAACTTTGTCCACCTCTGATCGTGGTTGAACCCTCTGCTTCCTCTTCAGCCTTGTGCATGTGCATATTTGAAGTGTGTATGTGTATCTGTGTAACTCTAATACAGTCAGACTTAATGCTAGACAGTGTGTGATGTTTATTTCATTTAATTGGACTGGTTTCTATGGCTTTGTTTAACAAAAGGAAAAAAAGAAAACACAAACAATAAAACCTAACCTGTATACTCAAAACTATTTTAATTGGAAATTTTATTTAGAAATAGTGCTGGAACTGCAGTCATTTTTGTTGTTTAGTCTATCTTGGATGGTTGACTACTCAAGTTCTTTGTAATGGCAATTGGAAAAAAGCAAGCCTGAGTGGAACAACCAGAATCATCTTTGCATTCACCCCCTATCTGTGATTATGTTGATTTCTCAATTGAGTACAGCAATGATGGAAAAAGAGTGGTATATATGTCAAATACCAGTGCTACTACCTCAGATATATTACTCATTTGTGAAGATACCACTCAAATGACTTTTACAGGAGCAGCGAGAAAAGACAAATTGCATCAGTGAGTTCACCCCACAATGTTTATACACCTGCTAATTGGTGAAACTAGCAGCTTGGTTCAGAATGTTAATACCTTCAGATTTTCAACCATACTCAGCTGTAGAGATTCCTGGGTTGCATACTTTGCTCGGAGTGCGTAAGCCACTTTCTAAATCCCTTCACGGATTTATTTCAGACAGAAGATAATAATCACACTATCAGATAGTAAATTAAGTGAATAAAGCAAGTTCATTTTCTCTAACAGTTGGATGGAGAGTCACAGGTATTTAACTGAAACTGCCCACTACAGGAAAGGATGAGTCAAAGTAAAATAAAAAACCTTATAATTTGACACTTGCACTCATTGACAATAATAATAATAATAATAATAATAATAATAATAATAATAATAATAATAATAATAGTAACTGTGGACTGTGGTAGCCTAGCGGTTAAGGTACTAGACTCTGGCAAGTTTCCACTCTGGCAGGTTCCACTCTGGACCAGAAGGTCCAGGGTTCAAATCCTAACTCTGCCAAGCTACCACTGTTAGGTCCTTGAGCAAGACCCTTAACCCACAATTGCTTGGATTGTAAGATTGAACCAATTCTAAGTCGCTCTGGATAAGGGCGTCTGCTAAATGCTGTAAATGTAGTAATAATAATAATAATAATAATACCCAGATAGAAATGTCAGATTGCTGCAAAATTTGCCATGCAGTAATGTCTCAAGCAGATATGTAAATGATTACGGATGTGGTCTGATTAGACATTGGATTTTCTCACAAGAGGGCATAAAAGTGACAACTAGACTGGTCTCTGTGACATTTGCCCAGCTGGACCTGTAGATCCTCTACACGGGTAGTTTGCAGAAGCTGGTGTCTAAGGTGGTCTGATAAATGCTTGATTGGCGATAAATATGGCGACTGGGCAGGTCAAGTAAGCATTGCAATGAGGTGGAGACATTCCTGGTAAACCCTTGCTCCGTGTGTGAGAGCATTACCAAGCTGAAAAATGCCAGTTGGATTCCCTGCCCTGAGATGCAACCCATGTGGCCATAGGATGCCCTGCACATATCGCTGAGTTGTTAGTGTCCTTTCATCCGAATACCATCTGATCCAAAATAGAACCTGTATTCCCTGCTAAAGACAATACATTTCTAGTCTATAGCAGTCTAGGTGTCTCAGTCATGACACAACTGAAAACTAAGATGACGTTGGCTGGCTGTCAATGGCAGGACACTTAATGGGTGCTGTGCCAACAAACTGATAAGTCTTGGGTGCTCAACACAGTCTTGATGGCTGGTTGGTGGTTTGTATATCCTTGGACTGCTATTGGTAAAGTACTCACCACTGCTGACTAGGAGCATCCCATAAGGCTTGCATCAGAGATGCGCTGATCCAGTTCTGACACATGTCAGAACAATTTAGTTCTTGTCAACAGACTCAGATCTTTATGCCTACTAATTTCTCTCACATCCAACATGGAACTAAAATTTCACTTACCATCTAATATATTCCAGACCTTGACATGTACAACTGATGCAATCAACATTATTGGTATTTGACCTGTGAGTGGCCATTATATTTTGACCCATGAGTGTATATGTCAAAAGGTAGAGAGCTGGCTGATATGATGAAGAGGAGAAAGGTCGATGTTTTGTGTGTGCAGGAGACAAAGTGGAAGGGTAGCAAGGCTCGATGCATTGGTGCAGGGTTTAAACTGTTCTACCATGGTGTGGATAGGAAGAGAAATGGAGTTGGTGTGGTCCTGAAGGAGGACTATGTAAAGAATGTTGTCGAGGTGAAAAGGGTGTCAGATAGGATAATATGTCTAAAGCTGGAAATTAAGGGTGTAATGGTGAATGTTGTTAGTGGCTATGCACCACAAGTTGGCTGTGAGTTAGAGGAGAAAGAGAGATTCTGGGGGGAGTTAGATGAAGTGGTTGAGAGCATTCTCAGGGAGGAGAGACTGGTGATTGGTGCAGATTTCAATGGTCATGTTGGTGAAGGTAATAAAGGAGATGAGGAAGTGATGGGCAGGTTTGGTGTTAAGGATAGGAACCTAGAAGGACAGATGGTGGTGGATTTTGCAAAGAGGATGGAAATGGCTGTGGTTAACACATATTTCCAAAAGAAGGATGAGCATAGGGTGACTTATAAGAGTGGAGGGAGGAGCACACAGGTAGACTACATCTTATGTAGAAGAGGTTGCTTAAAAGAGATTGGTGATTGTAAGGTAGTGGCAGGGGAGAGTGTAGCTAGGCAGCATTGGATGGTGGTGTGTAGGATGGCTCTGGTGGTTAGGAAGAGAAGAGGACAAAGGCAGAGCAAGAGGACCAAATGGTGGAAGTTGAGAAAGGAAGAATGTTGTTCAGAGAGGAGCTGCTGGGTGATAGGAAAGAGCTCCCAGACGACTGGGTAGTGGCATGCAACAGTAACTAGACAGACATGTAGAAAGGTACTGGTGTGTCTTCTGGACAGGCAAAGGATGAAAAGGAAACCTGGTGGTGGAACGAGGAATTGCAGGGGTTATTCAGAGAAAGAGGTCAGCAAAAAAAAAAATGGGACAGGGACAGGACTAATGAGAGTAGGCAGGAGTACAAGGAGATGTGGCAAAGGGCAAAGAGGGAGGTAGCAAAGGCCAAGCAGAAGGCCTACGATGAGTTATATGAAAAGGTTAGACAGTAGGGAAAGAGAGAAGGAGTTTGTATCTGCTGCTGGCGAGACAGAGAGATAGAGCTGGAAAGGATGTGCAGCATGTCAGGGTGATCAGGATAGAAATGGAAATGTACTGTCAGGGGAGGAGAGGGTGAGGGAAAGATGGAAGGAGTATTTTGAAGAATTGATGAATGTTAGAAAATGAAAGGGAAAGAAGGCTGGATGGGTGTAGAAATTGTGGAACAGGATGTAGCAAAGATTAGCGAGGAAGAAGTGGAGTGAGGAAAGCTTTGAAAAGGATGAAGAACAGAAAGGCAGTGGGACCCCTTGACATACCGTTTGAGGTATGGAAAATTCTAGGAGAGCTGGGAGTGGTGTTTTTGACTAGATTATTCAATGGAATTCTGGTGAATGAGAGTATGCCCGGAGGAATGGAGGAAAAGTTTACTTATACCAATTTTTAAGCAAAAGGGTGATGTACAGAGTTTGTGGCTGTTACAGGGGCATAAAGTTGATGAGCCACACAATGAGATTTTGGGAGAGAGTTGTGGAAGCTATGGCTCAGACAGAAGGTGACAGTGTGTGAACAACAGTAGGGTTCATGCCAAGGTAGAGCACCATGGATGCGATTTTTGCTTTGAGACTGCTGATGGAGAAGTATAGAGATGGTCAGAAAGAGCTACACTGCGTTTTTGTGGATTTGGAGAAAGCTTATGACAGGGTGCCAAGGGAGGAACTGTGGTGGTGTATGAGGAAGTCTCGAGTGGCTTGAAAAAGTACGTTAGATTAGTGCAGGACATGTATGAGAACAGTGTGACAGTGGTGAGATGTGCTGTAGGAGTGACAGATAGCTTCAAGGTAGGGGTGGGACTGCATCAAGGATCGGCCCTGAGTCCCCTTCTTATTTGCTCTGGTGATGGACAGACTAACAGATGAGTTCAGACAGGAATCGACGTGGACTATGATGTTTTGCAGACGACATTGTGATCTGTAGTGAGAACAGGGAGCAGGTAGAAAGAACTTGGAGAGATGGAGGTATAATCTGGAAAGGAGAGGAATGAAAGTCAACTGTAGTAAGACAGAATACATGTGTGTAAAGTCAGGCTACAGGGATCAGTGGTCACAAAGGTCCAGGAGTTTCAGGTAGTTGGGATCAAACTGTCCAAGGAAATGGGGAGTGTGGAAATTAGGTAAAGAAGAGAGTACAGGCAGGATGGAGTGGGTGGAGAAGAGTGTCAGGATTGCTGTGTGACAAAAAGGATCGCAGCAAAAGTCAAAGGAAAAGATTTATAAGAGAGTAGTGAGACCACCTTGTTGTATGGCTTAGAGACATGGCACTGACAAAGAGACAGGAAAATGCAGAGCTGGAGGTGGCAGAGAACTTTCAGATGTTGAGGTTTCTCTTTAGGAGTGTCTAGGATTAGGAATGAGATCATCATAGGGGACAGCACAGGGTTGGAATATTGGGAGACAAAATTCGAGAGGGAAGACGGAGATGGTTTGGACATGTGCAGAGGAGGGATAGTGGATATATTGGTAACAGGATGTTGGCGATGGAGCTGCCAGGCAAGAGATGGAGAAGAAGGACCAAAGAGGAGTTATTTGGTTGTGGTAAATGAAGATATGCAGGGAGTTGTGGTGAGAGTAGAGGACGTGGAGGACAGGGTGAGGTGGAAATGTTTAACTCGCTGTGGTGACCCCTGATAAAGGGAGAAACAGAAAGAAGAAGAAGAAGAAGAAGAAGAAGAAGAAGAAGAAGTGTATATGTCAAGAGTTTCACTTGGATATTGTAATGCACATGTTTACACATTGCCAAATTTTACATAAATTGCAAGACATTAACTGAAAGCATTAATAATTTCACTAGGTTATGGATAACTAGATAAAGTGATTATATGGATACTGCTTCAATTCTGTAGACATGGGTTAACAGACAGTCACTACAGAGAAACAAAGGACACAAATCTAAAGTATTGTCTTAGTGTTTTAGTTCAGTAACTGAGAGCATTAAATATTTCTGTATTTTAGTAGGGTTTATTTACTGTTGTTGTTCAGAGACTTGATTCTGAATGGGTCATGTCTATAAACAATGATAATCTTGAGAGTGCATTACACAAAGGTTGTAGTGAAGGCTTTCTTAGTGTTGTTTTTTTCCCAATCAGTGGAAAGATTATTGATTTGGCACTGTGCAGGTTTTCACTTACATTGTATGTTTTGGTAGGATCGTAAGAAATCATAGGATTTCCAAACTCTTGATGAGCATCAACAACTTCCTCAGAAAGGTTTTTTCATTTCCACAAACCTTAGTTTTGAAGTTCAGACACCAATAGCTACCATTTGCCCACTCGCCAAATCGCCATCCCACAGACTAAATATACCTGACTTCAAAATAATTAATTCTAGAGGTTCACATATTTTTGCCACTCACAGATTTGTAATATTGTCTCCATTTCCTCAATAAAAAAATGTCTAAGTAATACATTATTAAATCTCAGTTGTTTAATTTGGTTCTCTTTATGCACTTTTAGAACTTATGTAGAAATTTAATGATGTTTTAGATCATATACATGCAAAAATTTAGAAACTTTTAAAGGCTTCATAAATACTCATATGTTATAGCAGGAATTTCGATTTCAGAGCTTGACTGTTTACTGAACACATAATTCATTCCTTTCCTTCATTCATTCCTTTCCTTCATTCATCATCAGTGATGTTCCTGGAGTCATTGGGTGTTTCGGGCCTTTCAACATCATACACCCTCCTCCAAGTCAAGACAAGTCAGATTTATTTATATAGCACTTAGTACAATGGAGCATTGTCTCAAAGCAAATTTACAATTTTAGATTATCTCCTAATGTCTATGTCCGATCCCAAATTAAGCAAGCATAGGGTGACAGTGGAAAGGAAAAACTCCCTAAGTGTTATGATGAAGAAAAATTGGGAAAATCAAGACTCAAAAAGGTGACCCAGCTGGGGTTGATCAGACCCCTGCTTGTGTCCAGATGGCTAAATAGCTACCATGTCTCCATGGTTTTCCTCTCTTGAGCCACAACCATCTTGAGGCCCTCTCTGCTGCTTCTATGATATTGCAGATGGCTTTCCTCTTTTGCTGACCCACGATTCCTAGATTAATTAAGGCTCTGGTCAAGGAATGAGCTGCAAAACCCCTACATCTGACCTCCACTGGGAGGCACCTCGCTCTCCATCTAGGTTGCTGACAGACACTGACCAATCCTGCGTACCTGGAGAGCTTCCTCTCAAACACTTCTTCCAAGCGTTCTTCCCATGGGACTGTCAGCTCCAGTAGCATGTCTTGCATGGTTGACTCAGACAAAAGGACAATGTCTGGTCGAAGGAAGGTGGCTGCAATTTGGCTGGGAAACTTCAGCTGCCGTTGAAAGTACACCAACAGTTGCCAGTCTCTAGCAGAGATCAGGATGCCGGCCAATGATCTTTTATCCAGGCTTGCCTGCTCCCCAGCTCTGACAAAGGCAATAATTTCCTTAGAGGGACAAACTGTTTTGCCCACACAAATCCAGCACTGATTGCTTCAGCAATGGTCTTTAGAACTCGATCATGCCTCCACCTGTATCAACCTTCTCCAAGTGCTATATTGCTGAGGATGTGCTCCAGGGTACTTTTTTTCGGACACAATGGACATGCTGGTGTTTCTGCTAAGCCCCATGTGTACAAATTAAATGGACTTGGAAGCACATCATACTGCTTGGATGAGCAACAGATTTCAGCCCGGGTCACTTTTCTCTCAAATGTGGTCTCCCACCTTGTCCTATCCCCTCGTTGCCTTTTCCCCTCCACATCTACTCTCACCTCTTCTTGAACAAGTCGCCGCCTCTCCTTCCCTCTGATGTTCAATTGGGGAGTTGGAAATAATCCTATCCCGCATCAACCTCTTGTGACCACTACCACCAAGCTCTTATGGTGCAGCCTTGCCTCAACCTCTTGAACATCCTCTTCTGTCCTCTACTATTGGCCCGTCCTCACTTGGGTTCCAGCATTGACAACATTTGAATCCCTGTACTGCACCACTTCTTTAGTTCTTGTAACCTTGAATTCCTCTTCCAAGGACTTAAAGGGCAGCTGCAATTTATTACTGCGCCCATAGAGTGCGATGCTAGTCAGTCTCTTTGGTAACCCAAGCCATCTTCGGAGGTAGTTGCTCTCTTTCTTTTCTAAGGTCTCAACTGTAGAGATTGGAATGACATAGACAAAGAATAGCCACAGGATTCTAGGAAGGATGCTGATAAATCCAGGCTTTGAACTTCCCAGGTAGATCAGACATCCACAGATTTCAGCCAGCCATCCAACTCAGCACTCATTGACTGAATAGATGTTGTATCTCTCAGAGAGCTTGCCAAATACCTTGCCAAAACTCTTGACTGACTTGTCTGTGATGGTTGGAATGGCTGTACCTACAATACTGAACCGGAACCTGTCCACCACCCTTCCTTTCCTCAGCACCATAGATCTTGATTTGGCTGGTTTCAAATGCATCC
>JAJAGP010001418.1:132500-194997 GCA_025084515.1 Ancistrus triradiatus
CTGGCCCTGGCTTGTGACGCTGGAGGTCAGCATTGACTCCTGTCTCGGCGTGTTCATGCTCAGCACGATTGTACATGTGCCAGCCTCGTTTGGCATCATGCACGCAAGTGGTGACACCTGTTGGTTGGGTGTCGCATCCTTGGACTCCTTGGCCCTCACATGGCTGTTTTTTCTTTTCTTCAGTGACTGCGTGGCGCGTTGGGTTTATACAGCGTCAACACAGGGTTCGAAGCTGTTTTTTTTTGTTGTTTTATTTACTTACTTTTTATTGTGTATTTAGTTTATTTTATTTATTTATATTTTGGTTCACTATTTCCATCTAGAGCTAACAGCATTTGGGTCCAAAAACCCTTTATACTTATATTTTCACGGTTTGCTCTGGTTTTAATATGGCGAACTGTAACAAAATGGACACACAAACCACAACATGCTGTGAGCTGTGAGCAGGGTACCCAACACAAGATAAGACAGGGTAAAATACATGAAACAGGAACAGACAAACTGTGAACAGGCAAAAGAAGAGCCGGGAACAGGGACAAACTGACAACATACATGGAGGGCTTAAATAGGGGATGCACAGCCAGCTGTAATGAAGCAAAAAGCTGAGGAAGGAGAAAAGGGTCAGAAGGGAGCCATGTAGTATAATGTAGCTTCCGGGCAGCTCTCAATGGGAATGTCATCCTGACATCCTGTGGTATAGCCTTGTGTTAATTGAGTGTTTAAAAGTAATTTAGAACATGTTCAAAGGTCAACAGAGATATATGTGGTTACTATTAAAATAGTTATGGAAGCTGAGTCATTTATTGACCTACTAAAACAGGTTTAGTCACTACATCAAACACGTTTCACATCAGAACATTGACCAAAGCATCACACTGGCTTAGAGTGAATCCTGGTGCCATCACTTCACCAGGTAAACATGGCCTTTGACCTTACGTAAAAGAAAACGAGATGTACCGGACCAGCTGATCATCCTCTAATGCTTCAGCTTTGATGTTTGCCTGTCCATTGAAGAGGCTTTCAAAAGTGGTCGGGGTTAGTGTGGTTAACCCACTGACTGGTTTGCAGCCATGAAGAAAAATACGTAGCAGAGGATGGTTGATACAGTCCTCCAGTAATTAACATTAAAAATGCTCTTGGATACCACTGAGCCTTGGGCACCCAAGACTCTATATGTACCCTTGTCATTAGGTACTCATCACCAGGAACAGTTTTATTTTCTGCAAAATTTTAATGAGTTTATCATCTATTTGTATCATCTATTTGTCCTATTTGTTCACTGGTTAGTGGGCATAATGTTTTTGTTTATCTGTGTATATTCTTAATATCCTTAGTTTACTTGTGAACATGTTTTAAGAACCCATAGTACATGTCCTTTCAATATATTTTTTTACCAAATTGGCATGTAAGTTAAGTTGTGATAGCAATAGAAAACATCTCTCTAAAAATATGTAGTATGTGAACTGTGCCATGAACTGTGAACATAGTCATACCAGACATTTCATAAAAAGTTAGAGATAATATAATATATCCTTAATTACAGTTTGCACCAGTATTTGTCTTTTCATTTAGCTTTATATTAATTCAGGATTTCTAAAAGTCCATCAGATGTACAATAAAAACATATTTGGATTTGGATGTGTTTATCAGGGGACATCTGTGATTGAATTTTTTATTCCTTGCCTCAGTGATAAAACTCTTGCACCCAGACAAATAACATTCCAACAGGACCAATGTGCATCTAGCAGGTTGTATTCTCTATGATGTTTGTATCAGACACAAAGAAAGAACTTTTGATTATTTACAGAAAACTGAATGTATATTCTGTGCATATTTGAATAAGAATTAATGCTATATACATGTAGATGAAAATACAATCACCCCTTTAATCAGCCAACAGTATCTGGCTTTTCATAATTTGTATTTGTGACTCTCCAAGAGATGTGATAATAGAGTTAGCATGATATCCAATCCAAATAAATAGTTCAGTAACTTTTTTCATAGTCTCCGTTTTTAAATTGGGGAACATATTTGACTTTCATTCTCATGCTGCAAGATCTGTGGTGAATAGTATTGGTCAACATGAGTCATTGTCTGAAAATCACAGAGATGTGCATCCAAATGGGACAAAAATGATCAGAGCACTGCTGAGCTTGGTGAAAAGCAGTAGGTAATTCTGCCTGTAATTTTCTCAGCGGAGGAGGCAGAAAAATGCAGTCATGGATGACATGAAAATAAAATCATTGACAAGCTCATGTAAAAGAAGAAATTGTTTCAAGACCCCATGTATTTTTTTCAAATGAAATGTATTTATTATTGCTGTAATGACAAGTAGTGTGGGCTCTCAAATCCCTCAGTTTAATTAAACTGACATGTTAATGGGTCTGAGTGAATATTGGAAGTGTATGTATAACAAATGATCTCAGTGCCAGTCAAATCTTTCTGGCATTTTGGCACTGCTTAATAAGCTTAGTTTTATCAATGATGAATAAACAATCACAGTAAGAGTGTCTGTAATGCTGAGGGATCCGCACTCAGATTGAGAGTGGTTGAATTCCGTTCTGTTTACATTTAATCATTTAGCAGACACTTTCATACATAGTGACTTAAAACGTAGGGTACATGAAACGTAGTTCTTTAAGTGTGAGACGGTTGTCGTAGTGATTACAGTCAGTGTTTGCATTAAATGCAGCTTGAGGCAAAGTCTGTCTGCTCTGTGCAATCAGAGGTGGACAGAGATGGATTGTGACAGTTATGTCAGTAATTAGAGCAAATATCTAGAGAAACTAAACATTTACTTCTGCTAAGGAAGAATAATATGGTAGAGCATAATTCTCCCAGGTTTATTGTGCCATAGAGCAGGGGTCCATAACTTTAATCCTACTGGGCCAAGGTCCAGCATTGTTTGATAAGTGCCTTGCTTAGGAGCCTCTGATTCAACTTTACAGCTTTAGCTGTAATGTGGCTGTGAAATTACAAAGCTGTGCTGGATGTTGACCCTCTAGCATCAAGTTGAGAACACTTACTATAAAAAAAATCCTGTCTCTTCATGCTCTTATAAGCTTTTCTGGTAAGCATGATATTACCTGCATGAATTAAATCAAATTGTGGGCTGGTAGTTTAAGCTATAAATCAGAGAGGAGACTGAGAAAGAATGTCAAACATTTCCTCTTATGTATGACATGTAGTCCACAAGTCAGACTGCACTGGTGACACAGAATGAAACTTTTGAACCCATTTATTTAATAAAATTTAATTGTATGACTTCTTACTACTACACCAATATTTATTTTGTAAATAGATGTCTCATGCATTAATAAGTCTCTTCTGTGTTATCCGTAGTTTTGGTAATTGGCTCAAGAATGTCCATAAATTGCACTCTCCACTATTAAAACATCATGTTGACATTTTTGAAACCTACCCAGGCATATAAAAGCCCGTATTTAACTAATAGACTGAATGATATATGTTCGAGCATATAAGGCATATTTAATTTAGTTGTTCTTAGCTCTGTGTACATATAACCTCGTTATCTGCCCCCTTGTTATCTCGCCTACCTCATCTCTCACCACCTGTGATGGTAGAAAGGATTTCCATCCTTGCACTTCGAAAAGCCAGCAACCTCAGCTCTCACATCACCAAGTTTAAAATGCGACTAATATTCTGCCAGCTATGAAATTCTACCCCTGTAAGTCGGCCTGATTCAGACCATCAGTAGGTGGCACATTAATCCTACTTTAAACTTGCAATGTTGGATGATGTACAGACATTATCAGAGTCGTTATATAAGGTGGAGACTGGTCACTGGTTGAAATAAGAATGGGACTGTAGTACAGAAACCCCACCCCATCATTAGAAAGAACCAATCGGCAATTAGTAAGTCAGAGAAGGGAGCGGCAAGTCTTGTCCCCTTTGTATGCGGGATGCGCATGCATCCGGCAAACAAACGCCCTACGGCTTAAGACCCTATGGCTGCAAATAACTGCCCAGTGGTGTTATCAGTGGGTAGAGCCAACAGCTTTAAAACAGGGCCTGGGTTCAATCCAGGGTTGGGCTTGCAAAATCAGGGTCAAGAGGTATGTTTACAGATAACCATCAGACTTTAGGACTGTACTTCTAGTGTGTACCAGTACAAAGGCGGATAAATGGTGAGGTGTGCATATGGAAGAACATTTGGTGTAAAAACCTGTGTCAAATCTATATGTTGATGGTCCACTGTGGCAATCCTCATCTATAGCACCCATAAAATGATAATAGGGCAGGTTAAGTAGGCCTAACGTTAACTACTTACAACAGGTGCTTCCTATATCTTGTATGTGTGAAAAACATTAGTTAATAAATATAACAATATCCAGTTGTAAATGGTAAGTATGCCTTTTTTAATAAGTGACTATTGTCACTGACTGGACCTACAATGCACACACCAGAGGTAGAATAAAGGTCTGAACTGTGTAATGACATGACAGGAGTAACATACACAGAGCATTAAAGAAAACTAGTGAAGCTAGATAGGTGAGTTCAAAGTCAAACTGGTAAAAAGACAGCACAGGTCACTGGATTGAACAAGTTTTAGTTGGAAGGTAGGGTGGATTTGCACTTGGGGAGTCTTCAGTCTGACACCTGTCTAGTTGAAGATTTTGACAATGATGAAAAGGGCCAAGATAACTGGGGTGCAGGTTTTTAGCATTTGACATGCAGGGGAATGTTTTTTAAGATAACCAGACAGACTGACCGGATGCATATTGTGGAGCTGGGTTCCTATTTTTATTGATGGAGCGTTGGATGACATTATGGGCCAGAAGCAGGGTTTTGCAGGTCTTCTTCCACATCTCTTTGCACCTTTGGATGTGATGTTGTACTGTTGTACTGGCCAGGTCAACCTCCTGGTCAAGAAACAATGGTGGCTGGTAGCCTAGGGAGGTTTCAAATGGGGCAGTAGCAGAGTAGGTTAAAGAGTTATGGAAAGACTCAACCCATGTGTGCTTGAGGTGATGGGGTTCACAGTCATGCAGCATAGGGTTGGCTCCAAATCCTGAGTGGTACATTGCACCTGACCATTCGCCTTTGGGTGGAAACCAGAAGCCCTTGCAGAAGGCCTGGCAAAAGAAGGAGATTAACTGGTCATTACTTAATTAAGTGAACAGCATAACTGAATTGATATTCCAAGGCAAGCAGAGGAGGACCTGTGTCCCTATGCAATGGTTGGCCTGGACCTGTTAATGAGTGTTGGTGGAAGGTGGGATTGAATTAGCTTCTTGGCTTGTCAGTACTCTTAATGTTATGGACAAGCCTATCCTTTTGCCTGGACTGAACAGTGATCAATGAAGTGACTAGGCTGCCCAAAATACAAGCACTGACCTGTTTGAATTCAGCAGCTGCACTCAGCATGTCAGTTGAGTCTTCCATATTTACATGGGTTCTTCTTCTGTTGATCAAGCAAGTGGCTGGGAAGAGTCACTAGACTGGGTTCCCAGTAGAATGGGGTAGTGCTGGACAGCTCTAACCAGAAATTATGTGGGGGAGTTGTGGTGCAAGCAGCTATCTACTGGTGTCACTCCAGAGGTAATTGTCCAGGCAGATGGCCAGAGCTATGAGTGAAGAGAGATCCACAGGTTCATCACATAACCAGATCATCTTTAACTCCTTAGTGAGTCCCGTAACAAATACTCCCATTTAGGGCTGCCTCACTACATTTGGTGTGAGGTTTAATAAATGGTTAGTGGCACCATCAGCATGGTTGGAATGGTCAAAGACTGCCTTGAAAATGGTCACAAAGACAGTAAATGTATGGAGCTGATGTCCCAGCGGGTATGCTTAGCTTCTGCCCTCACTTCTGTTATACAAACAAGCTACACCACCATCTTTCTTTTCTCCCTAGATACATTAAAATGCTTATAAGGTGGAGGAGAAGCTTCATGGCGAGCTATAAAATCATTACTATCAAGCCATGCCTGGCAGCAAAAGGTCAATACTGTAATTTTTTGATGGACTGTTCAGAAAAACAAGATTTGTTTGTCAGTGAGCAGACATTCAGTACAGCTGCAAGGACCTGATGTGAAAGTTCTTTGTAAATATCTACACTATTCATTCACCATAATTAAATTTTGGTGATCAGAGCCCCTGATTTGTTTCTTACAGAAATGCCACTGGGTACCAGTTATTACTGGAATGTTCTAAAGAGCAGCATGGTTTCCATTATGTCAGATCCGAGTTGTATTTACTGCACATTGTCTTGTGAGGAGCTGACTGTCCAGTTTTCTTGGCAGCTCATCCATATCCTCAGTCCTAACATTTGAAGTGTCACCGTTTCTTTTGTATCCATGTATATTCCAAGGATGGATGATGGTATGAAACAAATTAAGTGCAAATTAAGTGCTCCAGTGGTATCCGGGGGAAGTCCATTAACCTTTAACAGCAAATTCCAGAAAATGTTGAAATTGCAAATATAGTCCATCCTGCAATTTGAACACACACACACACACACACACGCACGCACACACACACACACACACACACACACACACACACACACAGTTGAAATCAGTTGTTTAAAGAAAGTCTGCTGAGATATCCAGTTCTACAATATGTGGTCAGTATTCCTACTGAGATGAACACTTTTGGGCAGGGAAAGGTCTAGAAAATCCCACCTCTGCCAAGCTGCCACTTTTGGGTCATTGCACAAGGCTAATGACCCAACCCACAATTGTTCCACAAGAGGTTGTTATCCAACAAGTGGGAGAATAAATCTGTCAATAAATCGGTAAGTGTGCGGCAGAGCTATAACCGATGTAGCCCATACTCAACTGGCCATTCAGAAATGACTGGAGAAACAAAAAAATGTGTATGATCAAAAAGGCTACCATAACAATCATGACTTTTTCATAAATATTTATAAATACATATTTTTGGCTGAAGGAGCAGGGAAGAATTGGGGGGCTGTGGGGTAGCCAAACTCTGCAAGCCCCAGTGTGATTGTTACCATGGCGAGTAGTGTTGTATCTTCGTGTGGTGGACTGCTGTTGGAAGTCAAAAGCTGGGCATTTACATTCAATTCAATTTAACTTCATTGACATTATACATACAAGGGGGTACAGTATAACGAAAAATGTTCTGGCTACTTTCTCTGGTGCAAAAAGGCAAAGACACAGTGCAATAAGCAGTACACACAGTAACTTGACATACAATAAATAGACAATACACAATAAATACAGAATAGACTATACAGGAATTAAGTGAGAAATGTGCAAAATGTTTGTGTCAGTCTAGAGGTTGTGTTCATTATGTAGGTACTGTTTATTATGGATGTGTATTATGTTCTAGTAGTGTTCAATAAACTGTTGATCAGGATAGAACAGTTTTTGTACCTGGTGGTTCTGGTTTGAGTGTTCTGATACCTTCTCGCAGATGGCAGCAGTTGGAAAAGGAAGAGGCATGTGTGTGAGGTCTGAGGTGATATTGCTTGCTTTCCTCAGGCATCTGTAAATGTCCTCTATGGGTGAGAGGACAGCTGCGGTGATGGACTGTGCAATTTTCACCATTTTTATATCATTTAGTGACTTAGTAATGATACAATCTTTAATGATACAACCTTGCTCACTGACCAAACAGTGTCAGCTTGGCAGAGGTGGGATTTGAACCCTGGACCTTCTGAACCCACATATATCAGCATATATACCTTGTATCCATTTTGAGCAAAATTTACTGATTATTTGTGGAAGTCTCGTTGCTGCCATTGCTGCTGTTATTTTTCTTTCCCCAAGGATTCCAATTTTCATTTTTCACTGGCTTGGTGGTAGAGGCTAGAATTAGCACTGGTTTTGCCCCCAAAGTATCCTAGTATCTAGACAGCATGATGTATTTTACTCTGTTCCACGTTATGGCTTTGTCAATAGCTGCTATTGCCTCAGCCAGATGAGTAGCAAATATAAACTCCAGGTATTCTTCTTTTCTCTTATTTCTGCATAGACTGGAAATTTATTCCTGAAGGTTGGTTAATCTTTGTGACAGTTTATGGCATTCCAAACAAAGTGGCAGACAGTGGAGATGTGGTGGGTGGCATGAAATAGGTCTGCTAAGTTTTCTTTAGCACTGAAATTCTTGTTGTGTGTGGAAGAAAGTCTTCTTTATGTCAATAAGGATGAAATCCCAAAGAAAAAATGCAGAGGAAAAACAGAAAAAAATATACTCATTGACAAAAAAATAATGTACCCAGATATAAATGTCAAATGGCTACAAAACTCGCCATGCAGTTATATTTCCGGCAAGGTTTGTAAATGATTTCAGGTGTGGTGTGGTTGGTCTTGCCACAACAGGGCATAATAGTCTTTTCCCCGCTGTCCTATAAAAAATGTGTCTCAGAGGCTACTTTTGGGTAGGTACCTTTTGGTGAAGGATTGCTAACTGCTAGACATGCCTCTATGACGCACTCAAAGACATTTTTGTCATGAACGATAAACCTGGACTGCTATGGACTGGGACCATATCATCTTTAGTGACAAATCCAGGTTCTCGGTTCTGGTCAGGTTCGGGTTCAAGTATGGAGGTTGTTAGGTTTGAGTATGGACAGACAGGTTAGAGTATGGAGGTCTTGTGGTGAGTGCTTCAATCCTGTCTTTGCTGGGAAACAACACATTGCCCCAACTGCTGGCGTGATGATCTGTGGAACCATTGCATATGACAGTCGGTGACACAAGAGTAGTGATAAAAGAGACACTAACAGCTTAACGATATGCGCAGGACATCCTGCTGCCACATAAGGCCTCTCATGGCAAAGCTTCCAACTGGTATTTTTCAGCAGGATAATGCTCACCCACACACAAAGGTTTCCCCGGAATGTCTCACTTGCAACACTTCCTTGTAACCAGATTTATCGCCAATCAAGCATTTATCCTGCTGGGATGACAGCTTTGGCAACCTACGAGTGTGCAGGATCTACAGGCCCAGCTGCAACATCTGTGGCAAATGTGCTAAAGCATACCATATGGAACCTGTATGCCTCCAGGACTAACCGTACCTCATCTCATATCCAGGCTAGAAGCAGCCCAACAGGGTACTAGAGCCTATGAAGTTTTCCAACAACCCCTTCTTGGTGCTTTTTTTGTTTTTGTGAGTGAGTGTAAATTGATAGCAGAGCTATGCAGAGAAGTGTCTGTAGAGAGGTGAAACAAGTAATCAATAAATTATGAGTATGAGGTATGAGTAAGTAGTGATTAAATTTAAAGCAATGTAAACCATTTGCTTTAAAAGATATGTTTCTGCACACTTTCCACTTTTCCACCATGCTGCAAAATTCAGGAAAGCAGTTTTCAACCATAGTAAATAGTTAAGCAGATCTTTCTGTGGGGTAAGACCTTACATTTTAGCTCTCATGTGAAATGTTATTTATTTGAAATATGTGTATATGTGTTCATGTGTATTTTGATCTATGTGAATCTGATTTTTATTGATTAAGGATTTCAGTAAAGCCAAGTCAGTAAATGTTTTTTTTGTTTGTTTGTTTTCCATTCATCACAGTTTCGATAATCCTTTTCTGTCCTTATCACTCTGTTTACATGAGAGATTGACACCAACCTGGTCTATCAGGGATCTTGCTGAGACGAGTAAGCCATGGCACCAAAAATGTAGATTTTGCCTAATTTAGTCTGTACAAATAGATCACATTAGATTGTTCTACTGTTTTTTTTTTTTTACAGAGGATTTTGCTATAGAACAAGAGACTAAAGCAAAGCATGTATCATACTGTGTCATTAAATATTAATTGTCTTTCTTGTATGCTATATGTTTAGATTGGCTTTGGCATGGTGGAAGAATAAAGAATAGAGTTTTTCACCATTAAGGAAGATAAAAGCGACAGTGTGCTTATCCATTACCACAGTCCAGCACTGATTAGCAATCAGGCCTCTCGCAGCTTTATAATACCAAATAATTCTTTACTGCAGGATTTATTTTACTTTGCATTTATCACTGCAGTCCAGTCTGTTCTGCTGCAGTTCAGACTGCTTTATTGTGGCTTAGTCATTTGAATACTGAGTGTCAAATGTTCATATACACACAGATATCCAGAGGGAAAATACACAAAATGTTCTGATATCTATCACATTCTTTTGGCAGAATGGAAAGGATTACATTCACTATCTTGTTTTTTTCTGCTATCACTCTATGTGGCCTGAATATATTTTGGTTGTGGGCAAAAATGTGTTCCTATACAGTTCAATTTCAGATAAAGGCCAATAAATTCTAGCATTCCCAAACAAATTCATGGCCATTTGGGTTGGGGTTAATTGCTAGCATGTGAATGGCTCCCTTTCTTTAGCAGGGGTTTTGAGACAGGTTTGGCCTCAAGCCCCTTTATTTGTATATAGGTCTAGACCATAAGTTGAAAAGAATGTGTGTGTGTGTATATATATATATGTATATATATATATATATATATATATATATATATATATATATATATATATATGTATATATATATATATATATATATATATATATATATATACACACACACACACACATATACACAAACTCTGCTAATCTACCTCTAATGGAGAACCTGTGTATTATATGTTTATTATAAAACCCTGCTTATAATAAAAAGCTTCAGCACCATAGTCCTTTCCCATCATCTTTAAATCTATATAAAGTTAATATCAATTGTGCATCTTATTGATCATAGATATTTTTCTTTGTTTGACCTTTAGCCGGTCATCTTGAAGAGGTCTACATTCCTAAATACATTTAGTGATCTGCCATGTAGGCTGATTAGATATTTGCGATACTGAGCAGTTGACAGGCATACTGAGTGGCTTCTGAGTGTGTGCGAGAGAGAAACACAGAAATATTTAATACCTTTTTATACACTTTATTTGTTGTTGACCCTTTACCCTTTAAGCACAAATTGCTGTACTAAAGAGAAACACATGATTTTCAGTAGGTTTATCAATATTTTGATCAGTGCTTTATAGTCAAAACCCTATCCCAATGTACCTGTTTCTGGTAAATTGTTTGAATAATGGGAGCAAAGTCTCATTCAAGATGTGAACACCCAAAATGTGCACTCACACTCTCTAGTTTTCTTTTCTGTTTTTTTTTTTTTTCTTTTTTTTTAACACTACATTGACTAAACCATGAGTCTGTGGTGACACAGTGTTAAAATTATAGGGGCTCTTAGACTCTTAGAGCTCATAACTTAGCTGATAAACACCTAGGTAGGAGTTTAAGCTTAAGAGTGATTCAGAAGTGATCACAGAATGACTCCGAGTTAGGAGGATACAAAAATCTCTATGAGGAGGTGGAGTTGACCCGGTTTGGTTAGATATGACGCATCCTTCTGAAGACTGTGATTGTGTCTGTCGCTCGCACACAAACAAACACACTATTAATTAGGGAAATACTGTATAGTTGAATTAACAGGCATAGTCTATTTCTGCGTATTTTACACTAAATGTTAAGATGGCTGTGGGATCCCCTCCGCAATGACAGAGGTCACCGTCGCTCGAATTCTGAGAGCCGCCACTTCTGGACTGGCGGCCATTTTTAGCGCATTTAAGGCGCGGTCAAGAGGCATTCGTTGCAAGGTCTTGTTTACATTTTGTTGTGATTCTGAGTGTTTATTTACTCTGCTGATATTCTTGGTATATGAACCATTTGCTTTGCTTACCCGGTTTACGATTCTCAATTACCCTTTGTATTTGATCTCTGTATTTGTTTAGATTACCTGATGCCCGACCTTCGACTGTTTTTTGACCACACTCTTGGATTTGAACAATAAACCTGAGATTGGTTCCTACATCATTGTTTGGTGTGATTTCTAACCGAAGACCTCGCCACACATGGAACCAGCAGGTCTAGAGAAGTTCCTGGCTAGAGAGGAGTAGAAGCTGGAAGAGATAGCTGGGTTCATGCAGGAAATGTTACTGTGCTTGGCTCCTCCACTACCAGTAAGCCCAACGGTGGCCACGAGTGCACGCCAACCCACCGAGGTACTGGAAGCTACAGCACTCTAGCCGAGGCATCTTCCTCTATGCATATGTCTCTACCAGAAAGGTATGATGGAGTGTTGGATAAATGCAAAGAGTTCTTAATGCTGTGTATAGATCATTACCGCAAGCAATTCCGATTAAAAAAGGACAAAATACATTGTGTCAAAGCACTACTTACTGGCAGGGCTAAGCAGTTGGCAACCCCCTTATTGTCGCAAAATAGCGATGGTGTCTGGTCGGAAAGCAATTTTTACTCATTGTTTAAGGAAGTTTTTGACCATCCCCTTTCAGGTCGTGACATTGGCACCTGAATGTATAGTTTCCAAAAGGGGAGATGCCGAGCGGCCAACTGCGCACTCAAGTTTAGAACTCTTGCCGCTAGCAGTGGTTGGAATGAGCCTGCTCTACTCAAAATTTTTAAAAAGGGACTTTGCTCAACATTACAGGCCGAAATGGTCGTATGAGGGGCCAACATGACTCTGGACAACTATATTCAGCACACCATTGCATTGGATAATTTATTGAGTGACCAAAGTACGATTCGCTCTGGTGTGGAGCCGGAACCCATGGAGCTGGGTAAAGCACGCCTCTCCATTCAGGAATGTTGCAGAAGGTTCTAAGACAGACTCTCTACTCTCTGCGACCTGGACATGTTTGTGGTTCATGTCCCAATCAACCGTCTGCCTCAGCCACGTTACAGGTAAGTGCCTTGATTCAACCTGATATTGATGTAAGGTACATGCATGTTCAGATGCAGATATGCTGGGGTTCAGTCTATGCATGTGTTTAGGCACCAATCAATTCCGGAGCAGCGGGGAACTTCATAAACCGCGCGATGGTGGAGAAACTTCAGATTCCCCTGACCCAGACAACTATGCCACTAATACTCAAAGCAGTAGATGGAAGGACTTTAGGGAGAAACACGGTGACGCAACACATCGTAGAACTCACCATGTGCACGGGACTTCTCCACCAAGAGAACATTGCCTTTTTTGTAATCTCAACAACCAAACATGACATCATCTTGAGATACCCATGGTTATTAAAGCACCAACTGCAAACTCGCTGGGACCAGGGTGAAATCATCAGATGGGGCAGGCGCTGCTTCCAATCTTCCATCACCCTGCCCATCAGGACAACCCAAGTGGAGAGTCAAGTCAAGTCAAGTCAGATTTATTTATATAGCGCTTTTTACAATGGAGCATTGTCTCAAAGCAACTTTACAAGTTTAGATTATCTCCTAATAACTACGTCCAATCCCAAATTGAGCAAGCCTAGGGCGACAGTGGCAGGAAAAAACTTTCCCCTAGTTCTAGGAAGAACCTTGGGAGGACCAAGACCAAAAAGGGACCAACCTCCTGGGGCGGCGTAGATGAATAAATCCTAAGAGCGAACTAAAGTCATTTAGTCAAAGTTTCGAATGATGTGAAGTATGCACACCTCGACTTAAGTGGCCGGGTATGATGATAAATCTAAGAGTCGAACTAAAGTCATGGAGTCAAAGTTTCGAATAGAATGTGAAGGGTAAATGCACATCACTAAGTGGCCCGGTTGATGATAAATCAAGAGCGAAACGAAAGTCATGGAGTCATGGGTCGAATAAAATGTGATTATGCACAGTGGGAGCTCGCATCAGATGTACATCATATGTGTGGCCGGAACTGCCGGAACACAGCTCGGAGGAAACGAAAAAGTATTGTTATTGATAAAGAGCACGTGTCCTAATAACAATCACTGAATGCCATGTCAATCACTGATGCCAATTGTAAGCATGAGACCCCCCCGGCAGCATTAGCTATAGCAGCAATAGCAGAAAGCTAGAAAGAGAGAACTGGAAGGAAAACAGCCAAGAGGGATCACATGAGACATCAGCAACCCACCTCCTTAGCAATCAACAAGATCAACTGAGTGACTGCACTTGGGAGGCAAGAAGGCAGCAACCTAACATTCCAGATCACCACAAAACTCTTTGACTGTGAACCCCCAGGTCTGCCCTTAGTCTAAGGCAAGGATGCACAAGTCAAGATGAAGAAGATCGAAGCCCAGCCCAGTCGAACCGCCCTACAGACACTCCCGGCCAAAGGACAAGGCATGACAAGGCAGGCAGGCCAGACATGACCCCAGACTCTGGCCCCAAGTAGCCCGAGCCATGCATCACAGTCTAAGTCTAACAAAAAGCCTGTGTAAATAAGTATGTCTTTAGCCTGGACTTACAGATTTAGAGAGTGTCTGAATCTCAGACTAAAGTGGGAAGTTTATTCCATAGTTGGGGGGCCTTGTATGAGAAAGCCTTTACCCCTGCTGTGACTTTTTTAATTCTAGGGACTAAAAGAAGTCCTGCAAACGAAGTAGACGAGCTGGATTGTAAGACTCTAAGAGTTCACTCAGATAATGTGGGGCCAGGCCATGTAGAGCTTTATATGTTACAAGAAGTATTTTGTAGTCAATGTGGAATTTAACTGGTAATTGGTGTAGTAATGATAGAACAGGAGGGATATGATCAAATGTTTTAGTTTGAGTTAGCACTCAAGCCGCTGCATTCAGAAGTAAATGAAATTGACTTATAGATTTACTAGAGCATCCAGTAAGTAAAGCGTTACAGTAAACCAACCATGAGGTTATAAACACATGAACCAGTTTCTCTGCATCATTAAAAGAGAGGATATTTCTAAGTTTAGCAATATTATGTAATTGAAAGAAAGCAATTTGAGTGATGTTGCTAATGTGCACAACAAAGGAGAGATCTGAATCAAATATGAGACCTAAGTTTTTTACAGATGGACTGGGCAATACTGAACAGCCATCTAGATTTAGGATAGATGTAGTCAACCTGTCTCTCACAGCCTTGTGTCCCACTAACAGAACCTCAGTTTTATTTGAGTTAAGTAAGAGAAAATTAAATAACATCCAATATTGTATTTCCTTTACACAGTCCTCAATTGTGTTGATTAAAAGGCAGTCATTAGGTTTGGCTGATATGTACAGCTGTGTATCATCTGCATAGGAGTGGAAACTAATGTTTATGAATAACTGAGCCTAGTGGCAGCATGTACAGAGAGAATAAAAGTGGGCCAAGCACTGACCCCTGAGGCATGCCATACTTCACTTTTGAGAGCTTAGACCTTAGATTTTTTATATGAACAAACTGGTACCGGTCGGTTAAGTAGGATTTAAACCAAGAAAGTGCCAATCCCTTAATACCTACAGTATTTTCTAGTCTGTTTAGTAAAACATCGTGATCTAGTGTGTCAAATGCTGTACTTAAATCTAACAGAACAAGAAGAGAAACACATCCCTTATTTGAGGACATTAACAAGTCATTTAGTGCCCTAATTAATGCTGTTTCAGTACTATGATGGGGCCTGAAGCCAGACTGAAATATTTCATAAATTTAATTCCTTTGGAGGTAACTGCAGAGCTGCTGATAGACGGCTTTTTCTAAGATTTTGGACAGAAATGGTAGATTTGAAATTGGTCTATAATTAGATATCACACAAGGGTCAAGATTGGCTTTTTTAATCAGTGGTTTGATAATGGCAGACTTAAAGGATTTGGGCACATAATCAAAGGTAAGGGATAAATTTAAAATAACCAACACTGGCTCTATAATACTAGGTATTACTTGTTTGAGTAGACGTGTAGGAATTGGATCTAATAAACATGTTGATGACTTAGATGAGCTGATCAGTGCGGATAGTTCAGTATTAGTAATTGGGGTAAAAGATTCTAATGGTCATTTACAGCTCATTAAACAGAGGTTTCACTAGTGCTGCATCTGGAAGGTTGCTGAATAGTTTGGTGATGTGATGAGCATTGAGTTTTATGCCTAATGTTTTCTATCTTATCATTAAAGAAAGTCATGAAATCATTACTGTTAAAATTACACAGAATGGGAGAATCACTTTCTGTAGGGTTTTTTGTTAACTTGGAGACTGTATTAAAGAGAAATTTTGGATTATTCTTATTTTTCTCTATGATTGAAGAGAAGTATGCAGCTTTAGCTTTAGTGAGGGCATGCTTATACTCTGTCATGCTGTCCCTCCAACCAAGCTTAAACACCTCCAATTTACTATGTCTCCACTTGTGCTCTAAATGCCATGTTCTTTGCTTTAAGGTAGGGGTGTGGTCATTATACCATGGTGCTAGCCTTTTTTCCCTAATACGTTTGACCCTAGCAGGGGCAGTCATGTCCAGGGTTGAGCGAAGCACACATTCTAATTGCTCATTTACACAAGATGATTTATCTCCATAGGTGTATTAAATTTTAAGTCTGGTAGGTTTTTAATAAACGCAGCTGGAGTAGCAGATGTGATAGTGTGCTTAGTGTGATAACGAGGCAGAAGGATTTTATTTATTAGAGATAGCTCAAATACTAAAAGATAGTGATCTGAAATCGAATCACTTTGGGGGAAAACATCAAGGTTATCTATTTTGATATCAAATGTTAATATTAGATCTAAAGTATGATTACAGCGGTGGGTTGGTCCCATCACATTCTGAGTGATACCCATGGATTCTAAGATGGACTCGAAAGCAATTATAAGTGGATCCTGCTCATTGTCAAAGTGAATATTGAAATCACCTACAATTAAAGCCTTATCTGTTGACAGTAGTAAGCAGGAAAGAAAGTTAGCAAAAAAATTCCCTGAACGAAATTCTGAATAGGGACCGGAGTACGGTAAATAGTGATAGCTGAAAAAGAGTGCTGGTTTTAGACTTCTAACGATGGATCCGTCCACATTAAGAAATCAGTATTTCAAAAGAATTAGCCTTGTAATGTGATCTTAAGCTGTAGCACTAAGTCTTTTTGTCAAAAATTGTGGCTATGCTCCCCCCCGACCATTATGCGAGGGCAACTAGCAACTGTCTGCTGGTGTATCGGCAGGAGTGTAGGTGGTTCTTGCGATTAAGGCTAATATTCATCAGGTCGAATCCAAGTGTTTCAGTGAGACCAGAGCGTGTAATCGTTTATTCAGTGGATCATTTTCCTTACAATCACTGCTTGTTTGTAAGGATCTAATGTTAAGTGTCCTAGTTTAGTCTAATGTTGTTCTTTCTTTAGCAGCTATCTGTGTTTATACTAATGAGGTTATTAAAACAGACTTTTTGAGAGCGTTTACGTTTAGGGCAGATGCGGGTAACAGACACAGTTTCGATAATGTGGGTTCTGGGTGACGGTACATGGCTACCAGCAGACAGTTGGTTAAGCCGGTCTGTCTGCTGCCTGACCCCTGCTCTGGATAGTCAGACCCTAACCAATCGGGCCATAAGACTATGGGCGATGTTGCAGGAGATGAGAGCAGCACCCTCCTGAGTGAGATGGACACCGTCCCATCCTAAAAGACCAGGCTTACCCTCAAAGGCTGTCCAGTTGTCTATATAGCCCACGTTGTTTTCAGAGCACCTCTTGCACAGCCAGCAGTTCAGTGACCATAACCTGCTGTAGGCTTGGTCACCTCTCCGCATTGGGATGGGGCCAAAGCACACTACTGCATCGGACATCGCCTTCATCACGCTAACCACCTGTACAAAATTAGCCGTAGTAACCTCTGACTGACGAAGGCGTATATCATTAGCCCCTACATGAATAACTATCCTAGAGAATCTGCGGATCTCGAGTTCACTAAGACTCGTAACAATGTCCGGCACTCTGGCTCCGGGGATACAGAAAACTCTAGCTGCTGGTGTCCCTAAAGGGGTAGCAAGTTTCACGTGTCGTAAAATAGAGTCACCTATGACCAGAGCTCTTTCAACAGGCTGCTCAGTGGGTGTTTCACTGAGGAGGGCAAATCTGTTGGACACGTGAACAGGTAAAGAGTGGTGCTCTCGTGGACTAGCCTTACGACTACGTCGCCGAACCGTCACCCACTTGCCCTGCTGTGAGGACTCTGCCGGGGCTCTAACTTCACCTCTGGCATCCAGATCTGCTAAACTAGGAGCTGAACTAGCTTTCTCTAATGTCTGGATGCGCGCCTCTAAGACTACAATCTTCTCTGTCAGACTGGCTACAAGCCTACACCTATCACAAGTAAAATTTACACTAATGACGGAGAAAGAATAGCTAAACATGCCACACTCAGCACAGGGAACAAGCACAGCAGAAGCCATGTTAGTACAATTAATGAATTAAAGGTACTTAGCTTCGGGTGGTGTTGTGGGGTGTCAAATGAAGATAGGGTTCAGCTGCAGCCAATGGTCCAATGCAATGCTCGTTGAAAGCGTTAATACAAGTCAATACAAAACGTCACAAAAAAAACTAAGTCTCAGAAAGAAAAGTGGGAAAAGACTGTAAAAAAAGTTATAAAAACACACACTACTTGCGACGAAGACTCAACTCTGGTTATTAGCTAATGCTAACTACTACTACTGCGAACACAAGCCGGTATGCCTGTAATTTCTACTAACTATTAGCGGCAAAAAAGTATTAATAATAGATAATCCGCCGGTACGAGAAATAAAATGATTAAGATGTTGTAAAGACCTACTAATATTCGTTATATATATACAGCTGCGGGAATTAAAAAATATCAAAGGTAAATATCTCCTAGCAGCTACGACACCGCGTCCTCTGTGCAACCGCGGATCAGTCTGGGTTGCCAGATCCTCGCAATCCTCGCGTCAGTTCTCTCAGCGTTCTCTCAGCGTTCTCTCAGCCAATGCTACAGGGACCTCCACAAAGTTTTCTCGAAGAGATCGGCCAGGGAACATTGCATCGAAGACTGTTGCATCGATCTTCTACCAGGTACCAAACCACCCCCCCCCAACTGAATCTACCTTCTATCCAAACCAGAGACTAAGGAGGCCCTTAAGTTGGGGTACATTCGTCCCTCCACGTCTTCTGCTGCAGCCAGCTTTTTCTGTGTGAAGAAGAAGGATGGAGGGCTTTGGCCCTGTATTGATTACAGAGGCTTGAATACGGTGTGTGTCAAGTACAAGTATCCCCTACCACTGGTCCCAGTGGCCTTGGAGCAACTGGAAGGAGCGATGGTGTTCACCAAGCTAGACTTTCAAAGCACGAACAACCTAATAATAATAATACGCAAAAGGTGGAAGACAGCATTTATCACCACTCGAGGACACTATGAATATACAATAATGCCCTATGGACTCGCAGTGGCCCCCGCTGTGTTCCAAGTGTATGTCAATGAGGTACTACGTGACATGATCGATCGATGGGGAATAGTTTACGTCGATGACATTTTAATATACTTGGCCAACATGGACGATCATATCAAACATGTGAGACTGGCGTTAGCATGTTTACTCAAACACTGATTGTATGTTAAGGCAACAGCGCCTGCAAGCCAATCAATTAAGATGTCACGTAACCACTTTTAAGCCAGGTCAGATGGTATGGTTGTTCACTAGGAACCTGAAACTGTGGTTACCCATAAGAATCTAAGATTCATAGAACCCTTCAAGGTGAGAAGACATAAATCCTGTATCTTACAGACTAGAATTACCCCTGTCATACCGAATTGCACCCACCTTCCATGTATCTTTGCTAAAGCCAATGTTTCTCTATTCTCAGACACAGCCAGAATTGACTGATTCCCCTCCACCACTGGATGTGGATGGTTCCCTCGCCTACATTGTATGCCGGTTGCCAGTTCCAGCCTGACGGCTCGAGTATCTGGTAGATTGGAAGGGCTATGAACGGTCATGGGTTCAATCCAAGGACATACTCGACCCCTCTCTCATTTGCAAATTCCACCAAGCATTCCCAGATTGTTCAGCCCTCAGACCTAGGGGACGTCCTACAAAAAGAAGAATTCGGATGGCGAGAGCTGCCGATCAGGGGTGGGGGGATTATGTCATGACGGCTGTGGGATCCCCTCTGCAACGACAGAGGTCACCATCGCCCCAGTTGTAAGAGCCGCCACTTCTGGGCTGGCGGCCATGTTTAGTGCATTTAAGGCGCGGCCGAGGGCATGTCTCATTTACATTCCGTTGCGAGTGTTTATTTACTCTGCTGATATTCTTGGTATACGACCCTTTTGCTTTGTTTAACCGGTTTATGATTCTCAATTACCCTTTGTATTTGATCTCTGTATTTGTTTGTTGCCCAACCTTGACCTTTTTTTGACCACGCTCTTGGATTTGCACAATAAACATGCGATTGGTTCCAACATCATTGATTGGTTTGATTCCTAACACACACACACACATTTCTTTGCTTTATTTTATTAATAGTGTATTCACCATAATGGTAATTTTTGTAGTCTACTTAAATTATTTGATAGGCTATGAGCTGGAGAAAATGCTGCTGTGCTCTTTTCAGGTATGACTGCTGTTCTGTCTAATCTAAAGTGGTGGGGTTGCTTCATCTGTTGCTTTAATTTTGGGTGTTACAGCACTGTTGTGCTGGGTAGGAGATGTGTGTGAATCTCTAACAAGGTCAACCACAAACATTATTCCTGCATGATCTAATCTGTAGCGTTTGATTTACTCACTGTTATTCAGTTTTTGGGGAACATTTCTTCTGCCTTGTCATCTCTCTGAATTTTTCTTCTCTAATTAAGAGAACTCCTAAGACTCCTAAAAGTCCTCCTCTCTACTCCTAATAGTTTACGCCTTATGAGGTCTTTTAGGGGTTAAGATGCTTTATGGATAACTTTTATCTTCACAAGGATCTACTCCTAACTTTGAGAGGGAATCACCCATAATTCTGAGATTTTCTTGTCACTAGGAGCTATTCTTAGCACTAAGAATCTTTATGAATATGGCCCCTGGACTTAAGACATGAAGACCATGTGATCTGTAATTATGGTTAGGTAGGTGTTACATACCATATTAATGTTCATATGAGAACCCAGTCTTTCCAGCAGAGCTTTTAACAGAGCATCTCACTACTGGAATTCTGAAGGCTATATTATTCATTAAATGTATTTTATTGAATATAATAAAACAAATATTTAGTTTGTTTCTATTGCCTCAGGGCAGTTTGAAGCACAGAGCCTTCAGCGTTCACACTGGTTGCCCCCAAAGACAGCTGTGCTGGCTGCGTTTGGTGACAGTCTTGTTTTATTTTTCAGCTGTATTGTTCACTAGGAATGCACTGCTTATGAGCTACAGCTTTGAACATTCAGATTAAAGGGAACACAGTGCTGTATTCCAGATTCAGAACAAAAGCCAGCTGTAACCCTTTCAACAGGATAATGCCAATGTTGTGTACTTTTAGTAACACACAATAAATCCTGTCTTCTATGCACCAGGAAATGTTCTGCAGTCTCCTGAAGCAAGAAGAGGAAATTATGCAACACTTTAGTTTCAGTTAGGAACCTTTTTACAGAGGTGCTTGACTGTTTATGAACCCTTTAGAATGTCATATGTTTCTGTGAAATATGATATAAACATTATCAGATTTTCACAAAAGTTGTAAAAGTAGATAAAGAGAACACATGATACCAAAATATTATACTTGATCATGCATTTATTGAGGAAAATGAACCAACATCACATGCCTGTGAGTGGCAAAGGTATGTGAACCTCTAGGATTAGCAGTTAAGTTGAAGGTGCAATTACAGTCTGATGTTATCAATCAATGGGACGACAATTAGGACAATTAGTGGGCACACTGCTGTATTTTAAGATCTATAAAATGTCTAATCTTCACTACACGTTTGTGGAAGTGTCCTCTAAAGAACCAATCCACAGTCAGACAGATTGTGTACAAATTTAGGAATTAAGATCATAAGATCATTGATAAAACATTTTTTGAATGGATGAGATCGAAATACATTTTTTGTTTAAATAAGAAACTATGTCTAGAGAAAGAAACAAATTTCATTACAGCATAATAATCTAAGAATATCATGAAAAAAAATCTAATGGATTATAAATTCTACCATCAAATACTGAAGGAAAATGTCAGGATTCAGCCCATGAGTGGAAACTCAAGAAAATATGGGTCATGCAGCAAGACATTGACTCACACAAGTAATTCCATCAAAGAATGATTTAAGAGGAATCAAGTAATCACGTCAATGTTTTTGAATGGCCAGGTTCTGACCTTAATTCAATATAAATGTTGTGGATGCAGTTCGTGTGAAGAAACTCACCAACATCACAGACTTGAAGTGGTTCTGTATGGAAGAATGGGATAAAATTCCGACAAGGCAATTTGCAGGACTGATCAACAGCTACCTGAAATGTTTAGGTGCCATTATTGCTACACAAGGCACAAGGATGCCTGAAGATACCAATAGGTTCACATACTTTTGCCACTGACAAAAAGTAATGTTGGATCATTTTCCTCAATAAAGAATAATGTTTTCGTCTTATTTGTTAAACTAGGTTCTCTTCAACCTCTTTTAGAACTTGTGTGAAAATATGATACTGCTTCTGATTATATTAATGCAGAAATATTCACATTCTGATGTTTATGGTTACCAGGAGTAGCTGAAATATGCTAAAATAGTGATGTTGAATTAATAGAGGCACAGTCTTAAGAAAAAGTTTAGTATTAATATATTTGAAAGAAAACAACCTGCAGGAAACAGCCTATTAGTTTTATATTAGTGCTAATATTGACTGACAGGCTGTTCAAGCGTTTGCACACACCGCATTATGGGTCACATTTCCCACTATGTTACAGTAATGGTGCATTATAATTGCTAGAAATGGTTAATCATATTTATGTTTGTTCCCTCAGAAGTCAAGCAGAGGCAGGGGAAGAGAAAGACACTTATATACACACAGCGGTTTCATCATCACCGCACAACCACATGTTCTGTGTAACGCCGGCTAGAGTAAAGGAGACACACACGGCGACTGGATGAAGCACAGGCGACATTTAATGGGGGCAGCAGCTAAAAACATAAACCAGGAAGAGTCCAAGATCAGTAACGGGGAAGGCGAATAGCAATCGAGCCGAGAAGGGAGAGACGAGATCAGGGAAGAAGATAAGTCAGTACTAGGTACAAGACGCGATATACAGAGAGCTTAGAATCGAGGTAGGGACCAAGAGACTTAGTGACGAGTCTATGAAGCAAGAGGGTATAAGTTGGAGAAGGGGAAGAACAGAGAAGATGGGTAACAGGTGCAGATGGTTAGAAAGTAGGAGAATTTCCTCTGCTTAAAAGAATGGACAATGGAACAATGGATGTTTTAGAAATCTGGTGGAGTTGAAAATACGATTTTTTTTTACTCTGAAATGTAACAGAGGGAAAGTATAACCTCTCAAATAATAGATATTCTAAATTTCATTAGAAGTAGGCTTAGTGAAAATAATAATTAAGTACAGTATTTGATTAAATGTACTTCATTACTGTCCACCACTATAAAACATACACAGTACAACCACCAGTTATTGGTCACATTAGTAAATCAAAATGAATAATTAGTTGAACTTTGGACTTTATTTGCAACATCTGTGCTATAATGCTTAAAGTAAGTTCCAGAAATCATTGGCAGTCTTGTTAAAGACATGTTACACCATTTATGTCTTTGTTGTTAATTTGCTTTGTCACAATGACCAAATTAGTGCAACTGAACCTTTAATTAAAGTTATTCAAAGGAAGGCACACCAAATTTTCATTTATGCTCCTTGTACAATCCCATAAAGTATTCTTTTCTTCTGACGCAGAAATAGTGGATTGGAAGCGGAAGCTCTCTCAATGTTCATTCATTGTCACAGTCAGTGCTTTTGTGAACCTGGATGCTTTGTTAAAAAAAAAAAAAAATCACTCATCATAACGGAGATAGCCACCATTGTATTTTGACAGCGGTTTGAGTGAAATGGCTGCATATTTTTTAGATGTGTCAATGCTTCATTGGGAGTATGTTCTGCACAGTTTATTCTGGAGCATAATTTTGAATAGGGACTGTAGTGGCCTTAAATGTTATTTGTGATTTCTCTTTGTCCTAGAGTCTGTTCAGTGAGAAGACAGAGCACCTCACATTGTTACCGCTTACAGCAACAATTATACGATCTTATTAATGTGTTGCTCCTGTTAACTGAGTCATCAGGGATTTGTTTGCTCTGATCATCCTGAGACAGTGATCTGCATATGTGTGGAAGTGAGGTGATAGAGGTTGAAGCTCAAACAGGGAGGCCATCACGTGTTGTGTAGACTGCAAGAGAAAAGGGCATAGAGTGCATCCTGTTTCTTTTGTCACCTGTTTTTTTTTTTTTCAAATAATCCATTTGTTGATTCCTAGCTCATCTTTCTGAGGACACACAGAAAAGATGAAGAGACAAAACAACTTCCTTGCTCACTGAATTATTACTCTGAATCAACTCCATTTATTGATGACTTATAACTCATACAATGTCTTACAATGAGAGATGCACCAAAAATTTAGACACTTACCATTTTTAGCCGAAAGGCAGTCAGGCTTAACCAGATAGCAAAGACCAACACACAGAAATCTCTGAAAATGCAATCTGCCACCATGACCACTTCAGACAAGGGATTTAAATAGCTGATTCTGAGGTTAAGGAGTGCCGAAGAACTTAAGATAAAGCAATACACTGGCAATTGGGATCACCAGCCTGCGTTAGAGGCATATGAGACTGTGAGAAAAGCTTGGATGGAATCAGGGCCAGAGTGGGCCCATCTGGGACATTCATACGCAACCCTGGTCCACCTTTTCATGGTCCTGGAAACTGGATAAATGAAGTGACAATTCAGGATTTAGTATACTGTTTTTATTAGAATATGTCAGTTCGTATGTGTTGTTTGTTTGTTTATTTGGTTTATTTAACGTCGCTATCAGCATCAATGGCCATATTAATCACAGACACAAGGTTATATCAATAACCAAGGTGACTTCGAAGCTAGTCACATACATTATATATATATATATATATATATATATATATATATATATATACACACACACACACACACACACACACACACACACACACACACACACACACACACACACACAGGTAGTCCTCAGGTTACGACAGTCTCGAGTTACGACGTTTCGTGGTTGCGACACATCTCCCATTTACTGTATAAAGCCTTGTTTCGCACTTAAGTGGTTTTGCGTCGTAAACGTCATAACGTGAACTTTGGTGTGTGCGGCGGAAGAATACGCGGTTATGCGGCTCGTTTTTTGATAATTACTGTGTTAGGATAGGTGTTAGGATAGGATAAGTGCTTACAGTATGTTATTTACGTACAGTATGTACGTATGTTCCGACTTACACCGAAAATCGGTTTAGGTTAGGAACGGATCTGCGTCGTAAGTCGAGGACTACCTGTGTGTGTATATATATATATATATATATATATATATATATATATATATATATATAACTAATATTACAATATAGCACCTTACATTAAATTTTCCCTTACATTGATAAATATTTCACTTCAAGAATAGGTTGATAAATTGACACAAATAATATCAAAAAACTAAAATTGTACTTCAACAATTTTTTGACTTAAAATGGAAATAAAACATTGGAAATAAAATGTTTCTCACTCTTCCATAAAGGAAAGCATAATGCACTATTGTTTACACATTTTGGTTTTTACTTAGAAATGTAAACATCAATAACCGACTGGTTTATCTGCTGCTTAGAGGCTACAAAAAACATCACATTTTTGGCTATTCACCTATTGAAATAAAGTTTTTTTTTTTTATTGCTTCACACTTTTTTGCGCAGATTCACAACATAGCCTAGTGTTTGATCTTGGCCTAATAATTACACTAATAAATCATTAGACCTACAACTCCTACCAGTTTCCACTTCTATCTGTCCTGAAAAAAATGTATGTCAGTTTGGCACATTTTGGCAGCGTTCTCCTCCAATGGCACTTTCATATGATGGTATGGTATGGTGTTTAATATGATGGTTGTCACTATCCCTCTTCAGACTCCATTTGTGTGGGGTGTCCTCCCCATATTCTGTGTGGGTTTCCTCCCACAGTCCAAAGACATGCTTTAGGTTTATTGGTCACTCTAAATTGGCCCATGACGTTGATGTAACCTTGTGTCTGCTATGAAGATAGCCATTGATGCTGGGGAGATGTTAAATAAAACTAATAAACAATAAACAAACTACCTGTGTCTCCATTAAAGCTCAGATCATGGAGACTTTTAATCATTCACAATCTATAATAGTCATATCACTAAACAATACCTACAATCTGCTTTAAGATGCAAACACTGTCTGACAGAGACTGTCTATCTGAGGTATCTGAAGCCTTCCTGTCAGCCTGTACAAGTGTAACCCGTTTTACACTGACCTTCTAACGAGACAGTTTCCCCCCCAGACTGCTGCTCAACATTCAATGTAAACTGCAGATGCTGTTTGAAAACCCAGGAGATCAGTTTCTGAAATACACTAACCACAACAGCCACTTGGATCACATTTTCCTTGATCTGTTATTTGATATGAAGATTAATTGAAGCTGTTGACCTATGTCAGCATTTTATGTATCTGCTGCTACCACATGGTTGGGGAATTGCATAAGTCAGCAGATGTTCCATGGTTCCCTGCGAGTGTATCATCCAGTTTCCTTGTCTAACCTCTGAATAACCGTACCACATCACGGACACTGTGACTGGACTGAATCAGTTGTAAGTCAGTCTGTATAAGAGCGTTTATTCAATTATTAAATGTAAATGCACTGTCATATTGACCATATAAGTAGCTGAATGAAGTTTGGGGATGTGATATTGATGTGTCACCCACACAAACACTAAAGCTTGCTTTAGCCAATCTTATGAGACAATATATGAGCCAATCTTGAGGAATAAAGAACTCCACAAAGTAATCAATCATAACCTCTCATTCTTAATAACATAAGCAATTATTATAGTCTAGTGGCACAAGTGGTTGGTACAGCCGCCTCACAGCCCCAGAGATCCCCAGTTCAATTCTGACCTCAGACTCAGACTCTCGTGTCTGCATGGGCTTACTCCTGGTGCTCTAGTTTCCTCCCACATTCCAAAGACATGCATTAAGTTAGTTGGTTGCTCTAAATTGCCCCCATGTGGATGTGTGTGACTTCTATCAATGTAACCTTGCTCCTGTTGTGAATATCCATCGATGCTGAAGACTTTAAGCAAATAAAAAAACTAATGCACTGGCTTTTAGCATGGTCTGTTGTTTATTATTTCTCCATTATCTTTGTGCCAGTAGCTCTGAAAATCCCTTGCAAGCTCTGTGAGAATCCCTTGCATGCTACCAGAAACTTCCATTAATTTTCTCCTTCATTCAAGTGTTTTTACTCTGTTGGCTGCTTTTCAATCTCCCAGACACATTGTAACATTTCCCCTTTTCACACCACTTAAAGAACTCTAACATGTTTGTTGCAATGGGAGCCTAGAATGTTCCTTTCATTTCAAACCGTTTATTGATCTGGGATCTCTGAACTCCTCTGTCACTTAATGGCTATCACACATCATATAAGAATGGCTTGGGAGTGTTTACACAGACAGGGAGATGGGAGTGGGATTCTTACTGTCTGGATAAATATTTGTTTTTAAGTGTGTCATTTTTATACTCACAGACCTGTCAGAAAGTAAATAGATGTTAAAATTTGTATACAGTAGATGTGTACACCAACTCCTCGTTTTTTCCAGTTAAAGATACATTAGTTTCTATTATTTAGCTGCTATTAATAATGGTGCTATGATTGGCAGCATGATTATTCTGAAGATAAATTATTAGGCATGTTCCCTTTTATGCATAGTGTCATTGTGAAATGGCTTAACAACTGTACTTAGTTTCATCCAGATGTCTTTTAAAACTAAAAAGTGTTAATGAAAAGAAGTCTTCAGAAGGAATATTATAGGTTTACATTTCACAAATCATCATGAATGTCTGCACAACAGTAAATGCATTTCTCAAAACAATTCATATAAACAGCACCACAAAATGGATTACCAGCCAAAGCCTTGCTCAAAATATTAATTCATACACCATAAGTATTTATGTCAATGAAGATGTCATTGTCATCAGAATGCCAAGTTCTTGTGCCATTGATTATGACAGTCAAAATACTTAGCCAAGTTCTCAATAGATCAGTATAATCTGCAAGTACACTGCACTTCTTCTGTAAGGAATATAAATTTCAACATTACAAAGTAACACGTTACTGTATGTAGGACATTGACTGCAGGAGACTGAACAGGATTCACATTCATTCATTCATTCAAGACTGTTTTACAACACATTCGAAATATGAGCTAGTGTTGTAGTACTCAAGTCCAGTCTCATAAACGAGTGGTCTCGTCTTGGTCTCGACCTTATTTGGACTGAGTCTTGTCTTGGTTTTGGGTTAAGGTAGGCTTGGAAATTGTTGTTGAACTTTTTTCTATAATTATTGAATATCAACAAACCATTCAAATAGAAAAAAATCAGTGCTTTCTCTACATGCCCAAATAAAATCTGCACTACTATTCTGCACTGTGCTGCTGCTCTTCTTGTTCAGTATCTTATCAATGAACTCATTTTACTTTGAAAAGTCGGATGTTTTCGCCCACTCACTTTAATTCACCATGTTCACAAAATCTGGAATAGTTATTATTATTTTTTCTTGTTTATTAAATGGGCGATAAAAGCGCTCCAAAGTTTCAGAAAAAAAAACAAAAAAACAAAAAAAAAACTGTAATATAGATTGTGTCACGACGGGGCTTACAGGGTAGATAGGAGACGGGTGCAGGTTCAACAGTTATCACCATGTTACCTTTCCTAAACAACATAAACAGGCCTGTAGCTCTTAACCAACATAAACAGGCCTGTAGCTCTTAACCAACATAAACAGGCTTCTACAGCGTTTACATACATACGTGGGCTTCTACCACGTTACCAACATAAGCGGGCTTCTACCGCGTTTACATACACTTGCGGGCTTCTACCACGTTATCAACATAAGCGGGCTTCTACTGCGTTTACATACACACTCGGACCTTCACGCATTTCACAACATATGCGGACCTTCACGCATTTCACAACATTTACAGGCTTACCGACGAATGCGTGCCCCAAACGCGATCCCAGCGGATATAAACCGCCGCCACCGTCAGACCGGAATAATGGCAAACTGATGATCCCCGCTTTGGGAGAGCTAGGACCCTGCCTAAATACCTTGTGGTACACCTGAAAGTCATGCTAATCCTAGCTTCTCCTTCAGGTGCTCCACAGTCCGACGGAGCACCACACCTGTCCTTGTCTGCATCGCCCCCAGCGGCCTGGAAGAACAAATCAGGTCCCTGTTCTGGCGATCTGTGACATATCCCCCTCCCAAAGGAGCCCGAGACGCAGCCAGGGCTCCTTTATAAAGGGCCCCCCGGGCACCCTCTTCCTGTCTGGGGGCTTTCTCTCTGGGTGGCACCTGGGGGAAAGCAAGGCACACGAACAGTTCCCAGGACATGGGGCCTCCACTAAACAGACAGCCTCTCGCTGGGCCTGAACCTCACAGAAACTCACAGCCTCAGGCAAGGCCATCCTCGCCCTCGGCACAGCCACTGGATCAGCCGTCGCCCTCGGCACAGCCACTGGATCAGCCGTCGCCCTCGGCACAGCCACTGGATCAGCCGTCGCCCTCGGCACAGCCACTGGATCAGCCGTCGCCCTCGGCACAGGCCATGGATCAGCCGTCGCTAGGCCACAGCCACTGGATCAGCCGTCGCCCTCGGCACAGCCACTGGATCAGCAGTCGCCCTCGGCAAAGACACTGGATCAGCGTCCGCCCTTCGGACAGCCCACTGGATCAGCCGTCGCCCTCGGCACAGCACGGTCCAGCCGTCGGCCATAGGCACAGCCACTGGAGCAGGCAGTCGCCCTCGGCCCAGCCAACTGGATTCAGCCCGTCGGCCCTAGGCACAGCCAATGATAAGACGTCGCCCCGGACAGCCACTGGATCAGTCGTCGCCCCGGCACAGCCACTGGATAATCGTCCCCTCGGCACCTCCAACAGGACCAGCAGACGTTTGTCACGGGCTTAATTGGAGCAGTCGGCACCCTCGAAACCTCCACAGGACCGGCGACCATCGGCACGGCTACTGGAGCAGTCGTCACCCTCGACATCTCCCACAGGACCGGCGACCCTGGACGGCTAATGGAGCAGTCGTCACCCTCGACACCTCCACAGGACAGCAGCCCTCAGCATGCACTGAGCAGTCGTCACTCGACGCAGCCACATGGAACTGTGACGCTTCGGCCACCGCCACGGGAACTGTGACGCCCTCGAGCAGCACGGGAACTGCTGACGCCCTCGACGCCAAGCCACTGGAACTGCTGACGCTCGACGCAGCAACGGGGAACTGCTGACGCTCGAGCAAAGGCAACAGGAACTGCTGACGCCCTCGACGCGGCCACGGGAACTTGCTGAAGCCCTCCCACCGGCGCCGCCACGGGAACTGCTGACGCCCTCGGGCAAGGCACGGGAAATGCTGAGCCCTCGGAGCAGGAGGCACGGGGAACTCTGACGGCCCCGGCGCAGGCCACAGGGCACGACTGTACGAGGCACGGGAGTCGGCACGGACTGGTCGGAGGCACGGGAGGTCGGGCCACGATCCGATGGCACGGCGCGCTCAAAAGACACACAGAAGCGGATGTAGCGCAGGCACGGGAACTGCTGACGCCCTCGGCGCAGCCACAGGCACGACTGTCCGAGGCACGGGAGTCGGCACGACTGTCCGAGGCACGGGAGTCGGCACGACTGTCCGAGGCACGGGAGTCGGCACGACTGTCCGAGGCACGGGAGTCGGCACGACTGTCCGAGGCACGGGAGTCGGCACTACTGTCCGAGGCACGGGAGTCGGCACGACTGTCCGCTGTGCGGGTGTCTGTGACGCAATAGTCCGTGGTGTGGGAATTGGTACGTCGCTAACCGATATTGGTTCAACTATCAGGTCAGTGTGGTCATAAACACGAGACTCCACAACTATCCGCTCTACTATTGAGCTAGTGTGGTCAGAAGGGAAGCGAACGCGTTTCAACCCAGGGTCAACGGACACTAACGACTCATGACCTGAGCTACCGGCTCGGAAACCTCATTTACTGACCCAATATTTGAGCTGTTGAGCCTTGATTGCTTGGGTACGGAGGCACGGGACGCTCCTTGCTCATCCTTGGAGTCTTTGAGTGTGGCGTGCTCAGATTCAGTATTACAGATCCCTGGTCTATGTTTGGCTAACCCCTTCCTGCAACTAACAAATGGAGTATCCTGCATTTGGCGCACAAGCAGCCTACCGGGTACGGTACGAAAGCCAGGTAACAACGTTTCCCAACCCCCTGGCCTCATCTGTGAAGGAGGGCAAAACCTCTCCCATAGCCTCTCAAAAAATTGTGCGCAGGTGCCAGACTCCAGCTGGGACCGGTTATCCAGCTCTCAAACCAATGCTGGCCGCATCAAATGCCAGTATGCAAAATGCACCCGCTCATACTCCGAAAAATGCTGCCTGGACCGAAAATACCTGGAGCACTGCCTCAGGAAATCCCCATACTTAAGAGGGTCCCCATCATATTCATCAGGTGGGGGAGCCCTGACTACTGGCACTGACCATATGGGGGTAGCGTGAGAACCTGCCGTCTCCATGGTTTGGAGGATCATTCTGTCACGACGGGGCTTACAGGGTAGATAGGAGACGGGAGCAGGTTCAACAGTTATCACCATGTTACCTTTATTATAGTTCCAGAACCACACAAACAGGTTTCTAGCTCCTAAACAACATAAACAGGCCTGTAGCTCTTAACCAACATAAACAGGCCTGTAGCTCTTAACCAACATAAACAGGCCTGTAGCTCTTAACCAACATAAACAGGCCTGTAGCTCTTAACCAACATAAACAGGCTTCTACCGCGTTTACATACATACGCGGGCTTCTATCACGTTTACATACACTTGCGGGCTTCTACTACGTTTACATACACACGCGGGCTTCTACCACGTTATCAACATAAGCGGGCTTCTACCGCGTTTACATACACACTCGGACCTTCACGCATTTAACAACATATGCGAACCTTCACGCATTTAACGACATTTACAGGCTTACCGACGAATGCGCGCCCCAAACGCGATCCCAGCGGATATAAACCGCCGCCACCGTCAGACCAGAATAATGGCAAACTGATAATCCCCGCGTTGGGAGAGCTAGGACCCTAGGATCCTAGCTTCTCCTTCAGGTGCTCCACAGTCCAACGGAGCACCACACCTGTCCTTGTCCGCATCGCCCCCCAGCAGCCTGGAAGAACAAATCAGGTCCCTGTTCTGGCGATCCGTGACAGATTGTGGTGTTTTTCTCTCAAAAGATTGTTGTAAATATTACATTTATGGTGCAAAGTATGGCTGTCCAAATTGAATTTAGAATGTTCCTCAAGTTCACTGACAAAAACAGAGACTGGAAAGTAGAAAATCTCCATTTGAAATTTAACGGGAAATGTCCTGAGACCAGTTCATTTAAAAAGTGTGGCATGTGACAGTTTTCAGGATTTTGGAGCAAATACACTCCATGGAGAATGGATAAATTAACAACAAGTATACAGTAGTATGTATCCATATGATGAACAGTGGGGCAAAGAAGTATTTAGTCAGCCACTGATTGTGCAAGTTCTCCTACTTAGAAAGATGAGAGAGGTCTGTAATTTTCATGTTTTGGGGCTGTCGCTGGGCAACACAGACTTTCAACTCCCTCCACAAATTTTCTATGAGGTTCAGGTCTGGAAACTGGCTAGGTCACTACAGGACCTTAAAATGCTTTTTACGGAGCCACTCCTTTTATTATAATATTATCAAGGGAGATTATCAATGGTCTTGTATGTCTTTCGGCAGCTCTTTGGTCTTGCCCATGGTTGAGGTTGGAGTCTGACTGTTTGAGGCTGTGGACAGGTGTCTTTTATATAGATAACGAGGTCAAACAGGTGCCATTAATACAGGTAATGAGTGAAGGACAGAAGAGCTTCTTAAAGAAGAAGTTACAGGTCTGTGAGAGCCAGAAATCTTGCTTGTTTGTGGGTGACTGAATACTTATTTTCCTCCATGATTTACAATGAAATTCTTTAAAAATCCTACAATGTGATTTCCTGGATTTTTTTTTCTCATTTTGTCTCTCATAGTTGAAGTGTACCTATGATGAAAATTACAGACCTCTCTCAACTTTCTAAGTAGGAGAACTTGCACAATCAGTGGCTGACTAAATACTTTTTTGTCCCACAGTATAAGAAAGAACTTGTATCACTCGATTATGTCCAATGTAAGAGTACCCTTGTGGTCTGTTTTTCATGAGTATTTCTCTTGTAAATGCAATTCTGAGGGGCCAGCTCCAAGACAGTCTTTGCTTGGCTCTTTGTACTCTGTGGCTACAAAACAGGTGCTCTAATTTTTAAGCAGGAAGAAAGAATGTAGCAACAACAACAACAATACCGTATTCTTATGTAAGGGTATATTCCTAATAAGTATAGTGGATGGAGAGGACTTTCAGAACTGTCCAAGTGCTTGAACCATGATATCGAGCATAGTCAAGGTTCTATGAGCCTTTGAACCACTATGATTTTTTCACTAGGCTAACTAATTATTATTCAGTATATTTCTAACACAACGCAATTGAATGCTTGACATTTTAATGGCTTTAATGCCGTCTTGTTGGTAAAGGAAATAACATTGATGTAAAAAAGGTTTACTGTGATCATGTAGACATTTTCTTTTTACAACTTTAACCAAATTACTGGAGTAAAACAATATTCCTCCCCATGTCCGAGTAGGTTTACTCCGGTTACACTGGTTTCCTACCACAATCCAAAGACAGGTATTAGGTTAATTGATTATGCTAATTTGACCTGGTGTGAGTGTGTATGACTAGTCGTGAAATGGCTACTGCAGCTGATACGGCATTAAATCCACCCACAATCCCATTGTGAATTTCCACAATTAAGGAATATCGTATTTACTTACTTAAAAAGGTACACATGCATTGATTAATGATAAATAAATTGATAAATAAACACTGAAAATTAATAGTCAATGTGTCTTACCACCTCACTCAACTGTTCCTAAAAAGGATAAATATTTCCTTATATATGCCTATAAACATCAAGTTACATTCAGTTTGTAAGACACTTTTTTCATATGCTGCCACTTTCGCCTTCTCTGCATTTCATCCTTGAAAAGGAGGGGATTGGGGTTTTAAGGCAAAGGCATAGTAGTAATACAAATGTTTTGGCAATCCTAGTCCACCTTTAGCAATTGGCACCCGTAACTTGATTAGGTGAAGCCAAGTTTGTCTGCTGTTCCAGATGAATGTTTTAGTTATCCTATCAAATTACTTAAAGTATGCCCAGGGAACTATTAATGAAACTGACTAAATTCAAAATATTTGGTACACTTTGGTATGCAAGACTTTCACCCCTTACAAAAGAGTTTGATACAGTTTCACATTTTGTGTTTGTTTACTAGTTTAGCAAACACTATTTTCCAGCATAAACAGGTGTTACAATGTTACAGTCAAAGTAATTGAGAGTTCATGGCTTTGCTCAAGGAGCCAAAAATGGCAACTTGGCAGAGATGGGATTTAAACCCTGGATCTTCTGGTACACAGTCCAATACTTTAACTAATTTGCAACTACATGTTAAACGATGAATCCAAATTCACTTTTGCCAAACCATTTAGATTCAGTGGAAGAAAATGTCATGATACCCAGTACCCTGTTTTGCCAACTGATATTGGGCAGGTTGAAATATAGTGGCGTCCCCTTACAATACACTGTAAGGGGAAAAGTTTTCAATTACAAGCATTTCAAATAGGAAACCCCATCATGCCCAACTGAATTACTTTTTTTTTGCATCTAGAACAATATTAGCTACAAGATGATGTGTGTCCACTACTGACCACTTGACATTTATAAACTTGAAATAACTTGATGAACTAAAAGATCTCATATAAAACTCACCTGGTTGATATGTAGAAGTGATGCATTTAAACTTAATTGGAAATAAAGAAAGTGGATAGTATCTCCTATAAATTACATTTTTTAATCTTTCTTAAGAACTACTGTAATTAAAGCTTTTCTCGTTGTATGGGGGAATTCAGCCTTTCATAAAGTTTCTCTATACAGTGGTCCTTGAAAGAACGCTTTATACATTTCTGTATTTGGACATAAATATGATCAGCTTTTTCTGTGAGTCTTAACAGTTAAAGAACCAAGGTAAAGAGAACCCAACTGAACAAATGAGACAAAATATTACACTTAGTCATGTAGTTATTGAGGAACATGATCCAGTATTGCTTATCTACCAGTGGCAAAAGTATGTGAACCTTTTAGATTAGCAGTGAAATTAGAATCAGGTGTTTCCAATCAATGGGAAGACAATCAGCCTTGAATGGGTACCCTGTTGTACTTAACAAACATAGAACTTTCACAGTCTTATCTTCAAGACATGTTTGTGAAAGTGTGTGAATCATGGTACAAACTTTGTGAGGATCTCAGAATAAGAGTTGTTGATGCTCAAAGATTACAAAATCACATGTAAAGTCTTTAGACCCCATTAATCCATGGTCAGACAGATTATGTATAAATGGAGGAATTTCAAGGTGATTGTTATTTCATTGACCAACAGAGATCACTCCAAGAACAAAGCTTGTAATAGTCCGCAAAGTCACAAAGGAACTCAGGGTAATTTCTAAGAAACTAAAGTCCTGTCTTACATTGTCTAATATTGGTGTCCATGAATCCACAATTAGTAAGGTTGTAAGGAGAAGCCCACTGCTTTCTAAAAAGAACATTACATTAAGTGGCACATGGTTAATCAAGATAGCTTTTGAAAAACGTTTTGTGGAGAAACCAAAATAGAACTTTGTGTTTAAAAGACAAACACTGCATTCCATCATAAAAACCTTATCCCTTCTGTGGAACATGGTGGTGGTAGTATCACAGTTTTGCCTGTTAATACTACATCTGGACCAGGACATCAGGCAGGGGTATTTCTAGACTACTTGTCATACTATTCCACACTATAATTAATGTCTTTTTTGGTAAAACTCCTGTACTAAAGTTGCCTTTAGTGAATTAATGTGTATGTCCTGTAATTCTGCTCTGCAATCCAGTATAAAACTGAAAGATTTCTGTTTGTCTTACTAACTATTACATTGTTGTGATTTTAGTGGGGTACAGCAAAGTGGGTCTAGTGATGTCCCTGACAAAAGGCCACTATGGAAGAAACATGAATTCCGAATAATACAAGCATCTGTTAGTACTTTTGTCTGAACTGAATCTCAAGAGAAAGTGGGTCAAGTAGCAAGATTGGTTAAATAATAATATAGTTAATGTTTTGGAATGGCTAAATCAAAGTCCTAACCTTAATCCAATGGAAATGTTGTAGAAGAAGTTTATGTGAAGAAATCTACCAAAATCCCAGAGTTGAAGATGTTCTGTACAGCAGAATGAGATAAATATCCTCCAAGTTAATGTGAAGGACTGATCAACAGTTACCAGAAATTATTTGTTTGGAGTTATTACTGAATAAGGGGGCCACATTAGGTATTGACAGCAAAGGTTCACATACTTTTGTCACTCACAGGATTCGCTCCTGTGGGTCCATCTATCTATCTATGTTTTTGTGTGTCTTCATTTTGTAGTTTTAATCTTCATATTGTGTCCATAAATGGTACTTGTCAACCAACCCGGTTTTCTTCTACCAATAAATCCCCTGCCCCCACAATTCAATGCACCAGCTTTTCATCACCAGCTCATCAATGCAGCATACATCACTACATGGTAACTACCAGACGCTGCCGGCTATCTGCTTTTTTGGAGCATCTGTTTTTTGATTTATTGCTATTCCATTGTTCTAATCCTCCATCTATTTTCACCTTAGATTTGTCTTTCTCCCTCCTGAACTCTGCTTTCCTCTACTAGTCGACACCTAACAGGGTTCCAACTCTTGTTAATCCCTGTGTCTTCAGGTCCTTGTGCTCTGTGTACTCTTGTTCCTGCACCTTCAGAATATTCATTAAAACTCTCTATAGCCCGTCCTTCTGCCTAATGTGTTGAGTGTCTCCAAAGTGGTTTCAGTTACAACCTGTCTTATCTGACTTTGAAAACAGACACAGAGTATTGGATCATTTTACTGAATAAATAAATGGTCACATATACTATTTTTGGCTCGTGTTTAATTCGGTTCTCTTTATCTATGTGTAAAAATCTGATGATATTTGAGGTCATATTTATTCAGAAATATAGGAAATGTTAAAGGTTTCCATGCTTTCAAGGACCACTGAATGTATGAAGCAGCTTAGGTGAAAGTTCTGGAAAAAAAAAAAAACAACTTTAAAATAATTCTCCAGTACCATCTGGGCCTGGTGTCTTACCTGTTGGTAGAGTCCTAATTACTTCAATAATCCCTTATGCTGTTGTAGGGGGTCCAGATGTTGTTTTGCTCATCTGTTGATTTAGATAAGTCTAGTAGTTCCTGAAACATACACCATCATAGGGCACATACACTCACACACTCATACACACTCACAAACTAACGGCACTTTGGAAACACAAAATAACCTAACATATGTCTTTGTAATGTGGGGGAAAACGGAGTACCCAGAGTAAACCCACGCGGACACAGGGAGGACATGCAAACTGCAGACAGGCAGAGTCAAAGGTTGGAATCAAACCAGGATGCTTCAGCAGCTCTGCACCATCGTGGCAACCGCATACTCTATGCACATGTAAAGTTTAAATCAGACTTTTTTTTTCTGAAAATTTGCAAATACCATTTATGTTTTTTTATGAATCAAACCACATATCAAAGCTGTGAAGGTGTCCTGTGTCTAATAAAATGTCATGATGTCTTTCCACTCCATAACAATCTGTCGGTGTGTCATATTTATGACTCTACAGCTGTTAATTCTTTATTAAACCACTTAATATTTCAGAGCAGGAGCTCAAAGCCTTACTTTGTCTCTCTCGGGAAGGAGAGACAGATGAGACAGAGGTGCTAGAGCAGAGATTACAGAGAAGAATAAATGAGGAAAAATTAAATAACTAAATGACAGAAGCACAGTAACGAATGCACCCAATCAGCCTCTGGGAATGGCACAGCTGTATGACCTGGAGTTGTTGCATCTGATCAACAGTTATACTGATGCAGCATTTAAACTACCCAGCCTTTAGATGGCAGTACATTTTCTGAACATTGTCAGCATACTACTAATAGGAAACCTCCCTTCAAAACAATATGCCAACATGCAAATCCAGTCTATAGAATTTAAATGCATGCAGTGTATGTGTCCAGTACATACCTAGGCATGCAGAGTTTTTCCATACTACATGCCAGAAGGAGAAAGCTCTTTCAGTTAGAAGGAAGTTGCTCTCAAAGGTTCCTTGTTTTGGTATATTTGGGTGTTTGTCATTGATGTAGACAATAACATAATTCTCTTCATCATATCAGCATTTCATGAAGAATTAATAATCCAAAGGAAGCAAACAAAAGCATTTCTAATATATTTTTTTAGTCTAATATAAATAGTTTTATTTGTATTACTAGCTTACCAAAAGTTCTTAAAATGATCTAGCCATGATGTGCCCGCAAAGCTTTGACTAGTAACTAGTGACTATCTGTTAATCCTGAGACTTTTCTTAACAATTTACCACATTTTTGAGGCATCTATTGATATTCCTGATATTAGCTTGTTACAACCAATAATCAAATTTATTTATGTAGCACTTTTTACAGTGGAACATTGCCTCAAAGCACCTTTAGTACAAGTATCTAGGCCCACATCACTAATTGAGCAAGCATAGGCAGTGGAAAAGAAAAAAAAAACTTGGTGGGAGAAGACAATGGGACTGATAAAATCTGGGACTGATCATTTTTCTAGTTCTAGTTAGCATGCGGGCCACTATATTCTGAAATACCTGCAGTTTGTTTAAATATTTAATAGAGTATACAGTCAGTAGAGAGTTACAGTAATCCAACTCTGGGGTTACAAATGTGAGAACCAGTTTCTCAGCATCTACACAAGAGAGACTATTGCTACATTTAGCAATATTACATAGATGAAATAAGACAATTCTAGAAATGTTGCTAATGTGTGCATCAGAGACAAGGTCTGAATCAAATGTAACACCAAAGTATTTAATGGGCAGACTGGATGTTACTGAACAGTCATCGAGGTTTGGAATAGATGCAGACAGTTTGTCTCTCACAGTCTTGGGTCAAATTAACAATACCTCAGTTTTTTTCCTCAGAGTTAAGGAAATTAAATCATCCAATCCATTATTTCCTTTACACAATCCTCAGGTTTACTGATTATAAGGACATTGTTTAGTCTGACTTTTTATGAATAATTGAACCTGGTGGCAGCAAGTACAGTGAAAATAGTAGTGGGCCCAGCCCAGCCCCCTGTGGGACTTCTTAATTATTTTATGTTACTGATCAGTGCAGTAAAAATGGAAATTTTTTTTTTTCATTTTGTAAAAATACTGAACAGCAAAGCCGAGAATGAAAGGATTTTGTATTAACAAAGAGCTACAAATGAACTGACTATGCTGGTAGTCTTGTAGTCATTTTAAATTTCTGTTATAGTAATGACTAACAGAATACATCGAATCTACCAGTGAAAAAAGGAAAAAAGTGCTGCAATTTAAAAGTGAAGTTAGGAAATTAGTAATAGAAATAACAATAGCTAACAACTAAAAACAAACATGCTGTGTAAACAATGTGTTGAGTCAGGGCAAATGACTTACAATGATTTAAGCTAAAATAAAATTGTTCACATTTTTTACATAATTCTGAGTATGTTTTTGCTAGAAGCAATGCCACTTTACATCATATACTGCAAAAAGACTTGGAATAATACTGTGTATAAAATGTTTATCTGTTATAATTTGAGCTGGTTAGATAAACACAATGGAAGAGATTCTGTTGTACTTTTATGTCAAGTCAGAAGTTTTCAAGCAGGATTTTAAGTAATCACAAACTATAGCTAGTTAGGAAGTAACAGAAGGGCTTTACTCCTCTGTAAGGTTTCCATCTGTGAAACTTTCAGTGGGATTATGGAAATTCCCTACATAGTCCCTACTGACTGTGTGAAGAAATGCAAATGTATTTTAATGTCTTGTCAGACACAAGCAACCCACATGAACACTGCCAGTACCCTAACCATGTACTGGGATATGGAATACTCAATGAACTTAATTCACACTGACCTGTGTGAGTTTTTGATAGAATTTGAGTTATTTCACTCTATGAACAGAAACAGCTAAATAATTGATTGGATGATTTTTTTTTTCCTATTATTTCTTGGTAATGGCTTTTGAAGTAAGAATCAGTATATTTGTGTCAATATAATAGTTTCAGGACACATTCATAACATAGGATATCACAAGCACAGTAGGCTAAAAAAGGACATAGATTCCTGAAGGGCATCTCAAATTAAGACAGTCATTTTTAATGATGTTACTAAACCAGCCGCTAGATTGCTCAGGCAGGGTATTTCTAGTGCCGGTCCCAAGCCCGGATAAATGGTGAGGGTTGTGTCTGGAAGGGCATCCGGTGTAAAACATTTGCCAAACAAAGTATGCGAGTTCATAATAATTTCACCATACCGGATAGGTCGCGTTAACAACGACCGCCACTGGTACTGGTAGCAAACAGGGTACCAGTGGAAATTGGACCACTGTTTGCCGAAGACGAAGAGGAGGGAAGCGTGTGAGGAGACAGAGAGAAATCAGGAGCGGACAGAATATAGCACTGAGGGTAGCAACCCTAAATGTAGGGACGATGACAGGGAAAGGTAGAGAGCTGGCTGATATCATGCAGAGGAGAAAGGTCGATGTTTTGTGTGTGCAGGAGACAAAGTGGAAAGGTAGCAAGGCTCGATGCATTGGTGCAGGGTTTAAACTGTTCTACCATGGTGTGAATAGGAAGAGAAATGGAGTTGGTGTGGTCCTGAAGGAGGACTATGTAAAGAATGTCGTTGAGGTGAAAAGGGTGTCAGATAGGATAATATGTTTAAAGCTGGAAATTGAGGGTGTAATGGTGAATGTTGTTAGTGGCAATGCACCACAAGTTGGCTGTGAATTAAGAGGAAAATGAGAGATTCTTGGGGGAGTTAGAGTGACGTTGGTTGAGAGCATTCCCAGGGGAGAGACTGTGATTGGTGCAGATTTCAATGGGTCCTGTTGGGTGGCAGGTATAAAGGAGAATGAGGAAGTGAGGGGCCGTTGGTGTTAAGGATATGACCTAGAAGACAGATGTGGTAGATTTTGCAAAGAGGATGGAATGGGGCTGTGGCTACACATATTTCAAAGAAAGGAGGAGCATAGGTTGACTATAGAGTGGGAGGGAGGGAGCACACAGGTAGACTATATCCTATGTAGAAGAGGTTGCTTAAAATAAGATTGGTGCTTGTAAGGTAGTGGCAGGGAATAGTGTAGCTTAGGCAGCATCGGATGGTGTGTGCGTAATGGCCCTCTTGGTGGGTTTAGGAGAGGAGCTGACAAAATCAGAGGCAGATACCAAATGTTGAAGTTTAGAAAGGAATAATGTTTGTAAGGAGGTCAGAGGGAGCTGAGAAAGCTTTGGTGATAGGAAAGATCTCCATGACTTGGTAGTAGGCACAACAGTAATAGACAGAAGGAGACCCAGGTGAAGGTACTGGGGGGTGTGGCTTCTGGACAGGCAAAGGATGAAGGAAACCTTTTGGTGGAACGAGGAAGTGCAGGAGGTTACTCAGAGAAAGAGGTCAGCAAAGAAGAAATCGGACAGGGACAGGACTAATGAGAGTAGGCAGGAGTACAAGGAGATGCGGCAAAGGGCAAAGAGGGAGGTAGCAAATACCAAGCAGAAGGCCTACGATGAGTTATATGAAAGGTTATACAGTAAGGAAGGAGAGAAGGAGTTGTATCTGCTGGCGAGACAGAGAGATAGAGCTGGAAAGGATGTGCAGCATGTCAGGGTGATCAAGGATAAAAATGGAAATGTACTGACAGGTGAAAAGAGGGTGAGGGAAAGATGGAATTAGTATTTTGAGGAGTTGATGAATGTAGAAAATTAAAGGGAAAGAAGGCTGGATGGTGTAGAAATTGTGGAAGAGGATGTAGCAAAGATTAGCGAGGAAGAAGTGAGGAAAGCTTTGAAAAGGATGAAGAACGGAAAGGCAGTGGGACCTGATGACATACCGGTTGAGGTATGGAAAAGTCTAGGAGAGCTGGGAGTGGTGTTTTTGACTAGATTATTAGTGGAATTCTGGTGAATGAGAGTAGCCAGAGGAATGGAGGAAAAGTTAACTTGTACTGATTTTCAAGCAGAAGGGTGATGTACAGAGTTGTGGCTCTTACAGGGGCATAAAGTTGATGAGCCACACAATGAAGATTTGGGAGAGAGTTGTGGAAGCTAGGCTCAGACAGGAGGTGACAGTGTGTGAACAACAGTATGGTTTCATGCCAAGGAAGAGCACTATGGATGCGATTTTTGCTTTGAGACTGCTGATGGAGAAGTATAGAGATAGTCAGAAAGAGCTACACTGCGTCTTTGTGGATTTGGAGAAAGCTTATGACAGGGTGCCAAGGGAGGAACTGTGGTGGTGTATGAGGAAGTCTCGAGTGGCTGAAAAGTATGTTAGATTAGTGCAGGACATGTATGAGAACAGCGTGACAGAGGTGAGATGTGCTGTAAGAGTGACAGATAGCTTCAAGGTATAGGTGGGACTGCATCAAGGATCGCTCCTGAGTCCCTTCTTATTTGCTCTGGTGATGGACAGACTAACAGATGAGGTCAGACAGGTATCGCCGTGGACTATGATGTTTGCAGACGACATTGTGATCTGTAGTGAGAACAGGGAACAGGTAGAAGAGAACTTGGAGAGGTGGAGGTATAATCTGGAAAGGAGAGGAATGAAAGTCAACTGTAGTAAGACAGAATACATGTGTGTAAATGAAAGGGAGGCAGGTGGAACAGTCAGGCTACAGGGATCATTGGTCACGGAGTCCAGAAGTCCAGGAGTTCAGGTACTTGGGATCAACTGTCTAAGGAAATGGGGAGTGTGGAAAGGAGGTAAAGAAGAGAGTACAGGCAGGATGGAGTGGGTGGAGAAGAGTGTCAGGAGTGCTGTGTGACAAAAGGGTCGCAGCAAAAGTGAAAGGAAAGATTTATAAGAGAGTAGTGAGACCAGCCTTGTATGGGTTAGAGACAGTGGCACTGACAAAGAGACAGGAAGCAGAACTGGAGGTGGCAGAACTTATGACGTTGAGGTTCTCTTTAGGAGTGTCCTAGTTTGGACAGGATAGAATGAGATCATCAGATGGCAGCACAGTCTGGAAATTGGGAGAAACAAAATCGAGAGGGAGAACTGAGATGGTTTGGACATGTGCATAGGAGGGATATGGATATCTTGGTAACAGGATTTTTGCGATTGGCTGCCAGGCAGAGACTTAGAGGAGCCCAAAGAGGAGTTATATGGTTGTGGTGAATGAAGATATGCAGGGAGTTGGGGTGAGAGTAGAGGACGTGGAGGACAGGGTGAGGTGGAAATGTTTAACTCGCTGTGGCGACCCCTGATAAAGAGAGAAGCCGAAAGAAGAAGAGGAAGAAGAAGAGTTTTAATGATGTTACTAAGACTGTTACCTCTAGAATAAAACAGTTAGTGGGTCATGTGTTAGTAAGAAAACTTTCAATGGAAGTCTGTCTGACAGTGCGATCTGACTTCAGTACATCAGTCATTTCATCCTCTTGAAGCAACCATGTACTGATTCTTTTCCTCCTTTCACCTACCATTGTCAGTGGTATCTTAAATAAATAAATAAAAGAGTGTGTGTGTGTGTGTGTGTGTGGTAGGGTAATAAATAACTATGGAATTATTGGGATGTGTTGAATGGGAAAATTAATATTTCGTAGGCAATTTATGAACTATAATTGTTTTCTCTTATCTAACAATAGACGAAAACTGAGCTTGAACAAGCCTCTTGACATGCAGACATGCACACACAAACTGTCACTCTTTCTTACTGTCCCTTTCCCCTTCAGTCCACTAAACAGATGGCCACAGATGGAGAATGAAGCAAAAGGGATCTGAATGCCAATAACAAAGTTCTTACATTGCCAGCATTTAAAGGTCAGGAGGTCTAGTTATTAAACAATGGTGAGATTTTTGATGTTCACTACTATTAAAATTTGCAATCACAAAGCAATGTCTTTGTTTTTCAATGCATTGGCATAACTGAACCCATTATTCTGTTCCATCAAGCAATAAATTCTCTTTTCTTCCTTGAGTTGCAAGGAAGGTCCAGTTTCAAAAAAAGAATAATACAGTCAAACCCTGGTATACAAACTCCTGGCAATTTAATCCCCTAACCTGCTATGCCATATTATGCTACAGTATAATAATGCTATGTAGACATGGTCAAGATGAACTGCTGAAGTTCAAATCAAGCATCAGAAGGAGGAAGAAAGTGACATTTAATGAGGCAGGGTTGTTGGTGCTATATAAGCTGGTCTGAGTATTTCAGAAATTGCTGATCTACTGGGATTTTCATTCACAGCCATCTCTATGGTTTACAGAGGATTGTCTGAAAAAAAAAAAAAGAAAATATCCAGTGAGTAGCAGTGGTCTGAGCAAAAGTCAAGACAGATTTATTTATATAGCGCTTTTTTACAATAGAGCATTGTCTCAAAGCAACTTTAAAGTTTTATATTATCCCCTAATATCTACGTCAAATCCCAAATTGAGCAAGCCTAGGGCAACAGTGGCAAGGAAAAACTCCCTAAGTGTTATGAGGTAGAAACATTGAGAGGACCAAGACTCAAAAAGGGACCCAACCTCTTTGGGTATCTAAACTAATAAGTCATGGAGTCATAGATCAAGTAAAATGTAATATGCACATCGGCATTAAGTAGTCTGATTCACAGTCACTCTAGGATCTTGAGTCTAAGCAGAAAAGTCCTTGTCGGCACTTCGTCCCCAGATAACCGGAGGAGGGAGAGAATTACTGCCCTCTGGTGTGGCCCGGGTATGGTGAGACAGAAACAGCTTGAGTGAAGCTCAGATCATCTCAAACTGGTTAATTGAAGATAACGAAAGATTCACTGTATTCAAATGACTTCCACAATCACCAGATATCAATCCAATAGATCACCTTTGAGATGTGTGGGAATGGGAGATTCACACCATGGATGTGCAACTGACAAATGTGCAATGACTCCATGATCTTATCATCTCTATATGGACCACAATCTCTGAGGAATGTTTCCAGCACCGTGTCATATCATAACCGCAATGAATTAAGGCAGTTATGAAGGCAAAAGTGGTCAAAGACAGTACTAGCAAGTGTACCTAATGAAGTTGGTAGTGAGTGTCTTTGGTGTGTATTTGCAAACTCTTACAGTAACTTTGTGTTTAATGTGAGATCAAATACTCCCCATAGGGACTCTGTATCTGGACTCTGACCAAACCAAAACATGAGCCTGATGGACTTCCCAAGGCACTTCTTGATTGAGCATGCTGTATTATTTCTCACCACATCTTTAAAAACACCTCTGTGAATCATCAAAATGGAATGATTCTGTCAGAAACATGGTTCTGTCCTTGATTTTGTTTTTATTTTTTTTTTACTTTTTAATACATCATATAAAAACAAAACCTGGATTAGACAACCTTATGGATATTGTTCTTCTTGAAAGGGTGTTTTCTGGGGTCTTGAATTGTACTGACAGTGTTTGAAGGTTTTTTCCTGTGAGAACTGTACATTTCAGGAGGGTGTCATCTCTGTTTGAAGAAGCTTTGGGCCTTCCAGATCCTTTCTTTCTGGCACTTTGACCTCTTAATGCAGTGGTGCTTGAAAGTTTGTGAACTCTTTAGAATTTTCTATATTTCTGCATAAATATGACCTAAAATATCATCAGATTTTCACACAAGTCCTAAAAGTAGATACAGAGAACGCAGTTAAACAAATGAAACGAAAATATTATACTTGGTCATTTGTTTATTGAGGAAAATGATCCAGTATTACATATTAGTGAATGGCTAAAGTATGTGAACCTCAAGGATTAGCAGTTAATTTGAAGGTGAAATTAGAGTCAGATGTTTTCAATCAATTGGATGACAATCAGGTGTGAGTGGGCACCCTGTTTTATTTAAAGAACAGGGATCTATCAAAGTCTGCTCTTCACAACACATTTTTGTGGAAGTGTATGATGGCACGAACAAAGGAGATTTCTGAGGACCTCAGAAAAAAGAGTTGTTGCTGGTCATCAGGCTGGAAAAGGTTACAAAACCATCTCCAAAGAGTTTGGACTCAACCAATCCACAGTCAGACAGATTGTGTACAAATGAAGGCAATTCAAGACCATGGTTAAACTCCCCAGGAGTGATCGACCAACATAGATCACTCCAAGAGCAAGGCGTGTAATAGTTGGTCACAAAGGACCCCAAGGTAACTTCTAAGCAACTGAAGGCCTCTCTCACATTGGCTAATGTTAATGTTCATGAGTCCAGCATCAGAAAAGCACTGAGCAACAGTGGTGTGCATGGCAGGGTTGCAAGGAGAAAGCCACTGCTCTCCAAAAAGCACATTGCTGCTCGTCTACAGTTTGCTACAGATCACGTGGACAAGCCAGAAGGCTTTTGGAAGAATATTTTGTGGACAGATGAGACCAAAATATCACTTTTTTGTTGAAAAGAAAAGTGTTATGTTTGGAGAAAGGAAGACACTGCATTCCAGCATAAGAACCTTATCCCATCTGTGAAACATGGTGACAGCAGTAGTTTCATGGTTTGGGCTGTTTTGCTGCATCTGGGCCAGGGCGGCTTGCCATCATTGATGGAACTATGAATTCTGAATTATATCAGAGAATTATAAAGGAAAATGTCAGGACAACTGTCCATGAACTGAATCTCAAGAGAAGGTGGGTCATGCAGCAAGACAACAACCCTAAGCACACAAGCCGTTCTACTAAAGAATGGTTAAAGAAGAATAAAGTTAATGTTTTGGATTGGTCAAGTCAAAGTCCTGATCTTAATCCAATCGAAATGTTGTGGAAGGACCTGAAGTGAGCAGTTAATGTGAGGAAACCCACCAACATCCCAGAGTTGAAGCTGTTCTGTACGGAGGAATGGGCTAAAATTCCTCCAAGCCGGTGTGCAGGACTGATCAACAGTTACAGGAAACGTTTAGTTGCAGTTATTGCTGCACAGGGGGGTCACACTAGATACTGAAAGCAAAGGTTCACATATTTTTACCACTCAGTACTATGTAATACTGGATATTTTTCCTCACTAATTAAACAACCAAGTGTAATATTTTTGTCTAATTTGTTTAACTGGGTTCTCTTTATCTACTATTAGGACTTGTCAGGTCATTTTAGGTCTTAGTTATGCAGAAAAACAGAACTTTCTAAAGGGTTCACAAACTTTCAAGCACCACTGTAGATAATAGTGAAATAAGGATTTGCTGTGTCTTTAGGATCCTACTGATAATGGATACTTTCACAATAGTTTTTTCTGCAGTCAGAAACCTGTATTTACACTGACAATAAACTTTACATTTTAAATGTACTCTATAGGTACAGCTTTTTCTTGTTTTGACCTTAGCTTTGCATTGGGATTCTCAAAATAGACCAGCACCTGATTGGATGTTGTTTCTCATTGACATTGTTAAATGAACCATATGACCCTTTGTCTGATTGGTCTCACTACAAGCATAAATGGAATTTATGCTTCATTTGAATTAATTTGAAACGTCTATTGATTTATCATCCTGCAGCATTCCTTATTAGTTTATGCAGCAGTCTGGCTGCTTATTGTAAAAAATCAATGGCAGAGCTTCATATTAGTTTGTTTGTTTTGCACTGGTTCTAAATGAAGTTAGTTCTTTTGCTGGATTGCAAATATTTTACAAGCCACTGGTCTACTGAGATTTATTATAGATCATGGTCTCACATGTAGAGCACTGGCTGAGTTCACTTCCTCTTTATAAACAAGACAAGCTAATTAGTGAGAGTAGGTTCTGTGGTGTATGAGCAGATCAAACCTGTGTACACACTGCAATCTAGCCGTGCTACAAACAAACAATCATATGTGATCAATGGTGAATAAATATTTTTGTACAATATCATACCAGCTTTGTGTGGCCACTAGTCTGTCTATCACACATGTTGGGCCAGCAAGTGTCAATTGAACAATGTGATATACAACAGGAGACCTCTCTGTATGAACTGCCAATGTATGTTTGGCAGGAAGATGAGAGCCAGACCTCACTTTAAGTGACAGCTAAGGACAGTGAATAATGCTGCACGGAGTGATGGATTACAATACTGACTGGGACAGATATTTGTGTAACGCAGGTCTTTCAGAAAGAAAACTTGTACAAACTCATTCTCTGTGAGTTAACTATTATAGTGTATTTGTGTGTTTGCATGAGAGAGAGAGAGAGAGAGAGAGAGAGAGAGAGAGAGAGAGAGAGAGAGAGAGAGCGCATGAGTCAAGAGATTGAATGAAAAATGAAAACTTTATAAATTGGTGTATTGCTAGCTTGCTGTTTGATTAAATGAGTTTCTGCAGGACAGTTTGTGAATGAAACTTATGGGTGTTTGAGCCAAGAACTCCCAAGTATCTACAGAAGTGCTCGTCTGTGTTCAAATACTGCTTCTACTATATATATATATTTATATTTATCTCTGCTATCTCTTGGAATCTTGAGTCTTCGATATGCACCCAGTAATGTCTGTTGTTCTAACAGCTCATTGTTTTTTCTTCATTGCTTGTGCAAGCTCCCTGTGTTCTTTAGCATTATGCTTCTGAACGTGTTTGAAAACAAATGTATTTTTTGTATTGTGTGCAACCGCCACCCCTTGCAAGTTTGACTTTGATAAGATTGCAGTGCTAATAACAGCTGTCAAAAGCATAAAATACTCCAAATTGCAGATGTTTGTTACTAGACTGCATGGCTCATACTTCTCATTTGCAAGTGTCCTCACTGATGTATTGTTAGAAAGTGTCAACACTGAGTATGTTTACTTGCACTTATTAAACTGATTATTGCAGAAGATCTGATTTTGTCAGTAATCCGATCAAGGAGTATACATGCATTTGAGTAATCAAATAATGAGAAACCTCCGTGTTTACAGGCTAATAATCGCACAGAAATATGTGACATAAACTTAAATTTTTAATATTTTATCACATTATCACATTCTTAATTTTTCTGAGTATACTGTATATATTGCATTTCAGAGTCTCCACAAAGGGTTAGCCATTTTGTGGGTGTTGTGTTTAATTCTAGGATTGCCAGATTCCACAAAAAAACACCCTCACATGTAAATAATCCCAAGAGAAGAGAAATCTCTAGGAATAAGAGGACCTGGTAACAATGTTTTTTCAGTTTTTATTTATTTATTTATTGATTGATTGATTGATTTATTTTTTGCTGCTAGCTGCTCTATGGTATTAGTACTCCGATTAATGGGGTAAAATACAGCTCTCCTTATCGTATTACTCAGATTTCTATATTGGAGTATTCTGTATACATGACCACTTGAATAATCAGATAACTGCAGAAAACTGACTATGATCGGATTGTTAAGTGCATGTAAATACACTCACTGATGAGACTGTGTCACCTGATCATTGGGAGTTGCACTGAAAGTACAGTAGTTATCTTTTATTAAATGGCAGGCAAAGATAATTTCTAGATACAGTGGGGCAAAAAAATATTTAATCAGCCACTGTTTGTGCAAGTTCTCCTATTTAGAAAGATTACAGAGGTCTGTAATTTTCATCATAGGTACACTTCAACTATGAGAGACAAAATGAGAAAAAACAAATCCAAGAAATCACATTGTAGAATTTTTTAATAATTTAATTGTAAATCATGGTGGAAAATAAGTATTCAGTTACCCACAAAGAAGCAAGATTTCTGGCTCTCACAGACCTGTAACTTCTTCTGTTTACTAAAGATTCATGATGCGGTCATTAGGAGGGGATAGGGATACCTCTCCAGTTGAAATGGAAATGCAAAGCAGCAAGGCAGAATAAAGACGCACCCGTCCCTGCTTCAAAAGACTGTGTAAAATATTTTGCAGCATTACAAAATAAAGTTATAATTATATGTTTGGATATAATCGTTGCATTTACTTTAGTAAGAAGAATGCAATATAAATATGACCAAAAACTTTATCATATTTTCACACAAGTCCTAAAATAGATAAAGAGAACCAAATAAACAAATGTGATAAATTTATATTTGGGCATATATTTTTGAATAAAATGATAAAAAATGTCATGTATGTGAGTGGTAAAAGTGCCTAGATTTTTATTACATGTGTGAAATTTGTTTTAGCCAAGATTCATGACAGACTGTAGTACTCGTGGTATGATTTAGTTTCGGCAAAATCGTTAAATTGCGCTAAACTAACAAGGGTCTATTAGGAGAGGATTGTGGTGCGCATTATTCAGCATACTCTTGTGAGGGGCAATGGTAATTAAATAAGTTAAGTAATGAATATGCTCACTAAAAAGAGCCAGAATTTTCTTCTCTCACTGCCTCACTCTGCCACAGTCACGCACACAAACAGAGACACACGAGCGTGCACACAGACTTGACAGAGACCTACGCTGATTTTAGCGTTCATGTTTAAAAGTATATAACGACTTTAATGTTAATTATTAAATGTAATGTTAGAAATAAAGTAAAAAATTATGTCTGGGGTTATAGCCTACTCAGTGATTTGGGGCTTGAGCGCTGGAAAAAATACCTGCCGACAAATCTGTAGAGAGAAGACACATAATGAAATGGCCTTATTATAAAATCTAAAAACAGACCCATTTAAATTACATACTCCATTTGTAAAAAAGGATACGCACGATTTTAGAGCTGATATGCTTTAGCTTTCTCTAGCACCTCTCTGTAAAGTTGGGTTTATAGCGTGTTCAAAATGTATGCGTTTAGAAACATGATTGCCACAAATAAATAAATAATCAGAACATCATGCTGAATGATGGAAGAGATAACAAGTTTTCTTACAGCCTTACCACACCGACACAAATGAACAACACACTGGCCGAATGCAAGCCGATCTTGTAACCAGCCTATTTGCTTTGTACGAGAGGCGCTATCTAGCGATCATTATGTGTCAATAACACCATCCTCATATAAACACTAAGCAGTCTTTTTGATCACTCTAGCGGCGCTACAGGTAGGTAACTCTACCAAGGCGCTACTAGGAGGAGGTCCCTGCGGTCAAATGACCAGAGCTCAGCGATTCTAGGTATATGTAGGTCAAACTGGCCCGGCGCTTCTAGTGTTAATCAGCCACTGATTGTGGAAGTTCTCCTACTTAGAAAGATGAGAGAGGTCTGGAATTTTCATTATAGGTACACTTCAACTATGAGAGACAAAATGAGAAAAAAAATCCAAGAAATCACATTGTAGGATTTTGAAAGAATTTAATTATAAATCATGGTGGAAATAAGTATTCGGTCACCCACAAACAAGCAAGATTTCTGGCTCTCACAGACCTGTAACTTCTTCTTTAACAAGTTCATCTGTCCTCCACTCATTACCTGTATTAATGGCACCTGTTTGACCTGTTATCTGTATAAAAGACACCTGTCCACAGCCTCAAACAGTCAGACTCCAAACTCAACCATGGGCAAGACCAAAGAGCTGTCGAATGACACCAGGAAGAAAAGAATAGACACCAGGCTGGGCTGGGATGCTGAGATGCATCCCAAGAACACCATACCTATTGTGAAGCATGGGGGTGGAAACATCATATTTTGGGGCCTTTTTTTCTGCAAAGGGGACAGTACGACTGATCCGCGTTAAGGGAAGAATGAACAGGGCCATGTATAGTGAGACTTTAAGCCAAAACCTCCTTCCATCAGTGAGAGCATTGAAGATGGAACGTGGCTGGGTCTTCCAGCATGACAATGACCCCACACACACCACTCGGGCAACGAAGGAGTGGCTCCATAAAAAGCATTTCAAGATCCTGGAGTGACCTAGCCAGTCTCCAGACCTCAAACCCCTAGACAGTTTGTGGAAGGAGTTGAAAGTCCGTGTTTCCCCAAAACATCTCTGCCCTAGAGGAGATCTGAATGGAGGAATGGACCAAAATACCAGCTACAGCATGTGCAAACCTGGTGAAGACATACAGAAAACGTTTGACCTCTGTCAATGCCAACAAAGGTTATGTTACAAAGTATTGAGTTGAACTTTTTTATTGACCAAATACTTCTTTTCCACCCTAATTCACAATTAAATTGTTTTAAAATCCTAAAAAGAGATTTCCTGGATTTTCTTTTTCTCATTTTGTCTGTCATAGTTGAAGTGTACCTATGATGAAAATTCCAGACCTCTCTCATCTTTCTAAGTAGGAGAACTTGCACAATCAGTGGCTGACTAAATACTTTTTTGCCCCACTGTATTTAGCATGTTTCTGTTGTTTACCTCATTTAAGTCAAATTGCACTGGTTGCTGTTGTTTTCTGATTGTAGTAATGAGAAAGACTTAGAGCCTCTACTTGTCCTTATCTTTTTACTGGGAAGTAACATATCATTTGCCTCTCAAGATACTTGAGGAGGAAAAAAAAATTACTTATTACTAAAGAAAGTGTTACTAATCAGAGGCCTCAAAATAAAGTTTATTAAAAATACCACTATAACAATACACATATTGCATATAAAACATGACAGAGACACAGGCAGATGAGTCATTGCATTACAAGACACTCAGATCCCTGAATTCTACTAAAAAAAACAAACAAACAAACAAACAAAAAAAACCTCAGATTTCTCTGCATGATGCTTTCCAGAAATAGCCGTTGGCATGATGGCAGGCAAACACTGGAGAAACAGATGTCAGCATGTACAACAGGATGATGGTAGGTTACCAGATAAAATGCTTTGCTGTGATTCAGTCTGCAGTGTTGGGATAACTGATTGTTGAAATTTGATGTTTGCCTCTGACTCACAGCTGTTATCAACTGACCTGAACTTCCTTGCTTATCCATGGAAGCCAAATGAGGAAGGTAGTGTAGTGTACATAGTAGTGTACAAGCAGTGAACATTCCACTACTGAAGATACCAGACTAAATCTGAATAAAATAAAGCAAATGTGAGTTTTGTTATGAATACACAGGTGCAAAGTTTGCACTGTACAGAAGAGACACAGACTAAACAAGCATACTGATGACAGATTATGTCATTTGCCATTTGTTTCAGGTTAAATGAAGAGGCCAGCATGAGGAGACTTTAAGTGAGAGACTGTTAGAGTGGAGTGAAGTGGGTTGGAGTGAGGTGAGTGTAAATATGGAGTGCAGTGTAAGATTTTCTCAGGGACCCATTTTGTCTGTTATCTTATTTATCAATCCTGTTTCTGAGAAGAGCACAGCCCAGAATGTGGTGTGTAATGACCCCAGTCATATCAGGTGTCCTTCTAATGTAAATTAGCACAGAGCTCAATAACTTCAACCACCCTAACAACCCAATTTGTATAACTGTAGTTCAGTTCTACTGTATGTAGTGTCATTTATAAAGTCTTTCTAAGTAGCATCATTATAACACTGCATTTAGTTAAATATAATTAACACAAAGTAGTGGATTGAACGTAACAAATGACTTATTAATATTAATTATTTCTCTACCTTCCTCTCTTAATCTCTGGCTAATTGGTCTTTTCAGCTGCATAGCTGTCACTTTGTTGCACTCCAAAACACATTGCTTTTCTTATTCCGTTTACCATTATGTGTGCATTCAAAATATTCAGCTAATTGGCACTAACCAGTTTCATACACAATGTGAATTTACACTTCAGCTGGAGAGCTGTTGCCTCTCACAAACTAAAACAAATAATTGGCAACCATTCTGTGCTTCTAACCACAGAAGCAAGGTTGGAGCCCCAGTCTCACTCAAAAACTAGCAATTAGGAACATTTTAACTTTCATTCAGACAAGCAGCCAGAACACAGTAAATTACTAGGCTGCACCCTTTTGCACATGAAAGATCAGTTACACACATAGCTTGTACACAAATGTACACAGACTTTTGCCACTCAAAGAGGCTATAGTAAGTTAGCTATAAGCTTAGAAGTTAGCCTGCATTCCTTTGTGACCTCACCGACTATTATACACCAACAATGGTCTTGAATTTCCTCAGTTTGTACAGTGGGTCTGACTGTAGATTGGTGGAGTCTAAATTCATTACACATGTTTTTATAACCTTTCACAACTTGATGAGCATCAATAACTCCTTTTCTGAGATCCCACACAGTTGGTGCTCATTAGTTGACAAGCTGGTTGTGGAGCAAATGTTCAGGAGTAAAGACCTGAGTTACATTAACATGGGGCAAATTATTGTGGCCAGACGATTGGGTTGGAGCATCTCCTAAATAACATGGCTTGTGCTGTGAGTCCAGGCAGCAGGGGTGAGTAATCAATGTTATCCAAACCAACCTGCTGCTGTGTTATTACAGAGCATCTCCTCTCACATATCAATGTCCAGTTATTCATTTACACCAGTTGTCATATCTTCGCTATGCCAGCTCTCACCACATATTTACCTGGCAATGTATAACAACCTCAAATCAGAAATTGAAAACAAAAACTTATTTTGCAACATTCATTCATTCATTTTCTTATCCTTTTGAACCTGAACAGGGTCACAGGACAGCTGGGCAATAGCCAGCACAAGTCAGGAACAACCCTAGACAGGGCGACAATCCATCATAGGACACATACACACTCATAAACACACTCACACAGTAGGGGCACTTCAGAGACACCAATTAATCTAAAATGCATGCATGTATTTGGACTGTTGGAGGAAACCGGAGTACTCAGATGCTCAGTTGGTATTTCTTCCCCGTTCTGATGTTAGTTTTGAACTTAAACATGCTGTCTTGACCATGTCTGCATGCCTACATGCATTGATCTGCTGCCATGTGATTGGCTGATTAGATATTTCCATTAACAACCAGTTGCACAGGTGTACCTAATAGGTCTCTGGTGATTGTAAGATAGTGTAAGAAAGCCTCCAAATGAGGCATTATCTCACTATTTTCTATCACATTATTTCTTTATTTCATTTCAGAGTGCATATTTGTGAATATTTCTGCATCTACTATAAGTGGAGGTATGTGAAAACTGTGACATGTACTGTATGTGTGCATGTACACATACTTAGGATGCGCTATCCCGATCAAAACTGTCATTATCACCACATTGGCTCAGTGTGATGCTACATAATCTCACCTCCGCATAGTGAATCTTGAATGTATTTTGACAAAGTCATTATGACAAATGCATCATAATGATTCACATCTGTGCTCACAATTACACACTGTAGAATAAGGCTTCTAGTCACAGCCTACTGAATATCGATTTCAACCAGAGAGCTTAGCATTAAAAATAGAAGTCACTCATGGTTATTTCAAAGCTCAAGTAATTGGGTATCAGTGCCTCTTGTCTGATTGCAAGCATGATAGAATCATTAAGCAAATGAGTTAAATATGTAAATGAAGATCTTTCTGTAAAAAGCCTTCAGCCTTGTCCATGCTTCTTGAGCACTGTTTGCACCTGTTGCTTATAATCCCAGGATGGATCATTAGACATTTTAGACATTTATACACCTTTTTTATCTTTTCTTGGTGAGGTCTTGCAATAGTAAACATGATTCTGAACCTTGTACAGGGTTTCTAAGGGTCCCTGAGCCTAAAATCCAATAATACTGAATTTTAGGCCATAAATTGTAATTTTGCCAGGTCTTGAAAACTGTGAAGTAAAGCAGCTTTTATAAAGTTGCATTAACTTCAGCCTCACTTTTAAATGTTTTGTTTTTTTTGGGGGGGGGGGGGGGGGGGGGGTCGGACTACATATTCATCATGCTGTTACAAAATGAAAACAACATGGAACCATTAACCTCAAATCTTTACAACTATCTAGGTCACCATTTTTAATTGAGCAAGCCAAGGGCGACAGTTGTAAGAAAAAAACTCCCTTAATGTTATTAAGAAGAAACCTTTGGAGAACCAAGATTTAAAAAGGCACCAAATCTCCCTGGGCAGCCAATTTTTTTAACACTTAATACATTTATAGTAATAGTTTAAATGAACAGAAGCTAAATTTAAAAATTAAAAGCGAGAACATATTTAAATTAAACATAATAAATAAAATACAATAATATATAGACTATAATAAATTAAAGAGCAGGCAACATTGTGAAGAGTATAATATCATAAAGAATATAAAACTATGGAATATACTGTAAGACCATAACATATATGTAAATTGATGAATATAATAACATAGAGAATATGAGTGATGATCAGTCAATAGCAGGAGGAAAAGGAGGTGCTATTGCCCTCTGATGAGGTCTAAGTAAGGGTATGAGGACTGGAACTGGTACTGGAAAAAGAGCTCAGAGAATATGTAGTTAGTGATGACAGGAACGGAGAGCCTATTAACATGTTTGTGCAAGTGTAGCGTGACACTCCGGTAGCTAGAAATCAAAACATGATTGTTCAGTATAAATTATTTGGTCTTTTCACTTCTTCAACCAAGCACTGTAACTGCTTTTTTTTGCCATTTTCTCCCAAATAATTTTGGCTGCTGAATGTTCAGTGCATCCTTAGTATTAACCCAATATATTTCCGTTTTTTTACTGGTCAGCTTCATTTCATTTGTTAATAAACATCTATTCTTGCATTTCAGGCCTGTAATACATTCTATAAAAAGTAATTTTGGCCAATGCATGGCTAATTAGGTAAAAAAAAAATGAAATAATGATGTGATTTCAAACAGTTAATGTCAACAGGTGATTTTAATCATGATGTGGTACAAAAGAAGTATCCACAAAAGACGTCAAGTAAAGATCGGCAGAGGGTCTCCAGTTTGTCAACAAATGTGTGAGGAAATTATTGAAATGTCTCCCTCTACAGTGTATAATATCATTAAACAGTTCAAGGAATCTGGACGAATTCAGTGTGTAAAGGCCAAGGGCTCAAGCAAGCTTAAGCTTAATTCCCCTTGATCTTCGATACCTGAAATGGCACTGCTTCAAGAACCGTCATTCATCAATAGCTGTTATAACCACATGGGCAACGGATTACTTTATCAAACTTTTATCAAGCACTATAATACAGAGTTACATTCACAAATGCCATTTAAAACGTTATGGTGCAAAAATGAGCCTTATGTATGTGTACTACTTTATGTTCATTTAGTTCTTATTAATATATTTACAGTGGTGCTTGAAAGTTTGTGAACCCTTTAGAATTTTCTGTATTTCTGCATAAATATGACCTAAAACAACATCAGTTTTTCACACAAGTCCTAAAAGTAGATAAAGAGAACCCAGTTAAACAAATAAAACAAAAATATTATACGTGGTCATTTATTTACTGAGGAAAATGATCCAATATTACATATTAGTGAGTGGCAAAAGTATGTGAACCTTTGCTTTCAGTATCTGGTGTGACCCCCCTGTGCAGCAATAACTGCAACTAAAAATTTCCTGTACCTGTTGATCAGTCCTGCACACCAGCTTGGAGGAATTTTAGCCCATTCCTCCATACAGAACAGCTCAACTCTGGGATGTTGGTGGGTTTCCTCATGTTAACTGCCCGCTTCAGGTCCTTCCACAACATTTTGATTGGATTAAGGTCAGGACTTTGACTTTGCCATTCAAAAACATTAACTTTACTTTTCTTTAACCATTTTTTAGTAGAACTGCTTGTGTTCTTAGGGTCGTTATCTTGCTGCATGACCCACCTTCTCTTGAGATTCAGTTCAAGGACAGATGTCCTGACATTTTCCTTTAGAATTCTCTGATATAATTCAGAATTCATTGTTCCATCAATGATGGCAAGCCATCCTGGCCCAGATGCAGCAAAATAGGCCCAAACCATGATACTACCAGCACCATGTTTCACAGATGGGATAAGGTTCTTATGCTGGAATGCAGTGTTTTTTTCTCCAAACATAACGCCTTTTTTTTACAGCATTTAGCAAACAACCTTATCCAGAGCGACTTACAATTGATACAATCTTACAATCCAAGCAATTGTGGGTAAAAGGCCTTTCTCAAGGACCCAACAGTGACAGCTTGGCAGAGGTTGGATATGAACCCTGGACCTTTTGGTCCATAGTCAATACCTTAACTGCTAGGCTACCACAGTCCCAGACAACAACTCTTTTACTGAGGTCCTCAGAAATGTCCTTTGTTCGTGCTATGATACACTTCCACAAACATGTGTTGTGAAGAGCAGACTTTGATAGATCCCTGTTCTTTAAATAAAACAGGGTGTCCACTCACACCTGATTGTCATCACATTGATTGAAAACACCTGACTCTAATTTCACCTTCAAATTAACTGCTAATCCTAGAGGTTCACATACTATTGCCACTCACTAATATGTAATATTATATAATTTTCCTCAATAAATAAATGACCAAGTATAATATTTTTGTGTAATTTGTTTAACTGGGTTCTCTTTATCTACTTTTAGGACTTGTGTGAAAATCTGATGATGTTTTAGATCATATTTATGCAGAAATATAGAAAATTCTAAAGGGTTCACAAACTTTCAAGCACCACTGTAACAAGACAATGTGAGTCTGTTATCTGACCTGAATCTTAATTGCCAATTAACAAACTGAGTTAATTGCCCCTGAAATTGGAGGCATCAATGGACATGTGATACCATAATGTAATAATTAAATAATTTATTAAATAAATTATTTAATTATTACATTATGGTATCACATGTCCATTGTTGATGTCTCCATGTGTATAAAAAATAATAATAAAATGCAGGTAGAAGAAATACACAGATCATCAGATACATCAGATATTGTCAAATACAAATATATATCACTTTGCTCAGTCCCTGAGAGGTAAGGACCCAACAATTCTTAGCAGGACTCACAACCTCATAACCTTTGGCACTTGCACAGAGCCTTAATGTCTGCCTGTCATGTCAGTATAATGGGTTAGCCTAGGGTAGTTCATAAAGTCAGGGGTTGGAATGATTTATCAGATTGCACTTTCATGGCCTTCTGTTTGTTCCTCCTGACTCACCCTGCAGTTCACACCTGCCTCTAGAACAGTATAAAATCTACTATGGTGGCAAAAGTATTCTCACCAGATTTCCACTGCAGCATTTTTTTTTCTTTTTCAAATGACATTTCAGTCTCTTTGGATTTATTTCATCACTGCAAATAGTTTTTCATGCTCTCGTCAGACAGATTTTGTAACATGATGAGTTACATGTGTCTCAGGTCATTGGCACAAATTATGAATCAACGATACTAATGCCCAGAATCTGTATGGAGAACCACCAGTGAGCAAACCCAACTGAAATAAATTTGTGCTAATGTTAAAATTTTAAATTAAATACTGACTAATTATTATATAATGCATTAGTTGCATTAATAGATGACAAGACATTATGTACTTAACAAGAAAGAACTAACGTTAAGTAAACATGTAACAACTGCATTTGTTAATGTTGTTTTTATAAGAAGTGTTGACTAATTAACATGAAGTAATGCATTGGCACCCTCCTCTTTTGTAGTATTACCTCCACACTGCAGTATTTATTTCTCAATTATTAACTTGTTTCTGTCAGGATCTGTGCCCTGCCCCCAGTTTTCGTTTTGTTTTTGCAGTTGCTTGCGGGACGAAGATGGCTGCAGATCCTGACATTACGCTGATTGTTTTTTTATTTTTTTTTCAGTTACGTTATTGGCTGTGGACATTAATTGCTAACTGCACGTTTTCCCAGTTGCGTTGCGGTAGCATTATCTCGGCCACGGTCGAGCGTTCGGTGCACGTTATGTTCATGTTGAGCTTCGCCTCTTCTTGCCATGTCAAGCCTTGCCTCGCCTCGCCTCGCCACGCCATGTCAAGTCAAGCCACAGTGAAGCCAAGTTAAGTCTAGCCGCGTTGAGTCCTGCTAAGTGTTGATAAGTCTGTTTTTCTGTGTTTTTTCGGATATCACGCCAAGTTTCATTTCATTCACTGTGTTAGCCTAGCCACTGCTAGCGTTTCTGTTTCAGTCCGGCTATCATGTCAGGTTTTAGTTTGGTTTATTGTTTTAGCCTAGCTTTGGTTTGCGCTTTCTTGTTTTCGACTACAATGCCAGGTTTTTTTTTGTTTGCTGTATTTATTCTGAGTTTCAGCTGTTTGTTAATTTTTCTCTTTTTTTACTATCATCGTTAATACATGGTTTTGTTAACTGGAACCTACATATTGTCTGCCCTTGCTACACTGCACCATAACAATATGCTACCACCAGATAAGCAAACTACGGATTCCAGTCCCACGCCATGTGTGCCAGACCCCTTTAATGGGGACCCTAATCAGTGGCATTTTCTGGACCAATGTAGGACTTACTTGTCCTTCTTCTCTGTTTGCTCAGAGGATGACCGGTTGCTCCCGGTGGCCTTCCGCCTCAGGGACAGAGCCGTGGAATGGACTTATTAGTGGTAGACGTTGTACGCTCATGGAATCTTGGATTGGGTATTGAACGACCTCGAGTCCAAGTTTTGTCCATTTCTGACCAAGCACCAGGTTTCTAGCCAGTGCTGTTCATCAGCAACGCCCCCCCCCCCCCCCCCCTTGTGGGCCAGCCACTGGATCCTCCACTTCGGGACTGTCAGAGGATTCTGGTTGGTACCAGGACAAAGCCCGTCCAGAGCGTGCTTCCTCTGGAGACTGCCCAGAGCATTTTTCTCCCTCCGAACACCCTCCAGAGCATGCCATTGCTCGTTGTGGATGCCCAGTCTGGTCCCTGTCCGGTGGTGGTTCGCCGCCATAGTCTCCAGGAGATCCTCCATTCCCGGGCTCCCCCCGGGATCGTCTTCCTTCCAGACCTCACTGAGGACGTCGAAAGCACCACTTTGGTCGCAGAGGATGTCTAAAGCACCACTTCACTTACTGAGGACGTCGAGATCATTGCCTTGCTCACTGAGGTCATCCGGATTGCCGCCTTGCTCGCTGACATCATCAAAAGTGCGGCCTTGCTCAATGTGGACGTCGAGAATGCTGCCTTGCTCGCTGAGGTCACCCAGAGTGCCACCTTGCTTGCTGAGATCACCCAGAGCACTGCCTCGCTTGCTGAGGTCATCCAGAGTGCCACGTCGCTCACTGAGGTCAACCAGAGCACCTTGTCGCTTCTTTCAAAGGACATCCCGAGCTCCCCACTCGCCAGGACCTCAAAGACGAGCTCCGTAAATGAGCCACTAGCGTCCATTAGTTTCGTACCTGAGCATGCTAGCCTCAATTGTTCCGATGTTCCTACCACATATGGAATCACCACTGGTTTACCATATGTGGTAGGAACATCGAAACAATTGAAACGCATATTTGCCAAACATCGCGTCTCAGTGGCATTCAAACCCCAAAACACGCAACGCCAGAAACTGGTCCACCCCAAGGATCGGGTCCCCCAGCACAAACAGAGTAATGTAGTGTACGCTGTTAAGTGCCGGGAGAATTGCCATTAATTGTACATCGGGGAAACCAAACAGCCACTGTCGAAATGGATGGCACAACATAGAAGAGCTACCTCATCAGGTCAGGACTCTGCGGTCTACACCCACCTACAGGCCAGTGGCCACTCTTTCAAGGATGAAGACGTGCAGATCCTTGATAGGGATTTACGATGGTTTGAACGCGGAGTAAACGAAGCCATTTTTGTAAAAAGGGAACGTCCATCCCTGAACCGAGGAGGGGGGCTCAGAGTACACCTCTCACCATCTTACAACGCTTCACAGCCCTTCCCCAATCCTGTGTGAATGGCACACGTGGCCATTGTCGTTAATGGCTATGTCAATCTGAATATTAAACTGATCACCGGTCCCATTGTTATGCAATGGTGCTGGTACCAGTCGTTATGCAAAGGTTCTGTATATAAGATTGGGGAAGTTTTCCAACTGCTGAGACTGAAGAAGTCACTTACATGAGTCAAGTCAAGTCCGATTTATTTATATAGCGCTTTTTACAATGGAGCATTGTCTCAAAGCAACTTTACATTTACATTTACATTTACAGCATTTAGCAGACGCCCTTATCCAGAGCGACTTACAATAGATACAACCTTACAAGCCAAGCAATTGTGGGTTAAGGGCTTTGACCCAACAGTGGCAGATTGGCAGAGGTGGGATTTGAACCCTGGACCTTCTGATCCATAGTCCAGTACCTTAACCGCTAGGCTACCACAGTCCCGTTTAGATTATCAAGACAAGTTTAGATTATCTCCTAATAACTACGTCCAATCCCAAGTTGAGCAAGCCTAGGGCGACAGTGGCAAGGAAAAACTCCCTAGTTCTAGGAAGAAACCTTGGGAGGACCAAGACTCAAAAAGGGACCCAACCTCCTTGCGCGGCGTAGATGATAAATCTAAGAGCGAACTACAGTCATGGAGTCAAAGTTCGAATAAAATGTGAAGTATTCACATCGACATTAAGTGGCCCGGGTATGATGATAAATCTAAGAGCGAAACTAAAGTCATGGAGTCATGGTCGAATAAAATGTGAATTATGCACAGTGGAGCTCCATCAGATGAACATCATGTGTGGGGCCGGAACTGCCGGAACACAGCTCGGAG